>JAGPOW010000412.1:131781-205067 GCA_030014935.1 Caiman crocodilus | reverse complement strand
ATGCCACAGGCCCTGTGCGTCGCCCCCAAAAGCCATCCCTCTAATATTGAGGCGTGGCCAGGGTATGTCTTAAGTGGGGAAGCTGCTTTTCTTTATCGGCATAGAAGCATGGAGACGCTGGGCTTCTTTCCCAGCCAGCAAGCAGCAGGGGTTAGTGCCTACTTTTAATCCTCTTGCAGCTGTTGCCCAATGCATCATCGCTTTGGGCTGGGAGGCCAAACACTGTCTCCAATGCAGCCAATGAGGATTAATCCTGTGGCTTTTACCTGAAGCACCCAATTTGCCGGTGAAGGGTGTTCATGCTGCCGTTCACGCTCTCAGCCCCTGGAGAAAGCTGTTCTGCCTCAATTCTGCTTTCCAGAAAATAAGGTTTATGTCTTATGGAGGGTGGGTGTGAGGTATGTGAAGAAATAGGGTAATTTGGGGGCTATCCTGGGGGAACATTGGGGCTGCCGTGGCTGGGCAGGCACCAGCTTCTCTTGGTGCCTAGTTTTTGCGGTTGAAGTAGAAGTCGGTGTTGTTGACCTGGCCCCGCTGGTTGATGAGGCTCACAAGGTCATTGCTTTTCTGGGAACCAGCCAGGGTAGGAGGCTGACAGGAATTGGTCGGTGTTGCCCTGAAGGGTGTTGAAGAAGGTAAAGCGTAGTGCATCACTTTGGCTCTGAGAAATTGTTGCGATCTCCTTGTCCGGTGGGGGACAGAGAAGTCAGGAGGAGCTGGCAGCAGAGTCAGGAAGATAGGCTTAGGGCAAGGGCTCTGGAACAGGCAGAAGCACTGCAGGCTGGCTAGTCATGACTCATTATCCATTCATTTGTCTATCCATCTGTCTAGCTGTCTATCCATCCATCCATCCATCTATGCATTGATCCATCTATCTACTTTCTATCCATTGATCCATATGTCTGTCTATCTGTACATGTCTATGTATTGATCTAGCTATCTATCTATACCTCTATCTAGTTGGCTATCCATGTGGTATATATCAGTCAATCCATCCATCTATCCATCTGTATATTTATCTGTCTGTTTATGTCTGTCTAGCTCTCTAGCTAGTTATATATCCATCTATCCAACTATCTGTCTGTCTGTTTCCCTGTGTGTCCCTTCATCCATCCTTCCACCCTATGATCCACTCTTTTCTGACTCACATTATCTATCTATCTATCTATCTATCTATCTATCTATCTATCTATCTATCTATCTATCTATCTATCTATCTATCCAGGTGGCTGGGCACCAGTTGGACAGGGGCACTCAAGCCTCCAGCCATTATAGCCACTGGTGGGGGAGGGTCTCGAGCTTCTGGAGCCAGTGGTGATGGGTGGGGAGGTTGATTCTGCTCCTGGGCCACCTGATTGGAGATTTGGAGGGTGCCTACCTGATTAACCCCTGTCTGCCCCACCCTCCAGCTCCCAAAGACACCCAGCTTGCAGGGTGCCCATGCTTAATTTCTGCCCCTGCCCCATACAGCCACCCCAGGGGGTGGGGGCCTTCACAGGCCTGTGTTCACCTCCAGTTGCAACTGGGGCTCTCATGCCAGCCCACACGACAGGCAGCGCTTCCCTCCCTCCACATCCACGATGGTGGGGTACTTTTCCTCTTCCAAGAACTGGTTGCGTACCATGCTGATCGTATCTGCTGTGGGTGTGGGGCAGATAAACTAGAGGTCACCAGGTTATTTAATTGCCTCCCAGTACCTGGAATTAACAGTCACAGGTAGTATTGCCTACTGTAAATTATGGTAGCAAGCAAACCTGATCTGACAGTAAATGGTGAGGTGCATCCTCCCGTAGAATACAACACCGATTTGTTGCTCACCAAAAAGAAAATAGAAGTTTTACTAAGACACTAGGAGCCTAGGGCTTTACTGTTCATTTTAAAATCAGAACACAAGTCAAATATAACTTGGTGGTAATGTGCATTTATTTGCTGTATGTATAAAAAACCACAACTAACTGGGCGAACAGTAATCAAAACCTGTTGTTTCATTAGTCCTGTAGCTATTAGTGTTGCAGGGTACTAAGGTGCCTGCTCCTCTAAGAGCAGAAACTGCTTGGGGAGGCAGCCCAAAAAGCCAGAGAGAAGCCCACAGGTGATGACCAGAGGCCAAGGGAAACTAAGGCCTCGGAGGGACGCTGTGCCAATGCCATCTGCGAGGCTTGGGGGTAAAGGGGTGGTTTGGAGCCACGTATCTAGTCCATAAGGCTGAGGGTGTGCCAAGACGTCCATTTTGGAGTGGGACCCAAAAGGGGTCCGAGAACCCACAGTGGGGTCCATCAGGACCGTGTCCAGACAAACTTGAGCGCAGCCTCCCTATTTATTATAGTTACACCAAGACATGGAAAGTGAGAAAGAGGGTACCCGTTGGGCAGGACTGGTACGGTCAAGGAGCCCTAGAGGTATCACGACCATCCCTGGGGACCCCATCCTGTGACAATTAGATTTAAATGTAAGACTTTTTTTCAGATCCATAAAATAGCATCTAGCCTTCTTGAGCTTCTTGGCAGTGCCTCCAATGCTTCCCTCAAAGTTATTTCTGCCTGTGAGTTCATGTTCACCTGGATTAAGGTTTTCAGCTAGGCATTGGTTCCTAACCTCAGGGTGTGACCCAAAGTGGAGGTGCAGGGGGTCCTCGGTAGGGTCGTAAAGAGCCCATACACACATGAACACTCATGCATGCAGCTCAGGAGTGGCAGGCAGGCGGGGCAGGACCACCGCGCACAAAAGGGGCAATGGTGGCTCCCCCCACCCCGGGCTGCCACCCCTACCGCACTCCACTTCCAGCAGCCCCTGTGGCACTGGGTTGGGATCCACTGAGCTAGAGTTAGTCTCCAGGGCTCTGAAATAGGAGCTACATGACCAGGACCAGCAGACAGACAGAAGAAAAGATGGCTTGACTAATGGAAGATCAAGAGCATTTAAAAAGGAGAGCGGGTCATTAACATCTACGGAATGAAGAGTTTAGAAGGAAAGTGGCTGAGGTCCCTTCCAGCCTCGCTTCTCTATGATTTAGGAGTCATGGGGTCAAATGACTCCCTCACTGCTGCCGAATTAGAAATGCTGCTGCTACTGACAGGCACTTGGTTTTAAGTTTGTGGGGGACCAAGAATCGAAGCTTGGTGGAACCGCCTCCCCGGATCTGCCCCTCCTGGCCAGAAGGCTGCATCAGGTGCAGGATGGTGAAACACAACAAGGCCGGTCGTTTCAGATCCGCTTGGTCCCCCTGGAAGCTATGATTTGGCTTGGATCTCTTCCCCACCCAAGGGGGCATTGAACATGGGGTGACAGTCAGGACAGCAGGGCCTGGCATAAGGGGCCCTTGGCATTCATTGTTAACTCAGGAGGTGGCAGCTTTGGCTGGTTTCGAGGATGCTCTTGCATCTGAAGGTGGTGACTTCCAAGTCTCTGCGTTTCCCGGCTTTTAGGTGCTCTGGGAAACCAGGGCTTGGGCTGTTGGCGGACACAGCAATGAAACATCCGTTGGCTTGCATGACCCCAGGATAATTCCCTGCCCAACCTGCTTCTAAACCTGCAGAGCCTGTCTGGGTGGTGGCTTTTGCTCCCTCTTGCTTTCTTTTGCCTGATCCCAGGCATGGGAAGAGTGACAAGCCCCATCTATCAGTGGGGACAAGGTTTTATCTGCTGAGATCGAACCTTGGTCCTATTCTAGCTTCTAGCACCAGAAAGTTCAAGTCCTCTGACATTATCTGAGATACCTGTAGCTTTTTCACTGGATACTATTGCCACAGTCAGGGCTGCCCTGGGCCCCGCACTTTGAGGGGCCCCCACGGAGCTGGGCGGAGAGGCTGCAGCCCTCCCGCAGGGCCTGCTTGGAGCTGGTGGCTCAGCCCTGTGCCACGGAAGAAGCATGGAGACCACCCACTTTGTGGGCGTACCAGGGCCAGGACCCCACACAGGCTGGGCCGACTGTGGCCACAGTCTCTACTACTCTGATAGCTTCCAATCAGGCTAAATAGAGGAGCAATCAAATGCCCCTCCAGTGAGTGCTTTGGATGGTGGCTTCTACTGGGACACCACTCAAAGCACTAACCAGCATGCTCTGAGTAGAGTAGGTTTATGATTTCCCTTGGAGGTGGATGGTGATCAAGTCAATGTGTGGCAAAATAATAACAATAACCATCGTCATCATTAGAAGAATTTTAAATAGAGTAATAATAATACAGAGAGTTTTAAAGGGCCACTCTCTGGTTTGTTCTGGGGGTTTCACTCCCTCCCCAGCTATGACATCAGAATCCTCCTGCTTTCCCAGGGATCTGTAGACAGGCTGGACAAGACCTGGTTTCTGCCCCTGCCTCTCTGTTCAGCAGACAATTGGCCCGTGTTGTAAGGCCTAAAGCTTCCCAGAACATCTTACCATCCCAATAAGCCTCTTCCCGTCCCATAAAAATGCTGCCAAAGGCCCAGTGCCCCATTCAAGTCTGTGCTTACCTCCTGGCGCCCCCTGGGGATCACCCATGTCCACTGCAGTCACCTTCTTCCCTACTAGTTGGACTCAAGTCCTTCTGGACGCTGTGGGGTGTTTCCTAACCCCTGGGGCTCAGCCAACTTGTAAGGCTTCATGCGACAATGTAGAGCACTGAAGGCTGGTGGATATCCCCAGGTTAAAAATGGTGATCCCCCGCCCCCAGGACTCTCCTCATCTCTTTCCAGCATCCATGGCTGAGAACGAAGTGTTCAGCCCTGCCAGGTGCCCTGCATGCCCATCGCCCCCCAAACCTGCCGGGTCAACTTCCAGTCTCCCACGGGGCATAGAGCAGAAGGGGCATGATTATGCCTCTGATTGCTGCAGGCCGCTGTGCACTCTGCCCCCCAGTTGTTCCTACACACCAGGTGCTTTGTGGGGCCTGCTGATAGCTCAGACAACAGAGCCCTTCTTTCCCAGTGGGTCTGTGCTGCCTGGCAGGGTCAGACTTCACGCACCACAGTATTGTCAAAGACAGACAGATGGACAGACAGCTATAGATGGATGTAGTATATGAGGGTATATATGAAGTGGGTACAGGGATGGATTGATGGATGGAGAGAAAGAGAGAGAGAGGGACAGAGGGGATATATATGGTTGGATGGATGGATGGATAGTGCCTGTGCGAACTCCTATGTCCCCAAACCCCTTGGGCAGAAACCCATGGGTGCAGGCAGGCTTGGTGCCAGCCATGGAGCTGGAGCCCTGCTGAGTTGTGCAAAAGGAAGCAAGTGATACCACAGGAAGTCTGTGACATAGATATCAGGCAGCCTGGGCCAGTGTGGGCAGTGATTGCAGGGGAACTGATGTCAGGGCGGGCTCCCCACTGGCGTCATGGCCACAAATGCTGGCAGCTCCTGGGGGCTTCCTTTGCAGCCTGGAAAGCGGGAAACTCCATGTTGATGGAAGCTGGTTCCCTGCCTCTTGCCTGCTGCAGGGCTGTGATTGGGCTTGAAACTAGGACTACACTCAAGCCCAGGGCTGACACTGGGGGAATATCCCACCTAGAGCTTTGGCTTTGAGTGCTGACACTGAGGCAATACTGAGATTATAAAGAAGGTATCTAGGTCATCAAGAAGGTTCTGAGGTCATCAAGGCAGTGCTGAGGGCATCAAGCCAGCATCCTGGTGCCCACGGCACTGCCAGGCCAGGCAGAACCTGGCAGCATCCTCAGTGCCCTGCTGGCACCTCTCTCAGTGCCCCACAGCCTGCTGTCCATCTCCTTATGGATCCTGCCCCATGCCCAGGTCTTAATCCCTGCAGAGTGTCTGTAGCTCACGGAGGCGTAGCATCATGGCAGTGGACCAGGTCATGTCTTCTCTATTGGCGTTCACAGTCACTTTTGCCAGAGCTTTTTAACTGCTTTTCTCCAGCCACAGATCAGTCCCAGAGATGGCACTCCAGCTTCTCTGGGTTGGGTGATTCTTAGCTCTGGAGAACCAGAAGCCCCTTGACGTGTCCAAAGCCATCCAGCCTCCTCGCAGCCAGAGGAAAGGGAAGAAAAGACCAGATGGCAAGTGGAAGAGCAGGGTTTGTGGGAATCAGATGGAACCAGAAGGCCAGTGGGGGTCTCAGGGGGTTATGTCTAGCCCACGAAGGATTGCCCCCAGTTTATTCCTGCCGATACGTCACCCCAGAGGAGCTTTTGGATAGGCACCCACTGGTGTTGCCATCAGCATGAAACCTTCCAGGCAGGCATGGAGGAAGCCTCTGTGAAAACAAGCAACTTGTTTAGTCCCCCAGCCAACTCCAGGTTCTGCTTAATAGCTCCCTTCAGCCCCCAGTTGGACTGAGAAAAGCCTGGCATTGATGCCCCTCCTGACCCCTTTATTCCTCTGCTGGACTTGGAAGCAGAGCCAGCTGGAGCCACACACCCATTTTAGCCTCTGACTAAGGCTGGGGGCTCTGATACGTGTGTGGAGTTACAGCATTCACACACCACCGGGCATAGAGCCACAGGGCCTGGACACACTTAGCCCCATTTAAATCCAGTTTAAACCCACAGAAGACAACTGTGCACACCTATTGTACTGGTTTAAAGCCACCTGGGATGGTTCAACCAAGTGGCCAGGAAACCCAGGGCTACTTCCATCCAGTGTGGTTATAGGTAGATACCAAGCCTTCCGCAACAGATCTGGTCAGGCCTCCAAGCATCCCACACTGCATTCTTGCCCCCGTCGCTGCTGCCATTGCCCGCTCTGGTACACAGCCAGAATTCTTCTGCTCCTTGTTTCCCCCACTACTTTCATTAGCAATTTTATCTCTCTTTACCTGGCTTGGTCAATCCAGGTGAACTTTGTAATGGACAGCTGTGTCCTCATTCCCCACCTGACGGCAGCCAAACATCTGCCCCTACCAGCCCTTGGGAATCCAAAGAAGTAGGTCCAAGACCCCTCCTTCCCCCAAACAAGCAAATGTGCCCCAGATTGCAGGCTCTTGATTGAACTTCTCTATAGGCGATAAGGGAAAGCAGAGCTAACAATCCCCCAGCCACAGATCACCCACTCCTGAGACCCCCACAGGATAGGTGCAAGCCCTTGCTCCCCCTGGAAACCATGTTCCCAGAAGCAGGGCAAAAGGCAATGAGGGAAGGGATGGGTCCTGGAGGATGAAAAGTGCTGCAGGGTGTTTGGCTCATAGCTAGGGGGGAAATGCACAGCTCAACTGGGTGATGGTTTCTACCCTGCCCAGGCAGGCTACTCCCATGCCCATCTGCTGGGCCTGGTACCAATGCAAAGGAGGCACAGGAAAGCTGCTTTCCTTGTCCTCTCATCACACCCAGCTCGGGGAATTCCCAGCTTTCTGACTTCCTTCCTCAGAGAGTTTCTGGCTCTGGGCACTTCCCATCTCAGCCCCTGCCCCAGGGGCAGGGAAGGCACTGGGCACTGTCCCCAAGGGTACTGAGCTGTGCAAGGCGGTAGGTGGATGGATCCTGATGGGTCACAGGTGCAGGGGGATCTTAGACTCCCAGCTCCTCCTAACATCACAGACCAGCCCTATGCACAAGCTGGGAGCCTCTGGGCTTGCTGGGGGGCTCATTGCCCACTGCTGCAGTGGAAAGCAGCCCCTCCACCTTCTCCCATCTGTGTCTGTCTAAGTAGAGGATGAGGAGATCCTTTCCTGATCCTCACTGCAGCTCAAATCTGGTGAACAATGCCTAGCAGCTGAAATCTTATCTATATTCAGTAACCATCAGAAAGGGAGGATGAAGAAGGGAACTACAAATACTACAGGAAGTCTCCTGTTGCCTGGTGCCTGCACCTCGAGAAGGAGACAGAAGAATTAGAGAGGGTGCAGAGAAGGGCAACAGGGATGATAACTGAAATGGAGCGGCTTCCCTCTGGGATGAGTCTATGGAGGCTAGCGTGAGAGAGACAGAGAGTGAGAGAGGGTGTGTGGGGTGGATAGACGGATAGATAAATAGTGTGGGTTGGGTAGAAAGACGGATAGATTGTGTGGGGTGAATAAATGGATAGAAGGATAGATAGTGTGGGCTGGGTAGACAGATAGATAGAGTATGGGGTGGGTGGATGGACAGGCAGGCCTATTCAGTTTGGAAAAGAGACACTTGAGGGGAGCAGGATCAGGGTTTCCAAAAAACTAAATGGTGAAGAGTAAATCAATAGGGATTTATTACTGACTGTCTCTTCCCGAACAAGACCGAGGGGTCACACCGTGAAAGGCACAGGTCATGGGTTTAGAACAGACGTGAGGCAGTTCTCTCTCCCCTAGTGGGTCATTCAAGGGTGGGACTTGTTGCCAGCAGATATGGGGGAAGCCGAGAGTCCCGCCAGATTCACGGAGGGACTGGACTTGTTCATGGAAGAAAGCACGGCAGTGAGATGCCTGGCCTCTGAACTGGAGCTTCACAGATCCTAACTGCTGGAGGCTGCAAATGAGAGAGGACCAAACCCCGTCCAGACCCAGCTCGGTCTCCCTTCTGCCCTTCACTCTCCGCCGCCGTGACGCAGGAGTTGGAGCAGGATGGACTGAGGGGCGTCCCTGCAGTCCTTGCCAGCTCGGATGTCCTTAACTCTACCCCAACGCGGGCTAGAGATCCCTTGAAGACATCCCTGCCCCTCCGCCCTGAGAAACCGAGCGCCAGGGACCAGGATGAGGCCTCCAGGGGCCACCAAGCCCCAGAAAGGAAGTTCCAGTTCTGGTGATTTGGGATGAAGCCAAAGCCTCCCTGGCTGGATTTTCTACCCCCCCTCAATAAAACCTCCCTTTCTTTCTCCCCAGACCTGGCTTCAGTGGGTTAGCCCTGTCACTGAGGCGGTCATGTGAGCCCCCACCCCTTTAACAGGGGTTAAGGTGACATCTGTCCAGGGCTCCCGGGTGGGGGACCGAGGTGCCAGGGTGGGAGCCGGGCCTCTTCTGCAGGGGCTGCCCACAGGTGCCTGGCGGGGCCATCGTGGATATGCCACGTATCACGGGGAGGCCGCACGCCGCATGGGGAAACTGAGGCAGGACGACACTGAGCAGGACCGCGAGGGATGCTCCACGCCACGCGACGAAGGCTCCTGCCACGCAGGCAGTGTCCAGGCCCCACCCCTCCCGCGCTGGCTCCCCCCACTCCCTGCCTGGCCACGCCTCTTAGTCTCCCCGCCCATTGGCATTTGGGCGCCTGCCAGTCACGGTGAGTAGGCGGGGCAGTACGTAGGGGGCGGAGCAAGCTAGCGTGTAGGGGGTGGGGCCTGGGCGGTGACGCACAGCGTGTGGGGCCGTGGCCAACGCGGTGACGCAAAGATAAGGGCGTGGCCTGGGCGGTGACGCAGGCGTAGGGCGGCCGCGCGGGCGGTAGTTGTCGCTGACCGGGCGCTCCTGTCAGAGTGGAGCTACGAGGGGGCCGCGTGTGACGCCAGGTACGGTAGCGGCGGGGCGCGGCGCGGGGATCCGCGGCGGCCGCATGCGCACCCCTTTCCATCCCTCCGTCCCCGGCTTCGACTTGCCCTTGTCCGGGCACCGCCTGGGAGCGGGGGAGTGGGCAGGGCCTGGCGCGCCGAGCGACAGCCGCTCGGGCCACTGGGGAGCCGGCGCGGCGCGCTTCTGCCCGTTCACTGGTTGCCCCGTTTGGCGGGCTGTGCGGGTTGGACGCCGGCGCCCGGGGGCAGGGCCGACTCAGGATCACCCAACCGCGCCCGCTTGCTGGTCTCCTGGGTTCGCTGCCCGCCCCGCTCTCCCGGGTCCCTCCTCCCTCCCCACACATTCCCCCTCACCCCTGCATGGGCTGGGAGGGGACTGGGGGGTTGTCAGCCTCCTAGGTTCCCTAACTCCTCCCCCATTGTCCCCCAGTGGGGCGTCCCCCACACTCCCGGTTTCCCTGGCCCCCTGCCCTGGCTCCCCCCTGCAGCTCCCCAGCCAGGCAGGCAGGGTTGCTGCTGTACTGGGCCCACTAGGCCTGGGCAGACCTTCCAGCTCTCAGCTGTGGGGCAGGACAGCAAGTGCCCCTGGTCTGTGCAGCACCTGCCTACCAGAGCCTCCCAGCCGAGTATCTGCTGCTCCTGCTCTTGGACACTTCCAGGGATGGAGACTTGGTGGGGCGGGGGGGGAGGCTTTGGGCAGCCTGGACTCCCCTTCAGCCAGGAAGTCCCTTCTCGATGCCAGCTTTAGTCTCCCCTGCTGCAGCTGAGGCTGTTTGCTCCACGTCCTGTCCCCACCCCCGTCCATCCTCTCTCATTGCCCTTTGGGGGCTTGAGGGCTGGGATCCAGTCCCCCCCACTCCCCTCAGGCTTCTCTTAACTTGACTTGGTTACCCCAGCTCTTCCAGCCCATTATCAGTCCTGTGTCCTGGGCCCCTGATCTTTTCTGTTGGACTCTTTCCTGCCTGTCCACCTCCTCCCTGATGTGCAGGGCTCAGAACTGGCCACAGGACTCCAGGCAAGGCCTCCCCACCCTGGGCTTGCTTTCACCCCTGTTCTTGTGAGTAAAGCTGGGGGGCTTAGTCTCACAATGGGTGTCGAGATCCCCAGTGCTGGATGGAGCTGTCTGAGCTTGTCAGGCCTCTTGAGGTGACAATGGAGGGTGATTGCAGTGAGGAAGAACCTGTGCTCTTTCCCCCAGGCTGGACTCCACAGACGAGCCCTTAGGGAGCTCCCTTCTGTGCCCTAGCTTTGGTATCAGTCCCAGCTGGTGCTCTCTCTGTCTCTGTGGACGTTATTTAGTCCATCTATAAGGTGTGTCTTATTCTGGCTTCAGACTAGCAGAATTAACCACCTCTCGGGGTTTAGCTCTGCCCTTGATGGAGCTGCCTGGCTGGGACCTATGCTTCGTGTCAGCACTGTGTGACCTCCCAGGAATGTGTCATTCCCTGCCTGACACCTCTGAGGCAGGCTGGGAGAAGGGTGTTTCAAAGGCAAAGCAAGGAAGTTGCCAGCCCAGGCCTTCTGGGCATCTGCTGTTATGGCAACAGTTATTGGTGCCTTGTTCCTCCCTATCCCTTGCTCTCCTGCTGGTAGGGAGTCCATACTACAGCATTGAGGGCGCTCTGGTGTGCACTGTGATCCTGTCAGGGGTGCCACGCTAGCCCTGTGAGGTGTGCGGGCATGAGCTCCCCCTCCCTTGTCTTTCCTGTTCTGATCTCTCTTCTACACTGCTGCTTGTAGGTCCTTTCCCAGCAATTGGTGAAAAGAGCTTAGGCTTATGACAGCTTGTGGCGTGTGTGTAATGTACACATGCATTCACATGTACACACACGTATGCGCACACACTACATATGTCCTTACTCTGTGTATGTGATCTACATAGTTACTGTGCCAGGCATTCTTCTTCAGGATGGGTGTGGCCAGATGATAAATGTTATGATAAATGCTATGATAAATGTTACCTCGGGTTGATAAAGCAAGACCTTATCACACTGTAACTCGGTCTTTGCAGTACTTTATATAACCCTAGTTGAGACTCGGATAACCCAAGAACTTTAAAGCAGGGATGGCACACAGATATGGCCCACAGGCCCAGTCCGGCCTACTGGATTTATGTGGTGCCATGCAATTCCTAAAGAGCTGCCATATCCTCGGTCAGACCTCAAGTCCATCTTGTCCAGTCTCCTGTGTCATATGGTGGCAGAGAGTAGATGTCAAAAGGGGGAGTGACCAGGGTATGACCAGAAGCTTTTCCATTCCTTTTCTCGCTTGCAGTCTTCAGCATTTAGGGTCTAGGAGGCTGTGCTACTCACTCTTGTACTTGTTGGCTACTGATGCCGCTTTTCCCCCAAGCATATGTCCAATCTCTTGGTGAATCTGGCTAATCTCTCAGCTTCTCCCACAACCGGATGGTAATGAGTCCCACTCTTGAATGACCTGCTTGGTGAAGAACTGCCTTGTATTGGTTTTGAAATGAGCAGGCTGTCGGTTTATGTTGTGACCTCATACGTGACTGGTGTGATGGTCAATAATAAATTCCTATTGACTTTCTTTGCCACTTAGCATTTTATTAAACCCTGATCCTGCCTCCCCTGGGAGCTTCTCTTGTCTAAACTGAGTGGACTTAACCTTATTAGTCTGTCCTCAAAATGAAGCCCTTCCACAAAAGGATTTTTACCTGGCCTGGTGTGAGGAAGTGGTGTTGAGGGGGAGCCATTGGTGGTTAGGATTGTCTGGGATGGCAGCATGTGGCATGGAGAGCGGCAGCCTCACCCAGCTTGGTGGGAACTGTGGTGGGGCTGGGAAGTTAAGATTTGGCTCAGGGTTTCCGGGCTGGCAGATATTTGGCAGGAAGCGGACAAGGGCTGCCATGGCATTGGAGAGTCTGATGTGGCACTGACAACCTGGCAGGGACTTGGCAGCATCCTATCTACCGGGCGTCATGGCAGCCCTGTTCGTTCCAACCAGGCCAGGGTGAGCGGAAGATTTTTTCCTTGGAACAGAGATGCGCTAATCCAGCCTGTGGTCTGGGAGCTACTCCATGGAAACTTTAGGCCCTTAAAACTCTTGACCTTGGGGCTGTTTCTGGATCTTGCCTTTCAGATGCTAGAAGGTACCATGGCTTCAGCCTCTTAAATCTTTCTTGGGACTTGGACAGCAGCATACAAAACCTCGGCACCAAGGCAAACCTAACCAGGCCTCTGCTGTGTCTCTGTCTCAGTGTTTTCTGCGTGGACCTGTTCCAGGTTGGCTGTTTTCAGACTTGAAATAGGCTGGGAAGGGCTGGAGAAATCAATTCCATTGGCGATCAAATTGGTCGGAGGCAGCAAATCGAGAAAGGCACATGGACCTTCGTGGTTTTTTACAAGCGCATCTTTTATAATCCAGCGGTCATCTTATAGCTCAGGGTATGCTGAAGTCTCTGCTGGTTTGATGGCTGTCTTAACACCTGAAAAATCATTAAGACCAAGGCACTTGACACTTTTTTTTCAAATCCCCTGTGTCCTCGTGTGTCGTCCCCCCCCCCCCCAACTAGATTCTGTTTGTGGGAAACTTTAGAAACTTGTTTATATATATTCTGCACCCAGAAAGTTTTATATTATAGGTAGCTTTGAGTCCATTCTTCTCACCATTGTAGGCAGACAGGTATTTGGGGGCATGTGATATGTGGAGGTCAAGCAGCTTGCTCCCTGCTTGGGTCTGCCCTTCTCCTCCAGCCTCTGCTTCCCCCAACTCCAGCCTTTGCTCCCTATTTTACCCCACCTTCTTTCTCATACTTTATGAAGTAGGCTCCATTTCCCTTCTAGCCGGGAACACTGCATAGCTGGTACAGGAGCTGGGTTGGGACCATGTTCAGTTCCCCAGGCTGCTTTGTGCACAGAGCGTGTCACTTTTAAATTCAGGGTAGTGTCTTGGATTTCAGTAAATACGGCATTTCCTATCATAATCCACCACCCCCTGCTCTTAATTGCTAAGTGACCCGGACTCAGAACCTGAGTTGCCTGACCCTGCACTGCCCTCGTACTTGATTCTAAGATGGAGAAGCTTCTTCCCTGTGTTAAACGGGAAGGGAACATTGTCTTGGAATGGAGTAAATATGGTACTTGGCACTTGGGGGCCCCCCTCCCCCCATCTGTGAAGCTAGCAAGCTGGTGTTTTAATACTGCTGAAGTTTATTTCCTGTTTCCCTGTCTTCGGAAGGTCACTGTGCGGTCACTGCCTCTCATCTTCTTCAGCTGCGGGCTTTTTTAAATGAACTGCTCTATGGCAGGGGCTGTTTGCTCTAAGCCTACCTGCCTGTCTCTCTGCAGCCAGGCCCTTCACTTTTACACTGTCACTGAGCTCCTGCTCAGTGCTTTGGGGGGATGCACTTCACTTGCAGACTGGATTTCCAGTGTTGCCTACTGCTAATAAAGCAAGCTGAGAACCAAAGCCCACGGTTACAAATGTATTGTAATTTTGTGCACATAATGCACTCCCAAACATAATACGTAACCTGTTTTTGATAGCTTAAAGAAGGAAGAAAAGTTCTTATGTTGTGGTATGGGTAAGTAATTTGTCTGGCTAGTTAGGGCTAGGGTTGTACACTGCTTTGATCTAAGGCATGGGGCCATGTCATCCAGCTGGGAGGTTCCCTAGGGGTCTGGAAGCAGCGGCAGAACTAAGTGCCACAGCTCCCAGAGCCTCTGCAGTGGTTACTGTCATCACTACCCTGCTGCCAAACTTCAGGGCCATATTTCTCATGTATAATGTGCACCTCAATCTCCAGCTGGTTGGGGGCGGGGAATGGGATAGGGTGCATGTTGTATGCAAGACAATATAGTATTCCTTGGTAGGTCACCATGGAAGAAAATGCAAATAGGCGATTATCAGGGCAAAAAAATACCTGACATTTGCAGTGGATTTACGTAGCTTCCAAGAGAGAACAGAGCTATAAGCCTCAGGAAAGCTTCTCTACTGGAGACAGCTTGTTAGGGTCCACCTTTCATTAGAGACCTGTCTAATTAACCTGACAATCAGGTGGGGAGAAATTGCAGGTCTGCTTTTATCTTGGATTGGGTAGAGGGCCAGCCAGTATCTGTAATCTGGGTTTTGTGTCTGTGTACAGCATGGTGGGAATAGCTGGCAGGTTCCCTCTGCTTGGGTTGGTCATGAGACAATTGACATGTTTCTTTGTGGGGAAAGCTGGCTCTGAGGTCATGTCCTGGGTGGTCAGAGGAAGGGAAAATAGGATTTTCTAGCAACATGCTTGTTTTTGGTTTTTGTGCTCCCCCCTCCCCCCCCCCCCAGCATCTGCTGAGTTGACAGAGAGGCAATAGAAACCTGGGCCTGCTGTACTGCTCACCCTTAACTTTCAGTATTCAAATAACAGCTGGTAGGCTTTACATTGGGAGCTGATGGACTCTTCTTTATGCAGTAGAGCTGCTTTAGATGCATGGGAATGTAATGGCATAGACCCCAGGGAGGGTGAAAAGCTGGAGAGAGCATCCAGGAAGGGCAACAGATAGCTGTAATTCAGGGGCTGGTAATTATTTTGGGTGGAGGGCCACTTACCCAGTTTTGGCAAGCTGGTGAGGGTTGCATGGGGTGCTCTGTCCCTTGATGGATGCCATCTTGGGACCAGTGTCCCCAGATCAGCACTAGTGGGGCCCAGAGCGGGGTGCAGGCTGGCAGGAGTCTGGACCCAGGCTGGGCTGCACCAGCAAGGAGAGGGGGGAGCTGGCCTGGCTTCATAAAGCCCCTGCCAGCTGGGACCCCTGCACCCCTGCTCTGGCCCCAGGATGCTGATGCTGGCCCCAGGACACCGGTGAGGGCCCTGTGCTCCCACTCCTGCTCACTCCCAGTGTCTGCTGGCCCTGCAGTACAGGTGGGAGGGCTGTGTGCAGCCCCAACACCCTGCTCCCTGGCAGGGAACCAGTTGTTGCAGAGTGTGGGGAAAAGCAGCCCCTCGCCTGCCCTGTGGCCAGTGCTCCCTGCTGCAGCCACTTGCAGCCTGGATGGGGCTGTCCGGAGCAGGAACAGGCAGCCCCAGATGGGCTGCGAGTGGCTGCAGCGAGGGGCGCCAGCCATGGGGCGGGTGAGGGGGCATGCTCTGCACCAGCTTGTAACCTGCCCCTGCTGCCAGCCTGGGCCCCGTGTGGCTCTGGGCTAGCCTGTCAGGGCTGTGCTGTGGCGGCAGCAGCTGTGGCACCCTCCCCCAGCTTGCCGTGCTGGGTGGTGTTTGTTGCTGCTGCCTGCCTGGAGCTTGCACGCTGGGCAGCCCTGAGGCAGCACTGGCAAACTCTGTCTGGTCGGGCAAGCAGGGGGGCCGCAGCTGCTGCTGCCATGTACAGCCCTGACAGGTGAGCTCAGAGCCGGCGCAGGGCCCAAGCTGGCAGCGGGGGTGGGTTACAAGCTGGCACTGAGCATGGGGAAAAGCAGCCCCATAGCCGGCGCTCCCTGCTGCAGCCGCTCGCAGCCTGCCTGGGACTGCCTGTGCCTGCTCCGGACAGCCCTGTGCCAGCTGCAAATGGCTGCAGCAAGGAGGGCTGGCCATGGGGCAGGGGAGGGGCTGCATTTTCCCCAGGCTTGGCTTCTCTCTGGGCTCCTTCCTTCCCTTCCCGCATGGTCCCAGTGGCTGCCCCTGGGCCCTACTGCCCCTAGTTCCTGTCATTTGACGGGAACCAAAGACAAATTAATATTTAATTTTCTAAATTTTTTTTTTTTTTTTAGGGGCCCTGCAGGAGAATGGCCTCATGGGCTGCATCTGGCCCGTGGGCTGTATTTTTGTCTACCCCTGCTCAAATTGGTATAAACACTTCAAGAAACAGACTGTCTTTTAAAGAGCTGCAATGATCAAAACAATGAATCGGTGTCCCAGTCTGATTATCTTGCCTGGGAACAGAGGGGATTTCCTTTAGTAAACCATATGGGAGAGGGAGGGGATGACCCAATGCCCTTTCATAGTGATGGGATGCTTTAGTCCAAGTTCACTTAAAAATGTCAGTTCTGTGCTTAACAGCCATCAGAAAGGCAAACAGTGTTAGGGATGATTAAGAAGGCAGTTGAAATGAAACGAAGCATTGTGATGCCCCTTTATAAATTCATGGGGTGTCCACATGTAACAGGGGGCCTGCTCCCGGCTGATTTCACTGTGGCCTGCCCTTCCTGTTTCTGGGCTAACTGCCCACCTTCTCGCCTACCATGCCTTGTTGGTAATTAATTAATAGATGTTAATCAAGTGGGAGGCTACCCATTACTCTGCCCCAGTGCAAGGGGGCACTATCACAATCACTGGCCCCATGTTGGGCCCCATAATCCTAGTGTTGAACCCCTCCATGATCTCTTCTTCCCCCCCCCCCCCAATTCTTCTGCAGGCCTAATCTGCCTTCATTCTGCGCAGCATCGCTACCTGAACTGCTTCCGCTTCCAGGTGTGGTCTCCCCAGGACCTTTGGCTCACTAGCCCTGGCCTACCTGCAGGCCAGCTGGAGCCCCAGGCCTTCAACTCTTGGGTGTTCCTAATGATGGGCCTCTGGCCCTTTGATCCTTCTGGGCCTGGCCCCAGCATTGACCAGTTTGGGGAAGTCCAGACAGGTCTGTCTGTCTGTCTTGGGGTCCACCTTGCAGACCCTACAAAAAGGGTAACCCACCCAGTTACGGGGGCTAAGGGTTAAGGCACCCCCACCCGCCTTTCACCAGGTTGGTAACTGGCCAGGCACTCCTTGGAGGCTCCCACGCCACTGAGAGCCCCTCCAGGCCATGCACTCCCATCAGGGTGCAGTTTTTAGGTCATGCCCAGGACCAGGAGCCTCCTGACCAATCCCCTACATCTCTTCCCTTACCTCCAGATTATACCAGCAGCCCTACAGCCTGGCAGTATTGTTGCATGGCCTTCTAGTAGCGAACTGCCCTGTTTACATGGGCGGCCCTGAATCTAAAATGGCTGCCTTAATCGGGCACCTGCTGGCTGTTGTCTTCTGGCCCTAGTGGCAGGCACAGACAGTGCCCTGCCACACCACACCTTGATGCTGTGTTTGTGTCTGGCCCCTGTACCTGCAGAAGGAGCTAGAAGTGCTTGAGAAGGTCCAGAGAAGGGTAGCAAGGACGATGAGTGGTATGGAGGGTCTAATGAAGCCAAGCCTATTCAGTTCAGGAGAGAGAGAGAGGAGTGGAGTGGGACAGGATCAGGGTCCATCAAAATATACTAAATGGCGAGAGAGTCCATAAATCCATAGGGATTTATTATTGACAGTCTTTCACCAGACAAGTTTGAGGGACCACAACATGAACCGAGCAGGCTGTTAGTTTCAAGTGAACATAAGGCACTTTTTTTTTCCTCCCAGTGGGTCATTCAAGGGTGAAATGTGTTGCCACCAGATATGGAGGGAAGCTGAGAGATCAGACAGATTCACAAAGGGACTGGACACATCCTCGGAGGAAAGGGGCATTGGTAGCTGTTGAGCGCAGGAGTGAAGGGCACAGCCTCCAATCCGGAACATCTTAAACCTTAAATGCTGGAGGCTGCAAGTGAAAGAGGAACAGGGGGCAAAGTATGCTCAGACCCAGTTCACTGTCCCTTCCAGTGTCCTCTTTGCCGTTGTGTGACACAGGAGACCGGGGGAGGTGGATTTAGGATCTGGTTCAGGATGTGGCAATTCTTGTTCTCTTATGTTCTGAGGCTAATTCTGTCTTGGCTAGATGTGACCTGGTGAGGTCACTTACAGCCCTGTTTTCCCTGACTCTAGAACACGGAAAGATCTCATTTGAAAATTAGAGCTGCAGAATTTGACTTGAAGCTGGTTCGAGTCGGATCTTTGGCTCAAAGGTGAACATACCAGTTAGCCAAGACTTTTCTTTTCGTCACCCTTTCAGTTCCATTCTAGCTTGGACTTGACTCTCCCTTGGTGATAACAAGGCTGACAGAACTTCGCTTGAATTACTGGGAAGTGCCCATGCTTGCATTTCCAGAGTAGAAATCTTATTAAAGGGGGCAGAGAAGTGACAGACATGGAGAGCCCTGGCCCAAGACTGAGTGCCATTGTTCCTGGATGACCTCAGCCACATGGCTTTGCCCCATGTGTACCTTTGTTTCTCATCTCTTTTGACTGGTGGTAGCCAATTTTTTTTGTGGCGAGCTAGGCCCAAAGGATGTTAACAACACCACTGGGATGTGGCGACAGTGGATTCTATAGCAGGTACCCCCACAGCCTCCAGTGGGATCTCCAGTCTCTGCCCTGCTCCCTGAGTACCTGTCAGACTCCTATACTCTCCTTTTTAACTTGGCACGCAGGGCCCACATGCCAGTCACGCTGGCTGCCTGTGGCACTGGTTTCAGTGGAGAGACTCTTCTCTTTTAGGCTGAAAAAAAAAAAAAAGAGGTTTAGTCCAGAGTTGATCCCAGGTTTTGGGACGGTTGCTTCCTGGCAACTAATTTCAGCTAGCTTTGTTTGTCCCATTCTTTTGGATACTTCATGGGTACTCCTGTTGAGTCAACAGGCTTGTAAAATACATGGATTTTTTGGGGGGGAGGAGGGCATCTGAGTCCATTTTTAGCCCCAAAGTGCTTTGGGATGGGGGGTGTTGATCTGAGGGGCAGATTCAGGAAGGCTTCCCTTGATCTGAATCTCTTCTCTGCTCTTATCCCAACAGGACCTGTTTAGGAGGCTGAGGCTGCAGGACAAACCATGTTTCACTTAAGGACTTGTGCCACTAAATTGAGGCCATTGACGGCTTCACAGACTATTAAGACAGTTTCCCAACACAGGCCGGCAGCCCCAAGGACGTTTCAACCCATCAGGTGCTACAGCGCGCCTGTGGCTGCCGAGCCCTTCTTGAGTGGGACTAGTTCAAACTATGTGGAGGAAATGTATTATGCCTGGCTGGAAAATCCCAAAAGTGTACATAAGGTAAGGAGCAGCTCTACCAGGTCTTCACCTCCCACTGCCATGGTGGTGGGGGCTGAGTAGGGCATCTGGGTAAGTGAGGGTAGATCCCCGTCTGAAGAACCCTGTGAAGAATGGACTACCTGCTTACTGGCAGCGCATGGCTGAGCTGAAGCCCAGTGAGAAGATGCCTTCCCACTTCAAAATGCATTGGACTTTTGGAGTTTATCTGGGACGCGCCTCTTCTTGAACGGAACCAGGATACAAGTGGGAGTAGTGGAGTTTCCCACCTTCTCTAAGAAGCTGCTGATTTTTCCTCCTAATAAAATCTTGGCGGGGAGGGTATTTCTCGGGATGGGAGGAGAAACTGTTCAAGTTCAGTTTGAGTGACTCAACTGAAATGCGTGGTATCACGAGAAGGCCACATGCTTCTGTGCACCAGTCTCAGCTGCTGACTTGTTCAGCACTTGGAAAATAGCCTTGCTTATGAGGCAAGCAAATAATCACTCTAGTCCAGTGGTACTCAATATTTTTGGCTCTGTGGGTCAGGTGAATGACTGGGTGGTCTATACATGGGCCAGATCAGACCCTGTGTGCCCGGATCAGGGCCCCATGCTGCCTATCCCTGTGTGCCATGGTGGGCGTTCTGGGGCCTGACATTACTTCCTCAGCTTGACATGCCAGGCCTTATGCTACCACTGCCTGGCCCCACATGCCAAGACTGGGGCCCTGCTCCATCTCTGCCCAACCTTGAATGCCAGGGTTTGGGACCCATGCTGCCTCTGCCTATCTCTATTCAGCAGGATCAGGCCCTGCATGGCTGACCTAGCACACGTGGCCACAGCTCACAGGCCAGATAACTGTATTGAGGCCCTGATCTAGCCTGCAGGCTAGGAGTTGAGCACTTCTGCTTTATCTCTTTTCTACCCTTTATCAGTACCCTGCAATTAGCTGTCCTGAAATGAATGGCCACCAATTTTCATGTGGCTGTTAGGGGGCAAGTCTCTCTGTAAAAAATATACCCCATATTGGGGTTATAAAGGTGAGTGGGAGGTTCCCATAGGCAGATTCTGCCATATTTTCTGGTGTACAACATTGAAGGCGCTTCACCCCATCGCACAAAATCAGCTGGGGGAGGAGGGGAGTGGGAGGGCACAAGTTTTTTTGGGACCAGGTTTAAATTTGGGCTGACATCTTTATTCTAGTGGCTTTAATGTATTCCTTGATGTAGCTGTATGCCTGAGCCATTCTAAAGGCAGGTCCTGCTGGGGGAGCTGGAAGGCCCTCTTGTGAGGTTAAACCGAGGCACCTGTGATACATTGTGGATGGTCTTAGCTATAGAAACAATGTGGTTTTGGAGGAATGGGTGGGTGAGGCCAGGACAAGAGTCGCCAGTCTGTGGCACAGGCAGCCGCCGCAGGTGGCGCGCTGCTGATCTGGCTGGGAATGAGCAACAGAGTTTGGAAGGAAGCACAGGCAGGGAAATGGAAAGCACAGCAGCAGATCGTGACTGGAGCACAGTGGGGAGTAGAAAGCAGAACTCCTGATTTATTTTTTGCTGTGTGGAGCTGGCTAAGATGCTTTTCCACACCTGCGAAGGGACCTCACCGGGAGGGCAAAGATCAGCTTGCGCTAGTGGCACGAAGGAGCAAAGTGCCAAGCACGTTACGTGGCTGAGTTACAAAGTCCCACATACAACCAGGACACTGCCTTGGCTTATATAACTGAACAGGCCCCTCTGCCTCAAAGCTGAAACATCACGACTTGCTCATTAGCAGGTGTACTGCTGCCAGTAATTGGAACTCATGGGTGTCAGGCACCTGATTGAGCAAAATATTCCTTTTGAAGATGGGGAAATCTCAGTGTGCTTCCTGTTTCTCAGGTCACTTCCAGATGATGGGGTGGCTTGGCTTTCCCAGCCTGTTGATGCCAGCTTCTGTCTATACTTTCCTACTGGGAGCTGTTTTAACTGATTTAATCCCCCTTTTCAGTGGCAGCTCTTTGTTACAAGTGGAATTTTTAGAGAGTGATGTGTGCATTATGGTGCTAACCAGAGGTCCAGGCCACAGGCTTGTGGCCTGGCTGAAACCATGTATCCCAAGTACTTCACTTTTCCCAAGGTGCTAAGAGTCATACAACTCTTGGTTAGCATTCCTGTCTGCTGATGCCTTTATTTGTGTCAGAACAGGAAATGACTGGCTTGCAGCATGGATGTCAGTGGGATATACACCGAAGTGAGTGGGGATATATAGTTACCATATCACCTTGCATATGCATGCTGCCTGTCACCTTTCCCACCCCCATCCAGCTGTCAAGAATTTGGGGTGCACATAAGTGAAGAAACAGTACCAGCCAGGGGAAAGTAAAAGCAAAGCTGTGGGTGGTTGTCTTTTGTTCTCTTCTCTACTCCACCCCAGCTGGAGTTCTCAAGGAAAGATGTCTCCTCCCCCCTTTTTTTCTCTTCTCCCGCCCCCCCCCCCCACTTCATTCTACCTTTCAAAAACCAAGCATGGGGTTTATTTGGTGGGAGTGTGTGATTGGTATAATGTGTTGGGTCAGACCATAGGTCCATCTTGCTCGGTCTCCTGAGTTGCTTGGCAGCAGAGAATGGATGCTGTCAGGAAGAGTGAGCTGGGTCTGAGTAGGGTTCCTCTCTTGCTTGCAGCCTCAAAGCATTTTAAGATCTAGGATGTTCTGATTCAGAGACTGACCCTCATGCCTGTTCTCAATAGCTAGTGATACTCTTTTCCTCCAAGAATGTGTCCAATCCCTCAGTGAATCTGGCTGAAATCCTTTTCCACATCCTATGTGGATGTCAAACTTGATTGCATGGTGGTCGGTATTGCAGAACAGGTCAGTAATGCTTACTGTTTTGCACTAGATCTTGTGCACTGCTTAGGATTAGGTCAAGAATGACTTTTCCTCTTGTAGCTTTCAGGATTAACTGCTCCAGGAAGCAGCCTTCTATTGGGTCATTAAACTTGCTCACAGTATCCTGACCTGATGTTTGGTTGACCCAGTCTGTTTGTGGGTAATTGAAGTCCTTTGTTTTTACTGTGTGTTCTGCTGTCTCAGCTGCTCATCTCCTTTAACCCTTCTTGCTTGCTGCTGCCATCCCCAGACTCCTTTTTCTTTTGAAACCTGGACTTTATCCACCAAGATTTTTATGGTACCAGTTAAAAATCTGCTATATTTGTTTTGCTGGAATCTTTTTTTTGATGGGGAGTATGACCTATAAATATGTTGGCATGAATTAGAGAAAGGGGGTCAAATACTAATCTAGCCATGGGGAGCAAGCATGAATCTCCCTAAAGGAGAATCGGCTCCTTTAGGGACTGGGAGTTTAGGGTGTTGGAGCCTGCTACTGGAAAGCTGGGGGTTGGGCTTGGGGGGTGGATGTCCCTGCCTTAGCCTATGGGGGTGCAAAGAGCTTGCAGGTGAGATTTAACCTAGGAGTTAGACTTAATTGCAGTATAGTTGATGCCTTGTGATATGCCTGCTCTTACTTTGGGGTGGAAACCCAGTTGGCCTCCCTCTCCTCTGAGGTGTTTGTTACCTGGCAATTTATGGCACGGTAAAGGCATAAGCAGCTGGGAGGTCCCCATCTCCAACCCCTGATTTTTCTGCCCTGTATCTGACCTTGATCTGTGATGTCATTCTCTTCCCAGATTGAACCTTAGCAGGGCAAGAGCCTCAGATCTGCTGGTTTGGGGCCAGGATCTGCTAGCTGTAGCTTAAAGACAGGAAAAGTAGGGGTGAAACTTTTCTCTTGGGGGTTTAACTGCTTATGTTTTGGGCTATGAGTTATTACCTTGTTGCTTCTGCTTCTGCCCTGTACAAACCTGGCTCAGCTGAAAAGCCCTAGATATCTTGCTGCTCTTCCCCTCCTGTTCCCTTTCTCTATCCTGCTTGAAGCCTGCCAAGGGCAGGGAGTGAGCTTCCTTATCTGGGTCTTACTGCTTGTTGCAGTCATTGCACTCATTAACACAACAGGTTTTATTGCTCACTGTTCCAGCACAGGGTATTCTGAGCTCTTCTGGGAAGCACCGGGCACTAGTGTCCCTAGTAGGCTGAAATGCCCCACCAGCTGGGGGACTGGTGCACCAGATTTCCACCCCCAGCTGCTGGGTTAAACGTGGCTGGCAGAGAATAGTGCAGGCACTAAAGAGAACCTGATTCTCCAGTCTCCCACTGGCCACAGCTGGTCCTGCCTGTGACTGAGGCTTTCTCAAAGCCTCAGGGTCCAATTTACATTGAAATGTTTTGTTCAACTCCGAGAGAGTTTCCCAGGGAGTTCTCTCTTACCCGTAGAATACTATCTTGGACATTCTGGTGGGCAATTAAGAGCCCCACTCTGGGCTTTCAAAGCCAGGCAGCTGTGTTTCACTCGAGCTGGAGTGGATCTTAAGGATGAGGATCTTCAAGGTGACTGGCATGGAGTCCGGTGTCTACTTGGGTTCAACCTGTTCAAACATTCAGGGATGTCTTTTTCCATATGGGACCTCCAGTGGATCTGGGTGCTTCCTTCGTATAAAGAACGAAGCCCCTCGGTGCTGGGCTTCCAACCAAGGAGGTGCTTGGGGATGTTGTACGGTTATGTGGTATCTGTCTCTCTAACCCAGTGATTCTCAGCGTGGGTTTCAAGTGACTTGGTAACAAGTCTCCACTGTCTCCATCTTTAAGATGCTGGATAGAAGCCAGACAAGACCTCTGTATAGGTCTCAGTTCTCCCGTGTTGCTGGTGGGTGTCTTTTATCTGTGTAACACCCTTTGTTTTGAAGGCGGGGGCATGTGGGTTCATCAAACCATGGGGTGTTTTTGGCTGTCTGCCCCTATATTGTCCCATCTTGCATGCACAGCCAGTAAATAGCTGTAACACTGACTCCAGTTTTTCAGAGCCCATACCTAGTCCTGTATCTCTCGTGTGGTTATGCAGCAGATGTGTGCTGTGTTCTGCCCTTTGAGTTCAGGAAACCAGAATCCCCCGTGGAGTTAACTTGCCTGTAGACTTGCTTGGGGAATCTCACTTCCCTGAGCAACGGCATTACGGGCTGTTCATTACAGGCTGGGATTGCTTTAATGATAATTCCCAAGTCGCCCTATAATCAATCTTTCTACCACCAATTTGTTGCTATTAAAACTAGTGCTGGGGGTGGAGGGAGAGCACAGGCTGAGATCAAACATGGGTGTTTCCTATCTTCCTGCTGCCATGCTGCACCCCCAGATCAGGTCTCAATGGCTTTCTGCACAGTACAGTTGTACCCATGGGAAGGAATTCTTTTAAACCCTTCACTCCTCCACGATGGATGTAGTAACACTTGCAGCTTGATTCCCTTTCTACTTTATAAGTACCTTCACATTTGTGATGCTTCTTACTAGGGTACAATATATTTTGTCGCAGTCCAGCCTTGTGGCTGACAAAAGGGGAGCGAATACCGTAGAACAACACCTGTAAACTGCAGGAGTGGTCTGTGCTAAGTTTCTTCCACTCCATGGAAGGTGCCTTACCCTTGTTGGGCTGAAGGATGCTGGGCACTCAAGTGGGTTAGCAATAGGGTACCTGTGGATGGGTTGGCTTTGGAGGAGAAGACTGGGGCTTGCAGCGAGTTCTAGTTAAGGGCACCATGCACTAATTGGGTATGTGCTGAAATGGAAAAGGCTATGGGGAAAGCAGTGCAGCTTTTCTTTGCCTAGATCAGGGGTGTCAAACATCTGTTACCGCATCAGGCCGTGTGTGAATTCAGATCTGCAAGGCTAGTGTCAGTTATGGCAGGTCCAGGGGTGCAGCAGACCTCGGACCTCGAATTCTGTGCCAAGTCTACTAGTCTCCACCCCCACCAGCTTTTGGTAGATACCGGACTACTGGTGGAACAGCCAGCTCTAGCTCACAGGCCATATGTTTGACAGCCCTGGAATGGACAAAAGTCTTCAGCGCTAGCAAGCTCAGTGGACTTGTGATTGCTGTGTGTCTTGGCAAAGATGGCTTCTCCAACATTGTAGGCCCTGAGGTGTGCCTCAGGGCATGGGGTCCATGCATGCTGCTCTCTTCTGGTGGGCAAGCTGTTTGCAGCTCCCTAGAAGTTTCATGGTTTCCCTTTTTAGCAATCTGACCAGAGGCTGACACCAGGGAACTTCAGCTCAGTCAACCTGTGTAATGGCTGCAGTGTAACCAATGCTTATTTAACCGCTATTTGGTTAAAGCAAACCATGTTGTGCCCCAAGACCAGTTAGAGGATCCTGGCTCGAGGGTCTTGCCCCTCTGCTCAGCTTCATCCTGAAGGTATATTTGGGGTCAAGAAGGAATCTTACCGCTAGTTAGTTTGGTACAGACTGGGATGGGGGTTGCTTTCCTCTGTAGCAGGGGCCTGGCTTCTCTCTGGAATCTCTAGTGTATATATATTTATTAACAGCGTTTTTAGCCAGCAGCAGAATGCTGGCTGCTGTGGTGCCCCTGCTTTCCCTGTGGTGGGGTTGGGTGTGATGTCTGGCACTGTTAGGGTTGGCGGTATAGTTTTACTAAGAGCTTGGTTGATGGTTTTGTTTGGGCAGGGAGGATTCTGCCTCAGGCAGGGTGACAGCTAGAGGTCCCTTCTAGCCCCTCTTCTCTTTGATTTCTAAGTTCTTGTAAGCCCTATCGCCTGTGTATAGTGAAGATATCTGGGTGCTGTTACCTTGTTAGATTTGGGTGTGTGAGACATGCCCAGAGCAGATTTTCTTTTAATTGAGTCCTGCTGAGTGATCTGTAGGAGTACACCCAGTGGAGTCTGTGCAACTTCATTTCGCTTGGCTAGCATCCGTGCTGGGATCCACCCTGCTTCATGAGCCCGGGCAGTAAGTCAGTGCAGTGCAGCAGTGGACTGTGGGGTTGAGTGGAGTATCTTATTGCTTAGCTATAGAATCAGAGAGGTAGAGCTGGAAGGGACCTCCAGAAAATACATCTAGTTCAACCCCACTGCAAAACAGCCTTGAACTCTCCTGGTGTGGAGTTTGAGATAACAGCATGGCTCTGTGTTTAGGCAGCAAACAACTAAACTTAGTTCTGGGGTTGCAGAGGCTGGGTTCCAACTTGAGCTGCCCAGCTGCATTGGTGTGCAAGCAGGGCAAATGAGGTTTTGAACTAATTTTAGCTAACTGATGGAAGCCCCAGAGCAGACAGTTTGGCTTTGATTTGCCTTCTGCTTTTCCCATTCCACTGCCATCCCAGTACTGTATCTTAGAATTGTAATGGTTTCACTGCATCAGTCATACAGCAGCAAAATGCTGGCGGGGTCTTGAATGAATCCCCCAATCTCCACTGTTCAGTCTCTCTTCTGAACCATGTCATGCGAGATGCCGATTTCTGAATTAAGCGTCTAGGTCACTTGTCCCTTGAAGGGTCTGATTTCTGAATGAATTGAAATGGGCCTGTATCCTTGTTGTGAAGAAGGCTGATGGCATACTGGGCTGCATTAGTAGCAGTGTTGTCAGCAGGTTGAGGGAAGTCACGAATGATTCATGCCCTTGGCGGCTGGGGGGTTATGACAGCGGTGGCGGTAAGCAGGGGTAAACCGGGGGGGAGCTCCTGCAGATGCCGCCAGCACTAGCTGGGGGTGGTGATGGGGGGTGAGCACTGACCAAGGGTTGATGACCACCCGCAGCCACCATTGGCAACAACTAGTGGGCATTGCGGGCTCCCCGCAGAAGCCCCCAGCACTGTCGGTGGCAGGCTGGTGAGCGGCAAGCGCCGCTCCACTTTCGGTGCCCCCATTTCGTAGGGGGTGCACCACTACACTCAGTGGTCCATGTGTACTCCCTACACATCGCCACTGAGGAAGTGATTGTTCCCCTCTGGCACTAGTGAGGCCACATGTGGAGTCCCGTGTCCAGTTTTAGGCCCCTCACTACAGAAAGGGTGTGGCTGAATTGGAGAGTCCAGCAGAGTGCAGGGAAAATAGTTCAAGGGCTGGAGGACATGACTTAGGTGCTGAGGGAACTGGACTTATTTAGTTTGGAAAAGAGAAGACCGAGAAGGGATTTAACAGCAGCCTTCCCCTACCTGAAGTGGGGTTGGAGCTGGACTGTTCTCAGTGATGGCAGATGATGGAACAAGGAGCAACAGTCTCATGTTGCAGCAAGGAAAGTTGAGGTTAAGTATTAGGAGGACCTTTCTCATGAGGATGGTAGTAAAACACTGGAACAAATTACCCAGAGAAGTGGAGGAATTGCCATCCTTAGAGTTGTGTAGCCAGGTCTTAAACAAAGCCTTGATGATCTAGTTGGGAATGGTTCTGCTTTGAGCAGGCGGTTGGACTAGATGTGACCTCCTGAGGTCCCTTCGAACTCTCATTTTCTATGATTTTTTTTACATTTTTATGGATGACTTCTCAATTAAGAACTTAAGGGCCAAGAAGCCTCATTCATGGCTCTTTCTGCTTGGCTCAGTTCTAAAGACAGAACAGGGGTCATTATAGAGCAGAGGTTTTCAGTCTCGTTAGACTACAGTCCCTGTCCTGTGTTTTGTTTTGTTTTTTTTCCCCCCCCTTGAGTAAATGCCAGTTCTTGAGATTACACTCTGGGTTTTGTCTATGGGGAAAAATATCAGAGCCTGCAGAGAACTCAATAAGGCTATGACAAGACTCGAGGGTTTGGCTACTCCTAGATTTCTATTGGAAATGCCAGGGTTCCTCTTGTTCAAGCCACTGAAAAGTGTTGGCACATCCAACAGTGCTAATGTTGCTCAGCACCCTTGGAAGAACCTTGCAGAAGAGTGCCATAGCACCCTGGTTTTGACTCTCCAGCTTTGAAGAGGCATATGAATCCTTCAGGAGCTGCTGACTGGCCTGTCTCTCTCTTGTGCTGTCTTCAGCATTCAGCTGGCTGCCATCAATCCAGGAGGAAATTTTTCCTGTTAGGTTTTCCCCCCTTGGTATTTGGTGTTTCCTGTGCTGAGATTCACATTTCCCTCTTCTCTGAGGGAGCAGAGCCTGAGATGCCCTTTCCCATTCCTAATGGCTCGATGAAAACCCATACAACAGCATTCTAGTTGGGTAGGGACTGGTGCTTTCAGGTTTGTTGGTAGAGTTTTTTGCTCAGAGGTTGGATAGTGGATTTGTCTGGGATGGTTTGGACAACAGTGATCCTTCCTCAAGCAGGGCCTTGAACTAGGTGTGACCTCTGGAGCCCCACTTCTCTAATGCCTCTTAGTCTAGTCTTTCCTTCCCTCCAGCAGTGAGGAGCCCTTCTTGGTCTCATTCTGGATGCATGGGATCGAAATCTGGGTAGAACCCTCTCTCTTGGCTTGTGTCACTGCTGTGTCACTGCTATGTGACTCGCTTCTAAATTTAATCACCTTGTGACCAGCAGGCCTGGAAGTTGAACATGCTGAAAATAACTTCCCAGTAGCGCAGGATCAGAGCAGTGTCAAGTGAGCAGTGGCTTTTGGAATAGTCCTGCTAGTGGGGAAGGGGTATCTGCTGTCTGCAGGGGCTGGGTTGGGCTGGCAGGGGTGCCAGGCTTCTGGATCATAGGAAAGTCAGGCTGGGAGAAATCTCAGAGTCATTTAGTCCAGCCCCTTACTTGGGGCAGGACTAAACTCTGCAGCCTGTCTGCCTTGCCCTCAGAAACTTTCCAGGGATGGAGATCCCACAACTTTTTTCTGCTCTTTCAGTATATTTTGCATCTTGGACCAGGGAGCACCCTGTACTGGACTTTTTCCAGCAGCCAAAGATGAGGTCTTTTTGGACCATCCTATGAGATGAGGAGGCGATACGTACTCTCCCCTTCAGGCTTGGGTTGGGGCTGGATGCTGTTGAGATGTCCACAAGCTCTTTAATCCTTAAAGAAGAGAGGGTGAGGAACAGGTGCCAAGGATGATGAATCCAGGCTGCCATTGAGTCACTGAGGCTATTGTTATGAGTCGGGCTGCCACCTTATGATTCGATGGAGAGGGAACAGCTAGTCAGCCTTGGCCCCCTCTGAAAGTGCTTAGTTTTAAAGGTCACAGTCTCTCTAGTGAACAATAGGGTAGCCTGAGAAGAGGTGAAACATTCACAGACCTGACCTCCACCCCCTGGAATTTCCCTCTACTGACTGAATGCCTGTAGGACTCCACTCTTGCTTCTCAGCCTTTGGCCTGACTGCTCTAGCATTGGCCTTGGATACTGCCGGCTCCTGAGACTACCTGGCAAAAGGCAGCAGGTCAGAAAGGGTTCACTGAGCACAGCCAGGATCTCTGGTGGGTCCAGGTCAGAGCTGCGGCCAGTTCTTCCTCTGGATTGCAAGAAATAACATGGAAGGGTGCATCAGGCACAGGATTTGCAGTATGGGCCTGAGCAGAGGCAGATGTGGGGAGCTTTGGTATCATTTTGGAGGAGAAAGTCAAAGGAGCAGAGCCTGGACCCTCTTCTACAGGACTAGGATGCTTGTGGGCTCTGAACCACATCCTACAGTAATGCAGCAAGTGCGTGTAGAGATGGAGACTGCTGATGCAGGACAGTCCAGAATACGCCTCTTGGCCAGAGCCAGGTCCATGCATCTTGAGAAGGACATGCTGTCTCCACCCAAATGCACCTTTGCTCCTCAAACTCTGGCCCTGCTCTCTGGTCATGGGAGCCTTCTAGCTGCATCCCATATCCTTTCACCCCTCTCAAAACTGAATGTCAACTCTTCCCCTCCCTGCACCCATAATTCAGTGGCTCTGCTTGGGGAGGGAGCGAGAGCTTTTCAAGGCTGAGTCTGGGTTACCAGCTCGGCTCTTGAGTCTGTGTTGATTGCTTTTCCACCGTCTTTTGTGGTGTGTCTTAACTCTGCTGGCTGTTTGGTCCTGAACTGCAAACTTGGCCCCTGGAGGTGCTTTTAGCTCTCAAGATCCTGCTCTCCTAAGGTTCTTAGCCTTGGAGATGGGAGGCCTGGTTTTATTGCTAGGTAGATGGCAGCTGAGCAGAGAGCAAGTTTTAAACTGGCGTCAGCAGGGAAACGCTCTAAGCTGAGGGAGGCTTTTTAATGATGCTGGAGTCAGCAGCTTTGTGCCTAACTCGCTTGGCTCCAGTATCCTTTTGGTTTCTGGTTTCTCTAGCATGGTTTCCTTCCTTCCTCCCCCCACAATTGCTTACATCTGGGCAGGCATCTATCAGCTTTTTCCACTAGGGACATTTGTGGCATAGCTTCATAACTGACAGTACTGCAAGCCAATGTTTACTGTCCTGCGGTATCCATGAGACTTTCCGGTGCTCCCACAGGTTGTTAGTCTTGCTGAAGTCCCTGATGCCTGTGTGACAGTGCTGTGAAAGGTGGGTGTTGGTAATATCACAGTGAACCCCACCCTCTGCTGTATTTATTGGCATACTACATGCCCTCCCTTGGAAAATGCTTAGTTTCCATTCTTTTATTGACTTTCATTCCTATACAGAAAAAATACCAGAGCAATTCATTTGTGGCAAAGACCTCCAAAGACCCTGGCAGATCAGAATAGTTTGGACACTCCAGGTTCCTGCTGGAAATCACTGGGTTTCTCCTGGCCACTGTGTGTGGAGATCTAACAGTGCTAATATTGTGTAGTGCCCTTCAGAGGATCGCGTGGCATCCCTGGGCACCACAGCATAATATTTAAGATACAGGACCATGTACTGGGTCTGACTTGTATTTTGGCTGCTATGTGGAGCAGGCAGGATACGGTAGCCGTGCCCCTTTATAGATGACCCCTTATAGGCTACCAGCTGTATCTGTGTGGAGCAGACGAACTGAAGATGTATAAAGAACATAAGAACGGTCATGGACTGGGTCGCTCCATAGTTCCATCTTGCCCAGTCTCCTGTGACACAGCGGGCAGATGCTAGAAGGGAGCCTGACCCTGGGAATGACCAGGCTTTTTCCCCGTTTGTCTTTCACTTGCAGCCGTCAGCATTTAAGGCCTAGGATGTTCTGATTTTTGGAGGCTGCGCCCCTCACTCTTGTGATCAATAGCCAATGATGCCCCTTTCCTCCAAGAACATGTCCAGTCCTTTAGTGAATCTGGCTGACTGCTCAGATTCCCCTACATCTGGTGACAATGAGTCCTGCCCTTGAATGACCTCCAGGTTGAAAAAGAACTGCCTTTATGTTGGTTTTAAACTGACTGCCTACTAGTTTCATGTTATGACCCTTGTTCTTGTATGGGGAGAGACCATCAGTAATAAATCCCTATTGACTTTCTCTGTTCAAGAATTTCTTCTAAAATGAGCAGGCCTGGCCTCATTAGTTTCTCTCCCCTTCATACTAGTCATCCTGTTGTGCATAGCTGTACCCTCTCTAGTTCCTGTCGCTGGCTAGTGGATTGTGGCGATAGATGGTTGGGGAGTGGGGCCAGCTGTCTCCAGTTACGTCTTGCACTCTTAAGCTGTCCCTGGTGTCATGTAGGCTACATACAAATTGTTGTGTGGAGCAGCTCCCAACAGCTGGGTTACCCACTGAGCCAGAGGAACTTGCACAGGTATGACATTGGGCAGATCAGTGATGGACTCATTCTGCTCTCCCTTCTATCTCTGCAGTCATGGGACATATTCTTTCGCAATGCCAATGCTGGAGCTGCTCCAGGCACCGCTTACCAAAGCCCCCCTCCACTGAGTGCCAGCCTGTCTGCACTGACCCACGCCCAGGCCCTTGTCCAAGCACAGCCTAATGTTGATAAGCTGGTGGAAGACCATCTCGCCGTACAGTCGCTCGTCAGGGCCTACCAGGTAAGAGGTGGTGGTGATGAGAGGCTGGTTCCCCTTTTGCCTGGACCTGGCTCAGGGCAGTGGAGAATCAAGCCTGGCACTGTACAGTCGGTCTCGGGTCCTGGGCTATGCTTTAAGTAACTCAGTGAAAGCAAACTACATGCTGCGTTGTGGTGGAGAGATCCATCCAGGTCAACCTGTGAACTGAGACCGCTGTGTCCTTTCTGACTGTTTTGCATTGGCTGATGAGCAAGCTTCTAACCTGGGGGGGGGAAGAAGAAGGAATCCAAGGAAGGCTGATCCTTGCTAGACAATAGTAACACTTTAAAGACATTATCAGCCAACAGGGCAATTAGCAGAGTTATTAACTCCACCCTACCACTTTTTTCACTCCATTCAAGCCCCTTGGTGCGGTCATTCCCTGTCCCATCTCTTCTCTTTTCCTCCCCCTCCCCCCCCCGCCCCCTTTTGCTTTGTTACCCATCTCCTAGAACTCCCAAGTTACACCCCAGGGAATTATGTGCATAAAAACTCAGTGGACAGGAAAACTCAATTATGCTAAATTAATTAATTTTTTTTTTTTTTTTTTTACAAATTAAACTAAATGTAACACTATTTGAACCTTCTTTAGAAAAATATGCAGGTACTATGGTTGGCAGGTAGGTGGGTGGGTTGCAAAGGGGTGTGTGGAATCTGTGGGATGCATAATTGTATAATTATACAATTATGCACCTGTGCACATAATTTCCCAGGGTGTATCAAGTGCAGGAAATGTCTCTATCTCCCTGATGGCAAGGGGCTGGGGGCCACGTCCTTGCTGGCTTCTCAGATAATGGTTGGATTACCGTGGAACTGGCTGCCAAAATCTTCCTTTCAAGAGGTGCATATCCCTAGCTGCAAAAGTCAATGCACACTTTAAGTTCCATTTGTCAAGGAAGCAACAGGGGGCAAAAAGCTGCTCTTGCTCAGATCTTCCATTCAGCTCTCTCCTAATTGCTATCTGCTTTGCAGTGACCCTTCAAAAGGGCTAACATCTACCATATTTGTTTTCATACAACACATCCACAGACAATAACACACACCCTTGTTTTTGAAATATGGGTTGGGGGAGATCTTTCCTTGTAAGTGAGGGCTTCCAGTGGGTTGCTGCAGATCTTTCTTTTGGTTTGAGCTAACAAGTGGTAAAACCTGCATATAAGACTTTTCAATTTCTAGCAGCTGGTTTTTTTTTTTGTTTGGTGGAAAAAGCATGTTACGTGCAAGAATATACAGACTTCTTATCCCTTTGTGAGCAGCCTGTGCAGTAGGTTAACAAAACTGCTGATTACCCTCTGTATATCTCTTGTCACCTGTAGTAGGTGTCTGGCATTGTTGCTCAAGGGGAAACTCATCAGAGGTTATCTATAAGGTGGGATCAACCTTGTGCTGTTAATAATGGCCAGCTTTGCTTCCTCAACTTTTCATAGATCTTTTAAGGCTGGAACGGACCTCGGAAGATCATCGAGTCCAGCCCCTCTGCCCCAAGGGCAGGAAGTTGATTGAGATCTCAGGATTCCAGTAAGATAACCATCCAGTTGACTCTTGAAGGAGTCCAGAGTAGGTGCTTGCACCACCTCTGATGGCAGTCTGTTCCAGGCCTTGGGGGCTCGGACAGTAAGGAAGTTCTTCCTTATGTCCAGCCTGAAATGGTCTTGGAGGAGCTTGTGACCATTTGACTTTGTCATCCCATGGGGTGCTCTGGTGAACAGGTGTTCCCCGAGATCCTGATGTACACCCCTTGCATACTTACAGGCAGCCACTAGGTCCCCCCCGATGGCTTCTTTGCAGTTTTCCTCCTGAAGACAAGCCAGGCAACATGCACTGATCTCCTTCTTGCCATGAGGCAACACAATTCTTCTGCAACACGTTCGAGTCTTTTGGTTTCGCAGCACAAGCGACTGAGTCCAAGCTACCAGCCTTGTCCTGCTTAGTGATAGATAAGCAGAAAAACAGGCTGCTGCTTGAATCTTTTGGGTCAGTTTAGAATCTGTTTCCAATGTCTTGGATGGCATCTCATCACTATGCGGTTCCCTGACTTGTGGAATGACCAAGCACATTTGCTGCTTAGAAAAGAAGTCTCACTGGAGTCCTCTAAAATCAACGGCTCATGCTTCTCAGCCCTCTTTTCTCCCTGATTCTGATGACAATGCTGGGGAGGAAAACCATAGAAGAAGGGGCCAAGACTAGAGGTTTTAAGATCTTCTCTATGTGTAAGTGGCTTGGTTTGCAGAGATTTAATTTTAGCTTGGTATAATCTATATTAGCAATGTCCCCATAGTTTTTCCAACCTTGTAATTCTATATAGACAGCCTTAAAAGCTATGGAGGTCTGTGCTACCAAATGTATGGGACAGTTGCCTCTCATACACCTGGCAATTAACTGCTTTGACTGGATGGCGTGGGGGTGCCTCCCTCGAGTTTTAATCTTCCCTTGCTCCAGATGTGCTTATTCATGACTTCTGCATCACCTCAGAGCGAAGTGCTGGTTCTTCAAGGACGGGGAAACAATCCTAACCCCAAGAGGGAAGGTGTCATGTCATGTCTTCCACCATGATGAAATGCTACATTTTGTCTGCCTGCAGAGTGCTGTGTGCCTATTGGGGATAAAAAGAAGCCCATTTCCTCCTTCCTTTTGCTCCAAGCTGCTGAAAAGCTTCTGCCAGCTAAGCCAGGGGTGGGCAAAATGCGGCCCAGAGGGCCCCTAAAAAAGGTAGAAAATTAATATTTATCTGCCCCTGGCTGCCTGTTATATGGCCCCTGATGGCTTGCCAAAACTCAGTAAGTGGCCTTCCGCCTGAAATAATTGCCCACCCCTGAGCTAAGGTAACCCTCATTGGAATTGTGGCTACCACAGAACAGGATTGCTTCCATGGGGACCCCAGACCACATGGGGTTTGGCCAGCTGAGCTTATTGCTTCTTTGAAGGTTTGGTTTCATATATCCTCTTACTTTGCCGCTGAAATCCAGAATTCTGTGGCAGCGCTTCTCAAGCTATTTGGACTCGAGGCTTCCCCCTTGTTAGACTCCAGAGCTCCAGCTCCCCCAGAAGGTGCCTGCTTTCAGCTTTGACTTGTTTCTTGACTACAGAAAAATATTAGAGCAATGCTTCTATTGCAGAGAACACAGGTCATGAGTGGGCAGAATTGGTCTTTAATGCTCTGGGTTCCTATTTTTACAGATGATTCATGAGAAACCCATGTGTTGTTAGGTTTAAAAGGGCTTGTATTTCGTAACACCCATAAAAGGCTCTCGCAGCACCCCATGGGTCCCCCAGTTGAGAATCACCACTTTGGAGGCTTGTCAGCTTTAACTGGGGTTCATGTGCTACTTGGTGAGTTCCCCTCACTTCATCAAAGACCCAAAACAAATTGGCCCTTGAATCAAATTGTGGCTAGGGCTCCCTGAATGCTCCTTTGGGCACTTTACACGTTCTCCAATGATTAGAACGTGCCAGTATGCTGCAATGCCTCATGTATTCAGAGTCCCCATGTTTCAAAATGCTTCTGGTATAAATCTCTCTTAGGCCCATATTTCACTGCTTTCACACCAGAAGTGGCTGTGCTGTTTTAAGGTTTAAATAAATCACATCCCAGAACCCAGGTAGAATGAACTGCGGAGAAGAAGCAGGGGCTGAAGCAGAATGAGCTGCTAATGAGACATGAGGGCCACAGCTCTTAGAACTGCAGACTCGTTGGGGAATCAGTGCAGTGGTTTGCAGAGTGTGGCTACCTAAATAGGGCTGGAGAACTCTTTGGCAATGCAGACACTACTCTAGAGTCCCTGAGCTTGCTTCAAAATGACCTGGCAGCAGTTGAGTAAAAAGTGGTAGCATCCGAAGCCTTGATCGGGCACCCCTCTCTCCCCTCTGGCTCTAGCTTCTAGAAAACTATCTCCTCTGTTGGGTAAAATGGCGGACCTAGAAAATAAAAGCTGCTTACTCTGGTTGTAGAGGAGCAGCTGAGAGTGTATGAGAGTGGCCACCACTTAATAGGAAGCTGTCTGGTGAGAGCTATGTGAGGGTAGGGAGTGGGGAAAACACTCACTTCTGACTTGGCGGGAGAGGAAGTGAAATTGCTGATATAGGCCAGGTGTTGGGTTGCCTCTGACCTTTTGCAGCCCCCTGGTCGTAGTCCCAAGTACAGGTGAGACTCTCAACCCCCAAAGCCTTAATAGCCTGAAGAGACTGATCTGTGTTGTGGTTCTTGCTATATTGGTATGTATTGCTTGGTGGCTTCCAGCTTGGCACGAAGGTACAAGCTGGTATGGAGTATTTCTCCTTCATGAGTATCAGCTGGGTTCATTTGGAACAGGGCTTCCTGGGTCATGCTGTTGGGAAGAAACAGCTTTTGAGACTTGCAGTGGGACCATCCTGAGTGCTTCGGGACACCAGTCCTGTTCTGCTTCCCCAGCTGGAACCTCTTGAGTGCCCCGAGGCCTAGCTCTTTTTTTTTCCCAAGACCTTGACTCCTGACCCACATCTCCTTGCCAACTCTAGTGGCTCCTGCCACAGCTTATCCCATTGCTCTTTGTCCTGTTCTTTGTATCATCCTTAGATCAACATTGAAAGGCACAAGATGGCTTGAGTTGCTAGCTCAGAGGGAGCAAATGTATGGGGATTTAAAGTGACTTTCCATTGACTTTTTGCTAATGCCAGGGCAGGTATACTTTGGCTTGATGATTTCCATATACTCTGTGCTTGCCAGTCCGAGAGCACTCTTTCCTACACCCCTGGCTGCAGTCTTTCATTTATGAAGGCCCTGGGACAAACAGAATAGCAGCCAGTACTCTTTGTCCTGGGAGCTGGTCCAGAATTGGCTTTGGCCCTTTGAAGGATCCTTGTTTTGAGCTTGGGGCTGTGTGAAACAGGTGCCTCTTCTCCCCTGCTCCAGGCTGACAGTGGTAGTTCCACTTTTATCTCAGAGCTGACTTCTTTAAGAATTTTCCATAGGTCTTAGTTTCTGTACAAAGCCCCCAGCACTGCATATTTCTCTTCTGCAAACCAAGTAGATGCAGGTCTAGTAGGAGCTGGAGACCTTATTTGTCCTAGATGATATGTGTTTGATTCATGCCTCCTCCTTTGCCCCCAGTTTATGGAAAAAGGAGTTGTAACTGTATTATCTTGGCGTTCAAGCTCAGCTGGAGTGGCCTGATAAAGACTAGGAGTGGCTAGTAGAGGCCTTAAGGAGTTGCCAGTCAACCTACAGCATTGTCTCACATACAGCACACCCTGGAACATAATAAGTACCTTGTTTTTGAAAGGCAGATCCAAGTGGGGCGGGCAAGATCTTTCCTTTATAGTAAGTAACTGAGTAGCATCAGGGCAGGAGCCCAGCCTGGTAGGTATTCTGCTCCCAAGGGATCATGTGCAAAATTGCTTTCACTTCTGCCCAGCAGAACTGGTAGTTACCGTATCTGTTCTCACAGTGCACGCTCCAGTTTCCAGCCATTGATTTCTTTGTGGGGTAAAGAAAGATGTTGTGTGTAGGGGGAAAATACAGTAACTCTCTCTGCATTTTGCTACCAGCTGTTAATGGGATTACTTGCCCCTGCACAGGGGAGAGGGGTCACCTCTGAAAAATGTGTGTAAGGTATTTTCAGATCCTTGCCAAATAGGCACCAAAACCGCAGTGCAGTAGTCTTATGACTCATTTATGCTAGTGACTGACCAAGTAGAGGCCCTCTTATTATACAATGCAGACAAAAACTGGTTTGACAAAGCAGGGGGGAGGGTGCATGTGTGTCTAACAAATGCCTCTCTCCTGTTACCTTGGTTTTAAAATTAATTACTAATGTATGTTGTTGCTTCCAGGTCAGGGGTCATCACATTGCAAAACTTGATCCTCTTGGCATTAGCTGTGTAAATTTTGATGATTCGCCAGTAACTGTTTCTCCAAACGTGGGTGAGAATTGATCTGCCAATCTAATTTGAATGTAACTTAACTTTTTTACCCCTCCCCTTCCTTCCCCACCCCTCTTTTTTTGTTTCTCCTGTCCCTTTTGGTCTCCACTCTCCTCTCCTCTCCTTTCCTCCCTCCATTCCCGGCTCATTTCATAGATTCGAGGGCACCATGTAGCACAGCTCGACCCACTGGGAATCTTGGATGCTGATTTGGACTCGTCCGTTCCAGCTGATATAATCACATCCGCTGACAAACTGGGTGAGGGCTTCTCGAGCAGTTTGTGCTGCATCGCTTGAGCTCCTCTCTCACTTCTCAAGGCTTTGTAGGTAGAATGCTTCACCAGGGCTGGCCGGGGGGGAAAGGTCTCAAGTTTCCTTAGAAATGATCACTCTCCAAATTGTCTAAGTCTGAAACCTTGGCTTTACCACATGGCTGCCAGGGAAGCCTTGTGACCCCTTCTTGCCTTGGGGAAGGAATGCTCCTCTTCCCCAGATGGAGAAGCTGGTTGTGTGCTTCCTTCACTGTAGTTGTTAAGCTGATTGACTAATCAACCCAATGGGACCAATGCTTGCATTTCCATGGAAATGCCAAGTGGTTCCATGATGATGGTTCTCTGGGATTCTTCCCGTTGCTGCTTGGTTCCAAGGCAGTGCAGCTGCTGTCTTGCCAATGGGCTGATTGCCTCTGCAAGAAGCAGCCCATGGTGCTTGAAGAAGACGGGAGCTTTGCTGGGGTCCTCTATGCCAGGAGACTGTAGTCAAAAGACACCTTTCCTTGATGTTGCATTCTCTAGTTTTCATTCAGATGCCCGACTCTGACTCCTTACCTGCCAGTGATCATGACAAGGAAGCTTTGGAAGGCATTTCCAGATGGACAAGAGAGGGTTAAAATGGCAGTGCCTCTAGATAGGAGATGCATGCGTGTGGCACAGATGGACGTGTGGTACCTGGTGCTGGCAAGTCTGTTCAGAAGGTGCCTCTCACCATGCTCTGTAACCTGCTGCCCTTCTAGCCTAACATGGGCTCTGGTGCCTGAGCGCTCTATCCACTCGCTGGTATTTTCTAATGGTTCACGGACCAGGTTCTGTAAGCACTTCTAAACGGCATGCTTCTAACTTAGACTAGAGCTACCATAATGACTACTAACCTTTTGATGTAATCAAAATATGCCATAAGACTATCATGCATGTAAATGGGCTTGATCACTTAACCAGGGCACATCTAGAATCTGCTGGGGAATGGGCAGATGGGGAAAGATTTATTGGACTGTTCGGTGTGTAAGAGATCACTTCTGGAGTAGGTGTACTGTGGTATTGAAGGTAATCCAGTGCATTTTAAGATTTGACTATTTTTGGAATTACAGTGGGCAAGAGTGATACTGGATTCATGTTGCTGTATTCACTAGCATACCATGTGCCCACCCCCCCACCCCCCAAAAAAGCTCTAAAATTGGGGTCCATGTCTCAGGTGGGGAAAGTTTATTTTCTTTGTTGAAAGAGGAGCACAAAGATGCTGTGTTGTAAAGTGGTTGCTGGCTTCTCCCCCTTTCTCTGTCAGCATGGAATTGTATTGCTAACCCTGTCACAGCTGCGCTCGGCTTGCTTGGGGGTGAAGCATACTGTATGCAAGAGAATACGGTATGCCAGTTGTTCCTGATCCTCCCAAGGTGAAAGCTTAGCTCTGGGGAAAACTAGATTTGCTTGAGTTGATCCTTTTTTAGAAGTGAAAGCACTCATAATGACAGGTTAATTTGGGAAAGCTTTTTGAGTTGGTGTACAAGCTGTAGGGTTCTGGACATCAGGAGGTTAGGATTTAGGGATGTCTCTTCCTCCAGGGAAAACAGTTAACAGGCAAATTCTTAAGATAAAACTTAACATTAAATTAAGTTGGTGGTTATCATGTGCAACCACCTGTGGAAATGCATTTGATATAATCAGTACAGTGTGAGTTTTGTATTCCCAGAATGGGAGATTTGCCTTTTAGGTCAAAGGCAGGTGATGGCTGGGACTGAAGCAGATGGGTGCTTGGTATTGCTGGAGACACAAACCCAGAGCTATTAGAAGCCTTTAAGGGCACAATGCTGCTTGCATAACAGCACAAGAAGCTGGCGATCTTGGATAAAGTGGCTGGTTTGGGCATCTCTTATCTGCTGTCTCCCTCCCCGCTCCCCATATGATGCCTGGATTCACCCAAAATGAGTTGAAGACTTGTTGCAGTAGAAATGGGATCTGCTGGCTTGGGAGTCTTGGCAGGCAGGCAGTAACCCAAGGAAAAAGTCATCTTGCCTTTGATGGGTGGTAGTTGCATACCCCTCTTGTCTGTCCCTTTCTCTAGCTGGTGGGGCTGGTGTGGGGGAGCAGGAAGGGAAAACCATATCTCCCTTGACCAAACAAAGGGTCTAAGAACCGCCTGTAGTAGGTTTGTGGCAGGGGAAGCCAATTTCTAAGCTAATTCCTCTGGCTTTCTGCTTGGAAAAGTGTTTTCCTAACTAAGTGGGGGCGTGCTTGCAGGAGGGTACTGTTAATTGGCAGGCTGGGTAATGACTTGGTCTCTAATTTTTCCTGAAGGCATGAGAGATCAGCTTAGAGATAAAAGAACAATCTGCTTGGGCAGAGCTGCCATTAAGAAAAGAATTGCTGTGATCTCTTGCTGCTTGCTTGGTTTTTGTTTAGCTGATGGACTGTTCCCATACTTGCCCTCTGATCATGTTAAGGCTGAACTCTTGGAGCCTGTCCTGAGAGTGACTTGTCCTTTCTGGCACTTGAATTCCAGCCTACCTTTAGCAGATCTTTTTTTCTTTGGAAACTCCACCTCAATTCCTGATTTGGGAATGGTAAGTGGAGGGAGGGAGAGTGTCAGCTGGACCCCTTGCTCTGCATGCCGTGGCTCTGTCTCCCAGAGCACAGTAAAGCATTAGGGCTGGAGGAACTCTGGATGGAATTAGTGTGGCTTGCGGGATCCAGAGGCACCAACACATTTCCTTGCCCTGCGTTAACTGAAATACATTGGTGTCCCAGCCCACGCTATGCAGCTTGTCTTCTCCATGATGGCTCTGATACTGCCACTTACCACCAGGCCAGGCCTCCATTGCTGCTGCTTTTAGCAGTGCCCATGCTTCTGGAAATTAGGTCCTCTCCTAGTGGCTAAACTGTGGCAAAATTCCTTTTATATGCAAATAAGATGCCTGAGAAAGTGAAGGCGACTTCCTCACTGTTCATTGCTCAAAACCTGCAGGTGCTGACTTCTGAGTAAGGCAAACCCTGTCCCCCCCAGTCCATACCAATATGACTAAGGGGTAAAAATCCTTTCTGATTGCAAATCTGATGTTGGTCTGATCTTGAGCAGAGGTGCCAGACCCTCTAGTGAGGACCCAGCAGGAGCACTGGCACAGGCTAGTCACCATCCCCAGCCTGGGACGCAGCCAGCACCCAGGAAGCTGACAGAAGTAGTTTGTTGCATGATTGGGCCTCTTGAAAGCACTCTACCCTGACAGAAGTATGTAGCTGCAGAGCACTTTAAAAGTGCCTGATCATAGGGCAAATTAGCCCCCATTTAATGAGGGTTCAGCTGCAGGTACTCCAAAGCAGAGCACCTTCACTAACTTCTGTTTGTCTCTGTCTGGGAGCAGGGCAGCCCAGCCCCACCTCTGCTGTCTTCAGGATGGGAGGGGAGGGAGCTCTGTCTGGGGTTTGCCCAACCTGCCCCTGTCTCGGGGAGCTCCACTTTACCCACCCTACTCCAACACAGGCTGGGCAAACCACTTCTTCATTTACTCCTGCCCATCCTGAAGATGGCATGGGTGGGGCTAGGGGAGCCAGGGTCATCTAGATGTCCCCTAGGTTGGCTCCAAAGTGGAGCTTGATTGTCGTCCCCCCCCCAACTAAACAGGGACCATCTGTTTGGGGGGAGTTTGCTGTAACTCGTGTGCTTTCTGCGTGTCTGTTAGCACACCCGATGCCTCTGAGGGAGGCTTGAAAACAAGAACACACCGGACCCAATGACTTAGTTTCTATTGCTTGTACTAGTCGCAGGCTCATGATGTCCCGAGCACCTCCTTGGAGCTGGTTCTACAGAGAGCTGCATGTTGGGGCCTTGAGTAACGTGGTACCAGCCAGAAATGAGGAGACCCAGCATGAACACACAGCCCGCTTCCTCTTTCTTCCCAGTGTCCAACTGCCTTGAGGTGTTTGTGGCATAGTCCTTAGCAGAGGTATCTGAAAAGTTTTAGAGAAGGAGCCCCCTTGTCCAAGAATGGAGTTAAGGCGCAGGGGTCCCTTAATTGCCCTTCCCATCTCTGTCCATGGCTGTACTGCAGTCTGTTGCTCTTAGCAGCCTACTGTCCACGGATCCCCCCATTCCTCTTTAGGGGTGACCTTCTAAACCTTTCCCTAGAGCTAAACTACCCAAGGACGTTGTTTTGGGTAGCATGATTCCTGGTTTGATCAACTTCTCCCTAAGAAAGGGGTGGGCTGTATCTGAAATGCTTGATACCTCACCACAAAACTCCAGGGTGGCTTGGCAGGGGACAGAGATGGTGTCTTTCAGGGGCCCTTGTCAGATGGTTGCCTTTAGCTGTCACACACTTTTTGTTCCCTCAACAAGATGTGCAGCCAAGAGGAGATTTCAAACCATGCAGCTCAACTGCTACCCAGCGTCAATGCAGCCCTGGGCTCTTCCGCTCTCTGCCTGGTTGTCTGAAGTATATTCACCTGGATCTTTTTTTCCATCCCCTACCCCCTCTGTAGCGTGTAGTCATCCTCTCTTCTAACCCTTTCTCCTGTGCTGGTTTGAACTGTATGTGACTTTTTTTTTTTTTTTAACTTCCATGGCTACTTTTCACAGTTCCAGTGTTGTTTTTTTTAAACTAACTTTGACTGCTGTATCTCTGTCTTCCTCCCTTCTGCAACCCACCTCTTCCCTTCCCCCTCCCAGATCTGGCAGTGTTCAAGGAGCGGCTGAGAGTGCTAACAGTAGGAGGTACGCAAATCATGAGCCTCTAACCCCTTCTGGAGCTCAGGACTCTGTGAATAGCTGATTCGGGGCATGAACAAATCGGGTGCAGCAAATAACTATCCAGGTGGCTGCCATGAGAACGGTCACACATTTGTCTGGGATCTCTGTCTTGGGAGATGTCTGAGCTGTACAGTTGGCCAGCAGTGCCCATAACGCAGATAGATGTCTATTGAGTCTTAGGATATAGATAGATGGCTGCTGAGTCCCCATGTCTAGCTTGCTAGAGAAGGTTTCTCTGTGGTTCCTGTGACCCATATAAATGTTTGAGTCTTGGGATAGATGTCCAAGTCCCTATGTCTAGCTTGCTTGGGAAGTTTCTATGTAGTTCATTGTTCTGAGGCCTTCATCTTCCTGGGTTTGTTGCTAGAAGCTCTGGCTAGGTTGAATGGGCTGTAATGCCCAAGTGTTCCTAGCACCCCCCTCTTGGATTCCTTGATCAGTCATATAATTAAGTACATTTTTCCTGTCACTGGGAAAAATCCTTTGTCCTCAGAAGCCAATTTTTCCACCTTGGCTGCTTCCTGTTAAGCCTCTACCTTGGTCCCCTACGGTTTAAACTATTGGCTTAGTTGTGAGGACCTGCTATTCTCACTGTTTTTCCCTGAGCTCAGCATGCTGGAACAGACCGGCTGCTGTGGGGCTCTTTTGAGACGCCAAAGGTGGGAAACCTTTGATTTCCTATTTATTGCAGAAGGTGAATCTGAGACATAGGAACATCCCCGGGTGACAACTTTGTAGCTAATCTCCGTCTCAGCTGCCTGGCTATATTAATTGCTCCTTGGCTTTTTGGGGTGGAGGCAGTGAGGGAGCAGAGGAGGAAGGATCTTTGACCAGCTGTCCTTTAAACCTGCCCAGAATTATAGTTTCAAAGTGAGAAGGCAGCTTGAGCCTGGAGAAACCTGGACCTGTAACTGCAGCCCTACTGTGTCCAGGGACCTCCTAGGGCATGAAGCTACCCTCCAATCAGCTGCCCAGAAGCCTAGAGAAGTATTCCTCTGTCTTTAGTTCGCCCATCTCCCTCCCCAAAGCAGCAGGGTCCTGGCTAGTGCCAGTCAGTTCCCCAGTGGTTGGCAACTTTTCTCCCTTTGCCTACATGTTGAAGAGAACCCCTTAGTTTTAAATGCCATCTTCCTTCCCAATGGCCTCTCTGGAAACCTCTCCATGCCTACAGTCTCAGCTCCTACCAGTGGCCTTGGTACTTCCTACCACCTGGGCTTGTCTACAGAGTGATGTTGGTTGAGGAGAGCCAGCTTTGGTTCATGCATCTTTGCCTCTCAAGGCCTTGCCTACACAGAGAAGACCTTCCAGAGAAGGTAAGGGGTAAATGTAACTCATGGTATTCCAGGCAAACACCACCCCCCTGATAAAGCCTGAACCTAGAAAAAATAGTAGCTGGTTTGATCAGCTTCCCCGTGGATGTTCCCTCTACTCTGTTTTTCGACTTCGAGATTAGTTTTTCCAGGGTGGTTGGTGACTGTTACTTCAGGTCCAACCACTTTAATTGGCATCAGACACCCCTTGGCCTGGTGCTGTGTTCATAAGCTGCCTGATAGCCATGGGGACAGAGTGTGCCTACCTCCTGGTACCAACCTCTCACCTTTTTTTCCATATTTTGTCCAGAGACTGCCAACTTCCACATGTTGCATAGCTTGGATGCCAGTGGCCACTTGAATTTAAACTTTTTTTCTAATTTTAATTTTCTCCACCAAAATGCACAGTACCTCTGTTCCCTCGGATGACCCAGATCTGCGAGATTAAGTAGCATGCTCTTCTGTGTAGCCTCGAGCAATAAGACTTTATGAAATCCATTGGGGTCTGTCAGTCCTTAGTCATCTTTCCTACATAAAATGACACCTGTGTTCACCCCAGGGCAACCCGTCTCCTGGCACAGCTCCCCATAGGGCTTTGTGGCTGTGCTTCTTGTCTCTCCAGGCCTAGCTTGCTCAACAGAGTTGCAGAGATCATAGCAGACTGCCTTCCGAAGGACAAGCCGTCACCTCAAGCAAACTTACCCATGAGATAAGGCTGCCATTGTGTGACAAGGCTGAAATTCATGTGCATTTAAGTCTCACCTTTGTCCTCGGGTTGTGAAACGCCAAACAGCACTTCTCCATTGAGCCTTTTGATCCCAGCACGCAACGTCTGACATGTGCCACAAAGGAAACTTCAGACCCAGACAAGGTTGTAGCTCTGCTCCTTCTGGAAGGAGAGGTGATCCAAGATGCTGGGATCCTCTCCTGATTTGGGGGCAGGCTGCCATCTATGCATATGGTAGATATTGATCTGAAGTTCTTAGCCCTTCCTGTGGAAGCCCTCAATTTGTGTTTATGAAGACCTAATTAACCACATCGCAGTCTCATCCCATGACTTTGCTAGGCTTCTGGAATTGGGCAGGTGGTTCACCCATGCCAGTGTAGAGCTCTGATCAGAGTGCCCCACCTTCATGAAGCCCAGCAGAAACCTTGCTTACTGGTTTTGACTGGTCCTGGCCACTGCTGGTCTCCATGTGACATACTGGTTAGACTGGGCGTTGGGGCTTTTAACATTGATTGAAGAAAGCCCTTTTTTTAGTTTTTCTACCTATTTTAAAAGGTAACTTGTGCCTCAAAGGCACATTTAACATTTGTTTGCACTCATCCTATACCATTTATGGCAAAATCATTTAGTTGGATTTAAAACTACCCCATAGTCACGTAGCTGCTTTTGTGGAGTTCCTCCTTTTGTTCTGCGGACCACTTATTGCAGTACCAGTGAGGCTGGTTATCTGGATGAATGTGCCTCTAGGACATTCAAATTCAAGAACTTCTCAGTGCAGTTTGAACAAAATCTTCCATACCAATTTGCTCCCAAGCCCTGGTGCTAGGAAGCCTTTCTGCTTTCAGAGTGGATATTGGATGCCACTCTACCAAGGCAGGTAACACTTAGGGTCCTGCCAGACATTCAGATAAAAGTGCCAAGTAGGTAAAAGCTAGATGGAAACCAGTTGTAAACATGTACCAATGTTATAAGCACCATGTAGCTGGTTGGTTTTCTTGTAGCTGGATGGCCATTTTTATGGTCTGATAATTACTTTGCCCATGTGACTGGTGAAAATGTATTGTGCAATTCACTGGTGAACCATGTAATATGTAACATGTGGCAGGGGCTCCAGTGACCTAGTGGAGAGGTAATTTGGAGGACAAGATGGCTCCTATTACTAGAGCTGGTTTTGGTGGACGGGTCAAAAGAAGCTCACGCTGTCTACCCACAGTGGCTTAAAATTGAACTGAAAATACCAAACAGCGCACTCTTTCATTGGGCCTTTTGATGCCATGTAGCGTCTAGCAGCAAATGCCACAAAGGGGACTTGAGGTCCAGGCAAGGATGCAGCGGTGCTCCTTCCGGAAGGAGAGGTGATCTAAGAAGTTGGAATCTTCTGCTGATTCGGGAGCAGGTTGCTGTCTGAATGTATGGCAGATACTGTTGTGAAGTTGGGTGAATGCAGGCTGGGGGAGTGCAATAACCAAAGAGTTTGCTTTCAATCATTCTGCTAGAGTGAGGGGTGTTTTTAAATGGATCCTGTGGGATTTAGTGCCAACTGGAGGAGGAGAGCTCCCATGACATTATTGGCCTGGTTGGCAGATACAGAGCCCAGAGTTTGTCAGTAGTCCCCATCTGATGGGTCTAAGATCATGGTTGATGATTGTCTCAGATCATGCAGACAGACCTTGGTAGGTAGCCCTTTGCCTTGGTTCCTTCAGAATTCAGCAGATTGTCCTTTCATACAAGCCAAGTCTAGGGAGAGTTGAGCTGGAAATTTCCTCTTTGTATCATGAGGTTGTAAGGCCACCCTAACACCACTGTGCTGGGCATGGCCATAAGCCTCTGTTCCAGAGGAGAACTCTTAAGAGCTCTGAGATCAGCCAGCGGGTCCCGTGCAGGTTACAAAGGGAAGTCCAGTTCTCTTTGCTGGCCAAACCCAACAGAGGTTGCATTGCATTGCAAATGCTTCTCTCCTGGGTGAGCTATTCAGGGGAGTCCGCTGCAGAATCCGGACACTGATGCAATTTATCTTTCTTCTTTCTTTTCCTTTGTCTTACTTCCCTCTCTATTTTTTCCTTTTGGGTTTGGATCTGTTTTAACCCTTTGTTTCCTGCTTTGTCTTCCGTTTCATTCTTGATGTGCGGTGAAATCTGGTTGGTTTGTTTATTTCTTTCCCCCTCACGTGCTCAATGCCTCTGTTTTACTCCCCCTCCCTTGACATTCTCTGGAACATGTCTTGTTTATGGGGCTCCGATCGCCTCCTGATTCCAACGCTGATTTTAATTTGCCAATTGACGTGCCTATATATTGCCCTACGTGTTTGTATTCTGCATAAATAACAACCCTCCTGGCTTTTTTTTTGGTTTTTGTTGTTCTTTTTTAATTCTGTGCTGACATCTTCTGTTTAATTACTGCCTGGGTTTTTTGTTTTTTTGTACCCATATAAACCTCCTTCATGCTTATTTTTTTTGGTTTTGCACTGCTTTCTTTTGTCCTTCCCCCTCCCCTCCAACCCCCCTTCCCCCGGCTCCTGTTGTGGCCGTCCTTGTCCAATGGCCCCATTCCCTTGCCCCCTCCCGCCCACCAACTTTCTCCCCCCCCCCGCTTTGGCTTTTCCCAACCACCGAAAATCCTGCAGGGTTTTATGGACTGGACGAATCGGATCTTGACAAGGTCTTCCACTTGCCCACGACCACCTTCATCGGAGGGAATGAGTCGGCTCTCCCACTCCGTGAGATTATCCGGCGCTTGGAGGTAAGATGTCTCTTGGGTATTGCCTGAGATTCTCCTTCCATCATTCCCTATAGGTCAAGTCTACCTGATAGATTTGCTGTACCCAGCAGTAGTGACACCAAGCAGGGCATATGTCTGGCTGGGCAGTTACCTACCCCCATGCCCAGAGTGACATTAGCTAGCTCACAGTGGTATGTGGATGCTGCCATGCTGTGTCTAGTGGAAGAGGAAGCCTGTCCGGAGCAGGGGGGCACGGTGGAGGTGAGTTTGTGCAGGCACAGGCTGGCACTCGGTATTGGAGAAGAGTTGGGCTGGAAAGGACTTTAGGAGGTTGTATCTAATCCAGGCTCAAGGCAGGATCAGCCCATCCAAACCATTCCATAAACCTCTTGGCAGGGGGGAAGCGGGGTCTCCTTTTCTTCTGTGCCTTTAGCAGTCCTGCTTCTCTGGTTGCCTTCTGTGGGGGCTATAAGCTTCACCTCAGCCAAGGAGCCATTGTAGGTCAAATGAAATGTTGTAATGGTGGATCCCAGCCCAGCTTGGGCATCGGGAGAAGTGGGGTCCCCAGTCAGAGGGTGAGGGCAGGGAAAGCTGCTTCTAAAGAGCTGGGTGGAAAGCCGCAGGGAGCTGCCTTGCATGGATTGGTTGGTCACCCACACCCCCTAGAAAATACCTGATGTTGTCATGTCCTGTGGTAACCAGTGGATGGAGAACAATTGTGCATCACCCTATGGACAGCCTGGTGGCCTTGAGTATGAAAATGTTTTGTGGTCACTATCCCATCCCCAGCCTGCAGAGCCTTTCTGCAGAGTGTAATCGGTGCCTCGGACACGGCCTGCTTCTTAGCACTGAAGTGGCCACCTTAGCCAAGAAACAAGGCAGCACCCAGCTGGAACCAGCTTGGCATTGCTGTATCTCTCTTGGGGGTTGTGTTCCTTTTGGGGATAGATCTGAATGTTTGTTTGTTTCATCACTGGCTACAAAGCTTGCCAGGGTTGGGATCCTTGCCCTAATACTTGGGTCTCCAAAGGTGTTCATCCCATCTTAATTGCACCTTGCTTGAGGGAAGCACCCCCCCTTTGACTTCCACTCTTCCCTGAGAGAGGCAGTAGACAATCCTGCAGGAAAAGATTTGCCAAACACTTTGCTTGAAGCAGCATGAAAGGCTGGGTTGAGCTTAACCTAGGAGTCAAGCCTCCTCGTCTTGTTCTATAACATCCAAGGGCAGATCTTATCGTGGTAAGGAACCTGTTGGGAGCTGAGCGCTCTTGAAAAGACCTGGTTCCAGCTGTGAGTCTGTAGCACTGAATATGGGATCGTACTGAGTTGGTTCCAGGCACTGTTGCTCCAGCCTCGCCCTCCAGAGCTTCTAGTTTTTTTGTCTTGAATTCCCTCGCCTGCCTGGGTGTTGGGAATGGGGCATTGCCTACCCCGCCCCACCACAGCTGTTGTATGTGGTGTGATCTCTAGCCAGGGAATATTTCACAACAGGGAGCGCCATTGTGTGAGCTTGGCTTCCTGAAAGTGGATAGGTTGAAATAGATGTCTAGGAAAAGAGTGGATTCTCCATCGCTGGAGGAGTTCGAGGACAGGTTGGACAGCTGCTGGACAGGGATGATCTAGGTGTAGCGAGGTCTGTGTTCTACTATGGAGATTTCCCAGGCTTCTGGGCTTGACTGGTTGCTCCTTTCCGCCTGCTTGCTGTTCCATGAGTCTGGGGATTTGTAAGCCTCTTTCCTACATCAGGTGTAGGCTGTAGCCTAGGCTGGGGGTGGTGACTGGGCTGCCCCAGTGTTCCTGCTGGGACCAAATCTGGAGATTCCTGGTTAGAGGATCTTACGCCTCCACTTGGGACCAGACCAATGGTGCATTTGGGGTCAGGAAAAAATTTTTCCCCCAGTTGGATTGGTATGGGCTGAGGTGAGGGGGGAGTGGGGTTGCTACCTTCTGCAGTGGGGGCACAGCCTGTGCTTGGGATCTCAAGCATCTATTAACAATCTTTCGTAGAAGCAGGATATTGGCCACTGTGGTCTTCCTGCTTTTACCTGTGACAGGGTCAGGTGTGATGTTTGGTGTTGTCCGACCTGACAGTACCTTTACAAAGAGGTTGGACAATGAATTTATCTAGGATGGTTCAGACAGGGCTGATCCTATCTTGAACCTCCTGGAGGTCCCTTCTGGCCCTGCTTCTTCCTCTATGATACCTTCTGAACCCACCTTAGCCTAGTTCTAGGGGTACCAGGGTCTCATTGCAGTATGATTGGGCCATCTACAGGCGGTGCTTAGTTTCAGGCGGTAAGTGAAGTCAGTGGGAATGCTGTTCAGGCCCTGATCATTTCAGTCTTGGTAACACAGGCAGTGCTGACCTGCAAGGCAGTGAAGCGGATATTCTTCAGTCCCACTATAACTTAATGTCTTAAGGCAGTTTCTAGGCATGTGCTCTGTTTCCAAGGTGGAGAAAAACAGCCTCGGATCTGCTTTATCTGACACCTACTTTTGCTGTGTTTGCCTAGATGGCTTACTGTCAGCACATTGGGGTGGAGTTCATGTTCATTAACGACCTGGAGCAGTGTCAATGGATACGGCAGAAATTTGAGACCCCAGGAATCATGCAGTTCACCAGTGAGGAGAAGCGCACCCTGCTGGCCAGGCTGGTGCGATCAACCAGGTACTCCACTGTCCTTGAATGACATTTACCCTGCAACCCGATAGTGAATAGGTTGGGGTGTCCTCTTCCAGCCTTGGGATGTCCTGTTAGAGCCACCAGCTCTCCCATCTAAAGTAATGTCCCAGTCTCCCTATCTGAAATGCTGTGGGAGTCCCATCTAGGTGGTCTGATGGGGCTCAAAGTGCTTTCCAGCCCTCTTCTGCTAAGAGTTGGGGCTAAAACTTTATCACAGGCCTACTGGAAGTTGGCTGTTGGTGGTGCATGAATCCATGTGTAGAGCATCTCTGTGTATGCATGTGCATACTTTCCATATAATGTTCATTTTGGGGATCTTCCTTACGAAGTCTAGACTCATTTGGTCCTTTTTTTTTTCCTTTGGTCTGGATCTTGGATTTGTTGTGTTGCCATATTCTCCAGAGCAAAACTTTGGGAGCTGCCCTCCAACAGGCTTCCACTGCCCAGAAGAGAGGAGTTTGATGTATATCCTCCATCAGCACTATCCCATGGAGTTGTTTATTCCCCATCCTGTAAGCCGTAGCCTTTTGAGTGACTTCTCTCTGTTTCTGCTCTTTAGGTTTGAAGAGTTCCTACATCGGAAATGGTCCTCAGAAAAGCGCTTTGGCTTGGAAGGCTGCGAGGTGCTGATCCCTGCTCTGAAAACGATCATTGACAAGTCGAGCGAGAAGGGAGTGGACTATGTTATTATGGGCATGCCCCACAGGTAATATGTAACTCCATAAACTAGCTGGGTTTCAAGTTGGAGAGTTTGAGGACTTGGGTTTCTCTAGCCTTGGCCAGTGGGCCTTTTTCCAAAGACAATTATGTTTGTTTTAAGGGATCTTACTGAGTAGATCAAGTATAAGAAATCAAATTATCCATCACCCAGTCCTTAGTCTTGAGTTTACACTTGCTGATGGCTGATCTCAAGCTGTGTTACATGGTCATGGTATCCACTTATAGAAGATCTCTAGATATCTTGCACAAATTGGCCAGCTTGCAAAGCTTTTATTGCCTGGATAATCCTGGGCTGCAGTAGATGCGAGAAGAGCATCCCCACAACTTGCGGTTCCAGGATGAATGTAGCAGCTTCTGCTAAAGAGATCCTGTCACTCGGGTGCGCAGCATGGGGCAGCTTAGAGATATGGCCTTATAACAAGGATGTCATTGGCCAGTTGCATCCAGCTCACTTAAATGTGTGATGTACAAGTTCCTTGATGTATTTCTGCTGGATTCTGGCTGGGGTGGCAGTAATTAGACAGGTTTGAGAGAAGAACCAAGCATGGGAAGGCACCCTACCTCTGCCTTCTTCAGTTACTGAGTCCCAGCTAGGGCCTGAAGCCTGGGGGGTGAGGGATGGAGGGTCTATCTCTGGGCAGGCTGCATGAGATCTCAGTATTACTAACCCGGGTTGCTGTCACAGGGGGCGTCTCAATGTTCTGGCCAACGTCATCCGCAAGGAGCTGGAGCAGATCTTCTGCCAGTTTGACTCCAAACTGGAGGCTGCTGACGAGGTGAGTGGCTCTCCTCCTCCTGGGCGTGCTAGTGAGCCTGGAGCTGATCAAGGATGTGACTGGGTTTCTTGGGAGGGTGAAGAAGGCAGGGAGCAAATTAGATTAGCACAGTCAGGCCTCATAGGAACTTTTGTCCCAAGCTTTTTCCATTGTCTTTCATATAAGCTGACTGGGAAACAGCCTTTTTGGCAGACATACCACAAATGAAGCCCGGTGCCCTCCTTGAGTCATTCTGGTCCCCTTCCCCTGTCCAGTCTGCTGATGGAATCTCAGAGATTGCTATAGCTTGAAGAGTCTGATTAACCACAGCTAAATATAGGGGCAGACCTGGAACCTGGAGGTGGAAGGGAGAAAACATGTAGCAAGACACTTTCCCCATTTTACTGGCAGTATATGATGGTTTCAGTCCTGGCAAAATCCTGCCTGAGAATGAGGTTCATGTCAAAAATGACATTGTCTAGCATGGAGGAACAGGCAAGGATCCCTCCAGTGGTCAATGCTGGAATAACCCACTGAGAGAGGGACTTATTCCAGATTCCAGGCTCCTGGGCCAAGGACAAAAATTGCACATATTAAATTGGTTTAAACCTGTAACTGGACTAAGGGTATTTGTACAGATGTGCCCAGCACTGCAGTGTGTATATTTGTATAAATGGCAAAATGTGCATCGCTGTGTGGAAAATGGCAGCAGCATGTTTTTGAACTAAAAGACATTGACAGTATTAGTTCAAAAGCACACCACCTTTTTCTGCGTGCTGATGCACATTTTGCCGTTTCATTCAAGTGCATGAGACAGCACTGGGTGCGTCAGACTTGTTCCTGCCCCTTCGACTCCAGTGGGGATATGGGACAGCAGGCTCAGGTGGAGGAGGATTAAGCCCCCTGTCTCCCATCTGCCACTGGCAGGGACTACAGCCAGTGTCTGCCCAGCTTTTATCCCCCTTGCTTGTGTTTCAGCATGGCCTGGGACCCTCAGAGACCCCCCTGCTCCCAGCCTTGGGTGATCCTGCTGCACCTTCCCAGCCACTGGGGTCAGCATTTTGCTTGGGGCAGCCCAGGGACAAAGGCCAGATTGGGTGAGCGGGGGGTGCGCGGAGAGGGAGAGCAAAATGGCACCAAGCCCAGGTGGGGACAGGCACAGAGGGATCACAGAAGTGGCGGCCCCATCCTGGACTTGAGCTTCACCGAGCTGGGGGTGGGGACTAAGGAATGGCTCAAGCATGCATCTGCTCAAGCCCAGGGCAGAGCTGAGCTAAAAATGCAGCTGGGGGAGCAGCTTCTGTCCAGTGGGTAGAAGGGGCCACTGAAGAGTTGTGCCCGGGCTGGTCCCAGATCCCATAGCAGCACACACTGTATGGGCTCATCCCCTTAGCCCTGAGTGCTATTAGCTGTGTCCCTTGGCCTGCTGAGTGCACATGCTCTCACTTCCCCTACCCACTGGTGATGGCAGCGCAGGCCTGTGTACCAAGCGTGGGGTGCTATCCCTACGACTTCCCCGCTGCTGCTGTCAGGGGGACCTGCCCTGGCCATAGTAGTCGATGTCCATGTCTGAACCACTCCATAGCACTTCTCTCTTTCCTCTTCTGAGATCCCTGCATAGCTGAAGATGTCTGATGCTCTTGTGACCTTGCTTAGCTCCTGACCTGTATCTTGTGGCAAGAAGACTGTTAGGGAATGGATTGGAAGGGACCTCCATGAGGTTACAGCTAGTCCAGCCCCCAGTTTTAATGGTCCTGACTAAACCATCCCAACCCATTGTCCATCTAACCTGCTCTTGGAAACCTCCAACAATGGACCCCCGCCTCTTCTCTAGGCAGCTTCTTCCAATGCTGGATGGACACTCCCTTGTCCCCGAGTCAGGAAATTCCTTCAATCTCAATTTCCCTTGCTGTAGCTTGAGGCTGTTCATAGTCCGGTCACCTGCAGCCACAGAGAAGCCCGTCTCCATCCTCTATGTCATTGCCATTCAGGTATTTGAAGGTTGTGATCAAATCAGTCTCCTCTTCTCCAGACTCGGTAACCTCAGTTCTTTCAGCCTTTCCTCATCAGCCTTGCTTCTCAGGCCCTTGATCATTTTTGGCACTGGACTGTCTCCAGTCCACCCATGTCTTAAATCTGCACCTTGAAGTGCAGGGTGCAGATTTAGACATGGCTCCAGATGAGGCCTCTCCATGATGCCTCGCCAATACCGAGCAATGTGTGACGTGTTCACAGCTGTTGAACTGGCCTCCTCTTCATCCCAGTTCCCATGTTGTGGTATAGGTGATATTGTCAGTAGATCAAGAGGCTTATCTGCTTGAAGTCTTTCTGAATCCAAGATGAGTAATCCCCTGGGTTCTTTTGTACCTGTTGCTGACTTATCTCTCCCTTTACCATGCTCTTTGGAAGTCCAAGTTTTCCTCCTTGCAAGAGTCTGTAGACCTCTTCCCCTCCAAAGCATGCTGAATTGCTACAGCATGGTATGCAGCTAGTAGCAACTCAAGTGCCTTGTTGGAAGGTGTCTGTCAAAGAGAAACCACAAACTTTCCATTCACCCATCTCAAAACTTTCCACATATGCAGCCATCTGTCATCTCTTGGGTGTGTTTGTGTGGGGGGTGGGGCAGTATTCTCAGCAGCTTCTTATTCTCTCTCCTTCTCTATGGAGAAAGGTGACCAAAAATGATCAGACAGATGTCAGACCAGGGGAAACTGAAAAGGCTGGGACTCTCCAGTTTGGAAAGGAGGCAACAGTGGGGAATAGGATAGAAGTCTACAAATCATGAAGGGTGTGGACCAAGTGATCGGGAAACTGCTCTTTGGCGAGTCCCAGGATACTAGAATGAAGGAGCACCTGGTGAATGAGCAGATCAGTTTTAAACTGAACGAGAGAGTTACTTTTTATGCAGTGTATCATTTAATATGTGGAGCTTAAGTGACAGGCAGACAGTACAGCCAAGTCCAACAAGGGACTAGATGGATTCATGGGCAATGGATCTATTGATAGCTGTTTAAGCAGAGCAGTTGATATTTCTTCTCTCTAAACCAGAGATGCTGGATGCAGAGAGGGTGTCGAGTAGAGCATGGATCACTCTTGTATCTGCTTTCATGCTCTCCATCTGAAACATTCACTCCTGCCACTGTTGGAGATGGGATGCTGGGTTGGACAGACTATGGGTCTGGTCCAGTCTGGCGCTCCTTAGCTGTGTCCCTTCTCCACCAACCTGTGTCCCATGACTCTCCATCATTTAGGATGTAAGCAGGTTCAGATTCTTAAGAACTGCCACTTACCGGGTCAAACCAGAATCCTGAGGCCTGGGATCACCCAGCTCCCAGCATCTCCATGGCAGTCGCTCGGGGAGATAGGTCCGTCTCACCCAGCCTCCTGTGTCCATACGGTGGCAGAGGCAGGAAGTGAGTGAACTGGGAATGACCAGGGTTTTTCCCTTGTTTTTCTCACCTGCAGCCTCCAACACCTAAGGTTTAGGACATTTTAGTTCGGAGGCTGTACCCCTTGCTCCCACGCTCAACAGCTACTGATGCCCCTTTTCCTCCCAACAACATGTCCAATCCCTTGGTGAATCTGGACGAACTCTCAGCCGCCGCCCCCCCTCAATCTGGTGGCAACAAGCTCGAAAAACTTAACGTGCTGAGTGGAAAAAAACTTCCTGATGTTCGTCTTAAACTTACAGCCTCCTAGCTTCATGTTGTGGCTCTTGTCTGGGGAGAGACTGTCAGTAATAAATCCCTATTGACTTCCTCTTTTGCCATTTTAATGTTTTTATAAACCCTTTTCCTGTCCCTCTTCCAAGTGTCTCTTCCAAGCTGAACAAACCTGGCTTCACTAGTTTCTCCATACCACTAATCATCCTGGTTGCATCCTTCTCTGGACCTTCTCTAAGTTTTCTAGATCCATTTTGGAGGTGCGAGGACCAGAACTGGGTACAGGATTCAAGGTGTGAACACCCCATCAGTTTTTTTTTATAAAGGGGCTTCATGATACTTGCAGGGAAGGTAATTTTAGGTAGCTCTTAGTATCTTGGCTATTTCTGAGCAGTTGAGAGGACCATTGGAGCCCCCTGTCTGTATCCCAGGCTGGCTGGAGCCTTTACAGCTCACTGTCTGCTGCCTCTTTCTCTCTCTCTGCCTCCAGGGCTCGGGTGATGTGAAATACCACTTGGGCATGTACCATCGCCGCATCAACCGTGTCACTGACCGCAACATCACGCTCTCTTTGGTTGCCAACCCTTCTCACTTGGAAGCTGTGGACCCTGTGGTTCAGGGCAAGACTAAGGCAGAACAGTTCTACTGTGGGGACATAGACGGGAAGAAGGTAAGTGCCTCTGGGATAAGAGTGGCTCCCCTTGTTGGCATGCCCACAAGCTGGCCAGACTCTGGTGACTGACTGGGAGTGAGGGATGGGGAAAAGGGATGGACTTCTCTAGCCACACGTGGCTTTTAGTCCACACTGGTGAGGAGAAGAGCTTTGTCATCAATGACAAACAAAGGTAGCTGGAGGAGCTAAGTATGATCAGCTTGAAGAAAAGGTGCCTATGACGGGACATGATAGTAGCCTTCGAAGACTTGAAGGGCTGCCATAAAGAAGAAGAAAAGCACGCCTGCTGCGGAGTAGGGCATGGGCCTGCAAAGTTGGTTCAGATTGGATCTGGAGGGAAGGAAATGTCTTCACTGGTGGAGCAGGGAGGCTGCAGCATAGATGCCCAGGGGAAGCGGTAGACTCTATCACGAGGTGTTCAGGGAGACATTGGACAGCTATTGGTTGGGGATGATCTAGTTGTAGCAATGCCTGTGTTCTGCTAAGGGGGTTTTCCAGGCTTGCGGGCTTTCCTGGCTGTCCATGAGGCTGGGAGGGAATTCCTGTCCCCTTCCCCACCCATGCTACATTGTGGGGGGCAGGGGATATTAAATTTCCCTCCAAGGCATCAGATGTGGACTGCAGCCCAGGCTGGGGATGGCGACTGGTCTGTGCCAGTGCTTCTGCTGCGACCCCAAGCCAGAGGGTCCTGGCTAGAGGGTCTTTCCCCTCTGCTCGGTCGCAGTCTAATACTGCATTTGGGGGCTGGAAGGAATTTCCCCCTAGTCAGATTGGTATGGGCTTGAGGGGGGTTGCCTTTCTCTGTAGCAGGGGCACGGCCTCTGCCTGGATTTTCTGGAGTGCATGTTAACCTTTTCAGAGCAGCAGGATTCTGGCCACCATGGTGCCCCTGTGTGATGTCTGCTGTTGTGTGAGGTTGACTAGCTTTTGCTCGGAGGTTGGAAGATGGTTTTGTATAGGGTGGTTTGCCCTGGGCTGATCTTGCCTAAGGTAGGGAGTTGGATTGGATGTGACCTCTAGAGGTCCCTTCCTGCACCGTTTCTGTGCTGATTTTTTTTTTTTTTTTTTTTTTTTTTATGGATGTCTCACTTGAGACCATCCGCTGTCTTGGAGCTGGATGAGCAAGTGGGATGTCAGCTGCTGCTTGGTGAAGTTCAGTCACCACCCTGGCTCCAATGTGACAGCTGGTAGGCGGCTGACGAAATGGCACGTCCCACTCTTTGCAGAGAGGGTTCCTCTGTAATTAGAGATGAGTTCTTTCTGCCCTCTCAGCATCTCCCAGAGTGACTGCAGTGGAGATGCTGGGAGTGGGAAAAGTGTCTGGTAATCCCCAGGCCTCAGGACTTTGGTTGGACACCACCTAGGGTCAGAGAGGGTTATTCTTCCCCCCCATCCCCCCTGGTGAATGCTGCTGGTTTCTGGGGCAGTTTGCCTTTCTCTGAGGCACTGGGTAACTGGCCACAGCCCAGGCTGGGGTTTTAGATTTGGGAATGCTCATATCCCCATTGGGACTAGAAACCCAGAGGTTCTTGGCTAAAGCATCTTGTTGTTCCTTGCAGGATAGCCAGGCTTGGGTGTAGGGAGGGATGTCTTCTCTAGGTTTGGCTGGCACAAACCACAGAGCTTTGCCTTCCACTTGCTTCTCTTCCTAGGAGCTTCTAAGCATCTAGGAACCTATGGCTTCTTGATGCAGCAGTGCCATGTTGGCAGTGCCCTTGTCTCCTGGCTTCTGTGCAGGGGATGGAGTTCTCCTAGCTATGGAGTGAGGTTTAAAATGCTATTTTGGGGGATAACTTTCATGGGTGCAGGGAATTACTTGGCACTGAGACTGCAGCTGGAGTATTGCGTCCAGTTCTGGGCACCACACTTTCTGAAGCTTGTCCATGTCCTTGTTAGAGTCTAAGGCAGAGCCACCCATATGATCAGTCTTAAAAGACCAGTCATATGAGGAAAGGCTGAGGGATTTGGGACTCTTCAGCCAGAAGAAAAGAAGGCTGAGAAGGGGACCTGGTAGCAGCTTACCCCACTACACTAGGGGAGTACATCAGGGGCTCAGTGAGCAACTGTACACCAGGGCACACAAGGGGAAAATCAGAAGTAATGGCCACCAACTCCTGGAAAATCGATTCAGGCTCAACATTAGGAAAAACTTCTTCACAGTCAGGGTGTCCAGAGTGTGGAATAAGCTCCCTCCAGGGGTGGTGCAATCATCTACCCTGGAAATCTTCAAGAGGAGACTGGACGGCCACCTTGCTGGGGTCACCTGACCCCTGGTTCTTTCCTGCTTGGTGCAGGGGGCTGGACCTGATCTTTTGAGGTGCCTTCCAGCCTTACACTCTATGAATTGGAGCCCCGTCCAGCCTGACATTCCCCTTGTCTACTCAAATTCCACCTCCCAGAGCCAGACCTTATTGGTACCTGAAGCCATCAGCCTGAGGCCCTCCTCACTACTATAGTCGTCCATGAGTTAAGAGTCTGGCTGTGCAGTTGATGGGTCCAAGGAGGCATCTCATGACTGTCTGTGGGTTCTCAGCCAGTGCCCCACGCCAGCTGATATCCCTTTCCCTGCTTTTACCTTGAGGGACTTCTGTGCCAGAGGGAAATCATCAGGCTGCCTTTGTTGATTTTTCTCCCTTTTGTCTCCTCCTCTCACAGGTGATGTCCATCCTCTTGCATGGAGATGCAGCATTTGCTGGGCAGGGCATTGTGTATGAGACCTTCCATTTGAGTGACCTACCATCCTACACCACTCATGGGACTGTGCACGTGGTGGTGAACAACCAGGTAATGGTGGGGCCATGGAGGAAGGAGGAGCTGGTGGCTGGAGCAGGGTGACACCCTGCCCTAAGCAGCCTCATGCCAGACTGTTCTCCCTTTTAATGCCTGGGCTCTATTATGTGAGCCAAGGTGGAGACAGTGGTGGCTGGGAGGAGGGCAGGGGTAGAACCAGTGGGACGGGAACGTCTAGGACTCTGATTCATCTCAGAAGAATCTTACTGTGGTCCTAGAGCAGTGGAGGTGGAAGGGACCTCTGGAGATCACATCTAGTGCAACCGCCTGCCTGAGGCAGGATCAGCCCTGTCCAAATCATCCCAGATGCATCCATCATCTAAATGCTTTGTAAAAGTACAGTCAGCCCTGATGGAGCACAAGGCATCGCAACCAAGCCTGCCACTAGTCAAGCAGGGTGGTGTGGGGGGTGGGGCAGTATCTTACTTATATAAAAGATTGTTAATATATTCTCCAGAGATCCCAGGTAGAGGCTGTGCCACCACTACAGAGGCAGGTGAAACCCCTCCAACCCTTTACCAGTATGACCAGGGGATCAGGTTCCTTCCTGACTCCAAATGTGTCCAAAACCCAGGGAGGGCTGGGGAGGTGGACCAGCCCCAATCCTTTCCCCTGCTCTGAGCAGAGGGGTAGGACTAGATGACCTCCTGAGGTCCCTTCCAACCCTCATTTTCTCAGATTTGTGTGTGGCATCAGGCTGGGCGTGAATGGGGAGGCAAGAGGCTCTAGCCAGAACCCTCTGGCTTTGAGAGGGAACAGGAGCACTGGCATGCCTGTCAACTCCTGATGCAACCATGGTTCCCCAAGGGGTTGTGGCTTCCCCGCAATAGCTTCCTCACCGCCCTTCTGACAGGTGCCACGAGTCCTCTGGGGATCCAGTTACCCCAGCTGGGCTCATGTCAGCAGAGGCTGCCTTCTGGAAATGGCCACTCTAGTGTGTGGGGTTTGTTGGACATGACTGTGTTCTCTGGTGCCTTTATACTGGGGGGTGGTGTCTGAGCAGAGGCTGATGGGACAGGAAGTGGAATATTTGATCTCTTGGTGAACGAGCCTCTCTCCAATCTCCCCCCTTGCATACACAGCCTTTCCTACAGACTCTGTTTTAATCCTCTTCCCACCTCACCAGCTTTCACTTCCTTCTCCTTTCTGTAGCAGTTCCGAACTCGGCTCAGTTGCTGTATTTTTCTCATATCTCACGTACCACCCATATCAGCTGTTCCTGGCAATTTTTTTTTTTTTTTAAGCCAGGGCTGGGGGCAGCTTTGTCTCTGGGGCTGGATGATAAGTGGGTGAATGCATGAAGAAATCTTTGCTTCTTTCAGAGTAATGGCCTCATGGAGTGGACAGGGCCTAATCTTAGCCCCCTGCTACCCACCCCCACCTTCCTCAAGCTCAAGCTACAGTTTTAACTCTGTTTTGCAGCTCTGTTACATAGAAGATGAGGCTTTGTCCATCAATTCAGCTGTGAAAGGGGTCAAAACTGTAGCTCCAGCTGCAGACGGGACTCCACCCCTTTCTCTATGTGGCCACAGGCAGTGGGGGAGAGAAGGGGAGGAAGCCCTGGCCACCTGACGGTCTCCACACTTCTATTCTGGGCACAGAAAGCTGATGTGTTTTTAGCTCAAGGAGCTGACAGGCAGAAGAAGCTTTTTTGATGGCAGCTTCTTGGCCTGGCCTGGACATAGTGCCTCCATGGCAGTAGCTAGGTGAGGGGAAGTGTTCAGTAGGGAACCCCCAAGACTTGCCTCTTTGTTGTGCCAGTGACTGGCCTGGAGGCTGCCGCTGACACTGAAGCCGTGCCCGTTTCTGCCCCTACCTTCCAATATCCGATACATGGAGATACTTCCTTGCCCACCCCTGACTGACCTGAGCCCCTCATGTGCCACCCTTTTCTGGGCCCTTCTTTACCCACCCTCTCGCCTCAGATTGGCTTCACCACGGACCCGCGCATGGCCCGCTCCTCGCCTTACCCCACTGATGTGGCCCGTGTGGTCAACGCACCTATCTTCCACGTCAATGCTGATGACCCTGAGGCTGTGGTGTACGTTTGCAATGTGGCGGCTGAGTGGAGGAGCACCTTCCACAAAGATGTTGTTGTGGACCTGGTAGGTGGCTGGGGTTGAGCTTGGGCCCTCACCAGTGGGGAAGTGTCAACTTTGGGTCTTTATCCCATTGAAAGGGGTTTTGTTCCATGGCTGTGTCTGTTAGCCCGTTGTTTTAGGACTGTGTTGAGGGGTGCTGAGACTCCAAACCCCTCAGTGCTAGGTGTGTCAATCCTGGGATCAGCCAACCTGCGAGGAGGAATGAAGCCATCTTTTGCCCTCCCAGGTAGACTGAGCCCACAAATATATCTGGGTGTATCTGTTCTTGGTGACTGTATCTGATTTGCCAGTATTCCCCATAAACTGCTCTCTAGTTACTTTGGCTTGTCTTGGACTTCCTCAGATAAAATAAAACCCCCCAGAGTCATTTGTGCATGTTAACAGCTGATAAGGCCAGTCTTTGACACCTCTGCTAGCTCTGATCGGGGCCACAACGGGCCGTAGCTAGCAAACCGGTGACAGAGCACATGTTACCAGCCTGCATGGGGATCTGAATGAATGTGCTCAGCCCTTGACCTCAGCAATCCCTTTTACAGCTAGTTTTATCTACAACCCATAATCCTCCCGGATTAGCTTTTTCACGTGGGTTTATTTGGAAAGGAAAAGTTTCCCCGAAATACCACAATGCTGGGCACACAAATAGCTCCTGCAGGAAACCATCTGGCTGCCTTGAGGCGGGAAACTGCATGGAAGATACTCTCGATCCAGTGTAGAGGGGAAGAGACTTGTAGACACAGATGAAAATAAGGAATAGGTGAAGGGTATCACCGCCTTGTCATGGCTTGCAAGGTGTTGTGTGTTGGTGGAACAGTATAAAAGCTGTATCATAGCTTGCTGGGATACATGCTTGGTGGCTTGTTCAAGTCCCTCTTCTCTGGATCTCGGTGGAAAGTGAAGGCATGCCAAAAGATGTACTAATGGAAGGAAAGCCTCTGAACAGGCTGTCCTGAGAATCCCCAGCCTTGGCTCTAGGCTGGGCTGGTTTAGCGAAAGGCAGTGCTGCTTGAAGCTTGGGGCGGCATTAGGTGTGATCCTCTTGAGGACCCTGCTGGGTTTTGATAGTCAGTAGCAGACTCTCTCTTCTGGTTTTGCCCTGTGTCCACTACAACACAGCTCTGCAGAAACTAAGAGTAGGACCTCATGAGTGAGGCTTCCTTCCTAGCCAGTGCGTTGTGCACAGCTCTGGGCATGCAGGGCAGCATCGGCTGGCAACTTCTAATGGCCCCTTTGCCTTGTTAGGTATGTTACAGGCGCAACGGCCACAATGAGATGGACGAGCCCATGTTCACCCAGCCGCTGATGTACAAACAGATCCGGAAGCAGAAGCCTGTGCTGCAGAAATATGCTGAGCTGCTGATTTCTCAGGGGGTGGTGAATCAGCCAGAGTATGAGGTACAAGTGCTTGGGAATCCTCCCAAGGGATCAGCCGCTTCTCTGAGAGTGCGTGAGAGGAAGCAGATCTTGCTTAGAATCGCAGAGAAGCGGGGACTTCCAGAGGTCGCGTCTAGTCCACCCCCTGCCTGAGGCAGGATCACCCATAGGCGGGGTGTTGGAAGAGATCATTGGTTTTCAACCTTTCTAGAATTGAGATGCTCCTCAGACTCAAAGCTCCCTCCTGGAAAATGCTAGCTCTACAGTGTGTGATGCCCTCTTCACCATGTCCTTGTGGGATGGCAGCAACAGCTGGCAGGAGGATGATGGCCAGTTGGGCGCAGCCATGTTTTGTGGCACTTGGGTCTGGGGGCAAACTTTCATAGACTCAGCTGGTTCCCTGGGGTGCTGGAGCTTGCAGTGGTGGGCACCATGTGAGTGTGACATGCTTGATTGCATCTCTAGAGCGGTGTGGCCAGACTGGCTTGGAGCTGGGAGTGTAGCCCAGGCAGCCATCAGATAAGCCAGCCCTTCCATGGTACTGGGCAGTGCTGCCAGCTCGGCCCTCATGTCCATGCTGCTGAAGGCCACCTTTCACTGCTTTTGGAATTTTATTTGCCTGCTGGGAGCTGGCGATTTAAGTCAGGGCTGGGGGCAGCTTTGTCTCGGGCTGGGTGATAGGTGAGTGAGTGGATGCCAGAAGTGGCCCTCATGCCCAGCCTTCTGCCTCCCAGGAGGAGATTGCCAAGTATGACAAGATCTGTGAAGAAGCCCATGCCAGGTCCAAGGATGAGAAGATCCTACACATCAAGCACTGGCTGGACTCTCCCTGGCCTGGTGAGTAGCTTCCTCTTGATGGCCCCTCACAGCTGGGGGGCAGGCAACACCCCAGGCCTGGGTGACTCAGTTTCCCCGTTCCCGTGTCTACAGAGTTGTGGCCTCAGCTCAGAAGAGGACAGCCACCCCTTTGGAGACATGGGGTTCTGTATGGCCTTGGCATCCCTAAACCCAGGGGCAACACATAGGGGGTGCATGCAGGTGCACATGCACCCCCTACAAAAAGGTGCCACTGACACTTTGTTGGTGGTCACCACTTGCCACTGCCACAGATACTGCTGGCGGCATCTGTGTGTGGTCAGTGATCCCTGTTGGCCTCTGACACTGCCAGTGATGGCTGCAGGTGGCTGCTGACCCTTGATTGGCACTTGCCGTGCCCCTCCCCTGCTAGCTGCTGGGGGCACGAGTTGTTCATGCCCAGACCCGCATCTCTGTTGGACCTAGGTCCTGAACTTTTCTCTCTTTCCCCCTCCAGGCTTCTTTACCTTGGATGGGCAGCCCCGGAGCATGACCTGCCCTTCCACAGGCCTGAGTGAGGAAGACCTGACCCACATCGGCAGTGTGGCCAGCTCAGTGCCTGTGGAGGACTTCACTATCCACGGAGGTAGGGGTTCTATGCCATGTGGGGGTGGAAGCTCCACAAAGCAGCCTTGATGCTGGCGTGGCCTGCAGGGTGATGCCATGTATTGGTCTGTGGGGGATATGGAGGGGCCTTACATAGCACTGGGAAGGCAGTGAGGTGACTGGCCAAGCTTCTGCAGCCCAGAGCACTCAGTGGGCCCTGATCTGACGTTCCATCCACCCTCTGCATCCACAAGGAATCCGGGTGGCTCAGTGACTTGGCCTAATGACTATGCAAATCAAGCTGCTTGTGACGAATTGTAACCCTGTATAGTGCCTCCCTCAGCTTCCCCTCAGCAGACAACAACTGGTGTCTTGTCTGACAGGCCTGAGCCGCATCCTGAAGACTCGTGGGGAGATGGTGAAGACTAGGACAGTAGACTGGGCCCTGGCAGAGTACATGGCCTTTGGCTCCCTCCTCAAGGAGGGCATCCATGTGCGTCTCAGTGGTCAGGACGTTGAGAGGGGCACATTCAGGTATGTCCCCCTGGCTGACAGGTGCAGGGGGTAGAGCCCTCTTGGAAGGCCCGTGGAGAGGTCCCCATTGCAGCACCTAATCCATGGGTGCCATCTTGGAGCTACCCAGCCCAGGTACCTTCTGGCAGAGGGGACCATGTTAGCGATTGCCCTCTCTGCCTCTCCCCACAGCCACCGCCACCACATCCTCCACGACCAGAATGTGGATAAGAGGACCTGCATCCCCATGAACCACTTATGGTCCAACCAAGCTTCCTACACAGTCTGTAACAGCTCCCTCTCAGAGTATGGCGTTCTGGGTGAGTGGGCACCAAGCTGCAGCAGGGGGATGACAACTGAGCTTGGTGTTGCCTTGTAGCACTGGTGTTCTGCTGACCTCCACATCCTCCACAGGGTTCGAGCTGGGCTTTGCCATGGCCAGCCCCAACTCCTTGGTCCTCTGGGAAGCCCAGTTTGGTGACTTCCACAACACAGCCCAGTGCATCATCGACCAGTTCATCTGCCCTGGGCAGGCCAAATGGGTCCGGCAAAATGGCATTGTCCTGCTGCTGCCCCATGGCATGGAGGGCATGGTAAGGACCCCTCCCCTGGGCAGCCAGAGCCAGGTGTTTCCTGGAAGTACCAGATTCACTGAGAAGAGACATAATAGCAGTCTTCAAAGACTTGGAGGGCTGCCATGAAGAGGGAAAGCACCCACTCTTGCTGCAGTGAGCAGAACACAGAGCAATGGCTTGAAATTTCAGTAAAGCAAATTTAGGTTGGATTTCAGGAAAAAACTTTTTCCCTGGTAGAGCAGGCTGTAGAATGGACACAGGGAAGGGGTGGACTCTCCATCACTAGAGGTGTTTGGGGAGAGGCTGGACAGGCAGAAGTCAGGGATGATCTAGGCATAGTGATGCCTATGTTCTACCATGGGAATTTCCCAGGCTTTTGGGCTGTGCTGGTTACCCCCCTGCTTTCTGCTCTGTCTCGGGGTTTGTAAACCTCCACTGGAGACAAGACATTAGGTGTTTGCTGTAGCCCAGGCTGGGGATAGTGACTGGGCCGTGCCAGTGTTCCTGCTGGGACCAAAGCTGGAGGTTTCTGGCTAGAGGGCCTTGCTCCTCCACTCAGGCTCAGACTAATGCTGCGTTTAGGGTCAGGAAAGAATTTTTCTCCCTGGTCAGACTGGGGTGGGCTGCCTTTCTCCATAGTGGGGGCATAGCCTTGGCCTGGGATCTTTTGAGGTATCTATAAAAACCTTTTACAGCAGCAGGACATCAGCCACAGTAGTCCCCCTGCTTTCCGTGTGGCAGAGTCAGGTGTGATGTCTCGTGCTCTGTCAGAGCTGATGGTAGTCTTACAAAGAGTTTAGATGATAGACAGGCCTAGGATGGTTTGGACAGGACTGATCCTGCCTCAGAAAGGGGGTTAAACTAGATGAAACCTATGCAGGTCACTTCCAGTCCTATTGCTCTATAATGTCACATATTGTGTATCTTTTACCACCCCCACCCAAAAAAAACAACCAGCCCCCATCTCTCAAATTCTTAACTAGGGAAGCTTCTTTGCTTCCTAGAATCAAAGGACCCTCCTTTGATTCCTGTTCTGCTGACATTTCTGTTCATGCAGCTGAGGAAGTCATTTCGCTTCCTGACCCATTTTGCTTGGCCTCATGGGTGTTAACCATCTCTTCCTTTTTTTAATGGCCTTGATGTTCCTTTAATCAAGCTACCCTTTCTCTTTGGTGGTTCTGCTGGCTGGTAGCCTGTCTCTTCTCCTATTTCTTTAGCAAGAAGGTGGACAAAATGACCTCCCAAGGTCCCTGGCAACCCTCATTTTCTGTGATTCTATAATTTCACAGCCCTACAGACTTGTCTTTAGTTCTTTTCAGAATCACAGATTTGCTCATGGAGGTCTAGTCTCCTACAGCAGCTAGAGTTTCAGCTTCTGGCTGAGCAGTGGAGGGAGGGTGAGCAAATAAGCTGAAGGTTAGACTGTATCCATGCTCTATGCATCTATAACTTGGTGGGTGGGGAGAGGGGAATTTCTGTCTTGCCAAAAACAAGGCATGTGCTTTTTTTTTTGCGGGGCGGGGGAGACAGGGCATCAGGCCAAGGATGTGGATGTCCATTGTGTACCATGGGTTGGTGTCAGCTGTGCCATGTCTAGCCATGTATAAGCAGCCAGCAATGGGGTTCAGGCCCTGTGTCAGTGGGACATGGAGCCATCCCAGTCCCTTTGCTGACGGCCAGGATGGGAAGACATCAAGCTCTTCAAGCCCATGCTGGTGGCATGTGACATTGACATTGACATTGACTGGCTGCACTGCGAGAGAAGGGCAGCGCTTAGGGGTGCATTCTGGCACCCCTCTGCCCCTGACCTCACCCCCCCCCCCACGGCTTCTGACCCCATTTCCAGGGCCCCGAGCATTCGTCAGCGAGGCCAGAGCGGTTCCTCCAGATGTGCAATGATGACCCAGATGTGCTGCCTGTAAGTGTTGGGCTGCATCAGCCTTGGGGAAAAAAGGTGGGCCTAGGGCATGGCCTCCCCACTTTACTTTATGTGGGGAGAATGTTACCCCTCTGCTACTTCTCACTGGACAGCTAGATGCTGATGCTGCCCTAGTGGGGAGCAAAGCAGAGGTGGTCAGTGGATGAGGATCTGGAGTTATGTTGGCCCAGAGCTGGGGACTCCTCTCCTGGTCTTGCCATCATCTATGGGATGGGAAAGCCAACCTCTTAAATTCATACTCCAGTGGGCAGATCAAGCCTTGGAGGTTCCATGTGCCCCCAATGGACCCCTGGTATGAGCCCCGCACTGCCCAGGTCTGTTGCGGCCCAGCCCTGCCCCAGGGGACATCTCCATGCTGGATGGAAAGATTACAGCCAAGCCAGGCTAGGTCTCATCCCCCAACCCTGCTCCCTTTGCTACAGAAACTGGAGGACTTCAATGATGTGCGCCAGCTGTACGACTGCAACTGGATTGTGGTGAACTGCTCCACACCGGCCAATTTCTTCCACGTCCTGCGCAGACAGATCCTCCTGCCCTTCCGCAAGCCGGTGAGTGTGGCCTTGGCCTGCCCTCCACCTCCGAGCCTGGCCGTGACTTGGCCAGCCGTGCTCAGATCCCTGTTGCCAGGGGGCTGGCGGATATATCCAGGATATATTCCTACAAAGTGGCGTCTACACTGGAAGTAAAACCCACTCCCTGTGGAGGCGGGGCAGGTAGGAGGCGGGCTCAAGAATGCTGTGGTCTAATAAAAGAGATCAGATTCACCCAAGGAACCTTGTGGGCTGGTTTAGACCATGATCTGCATAGCCTCGGTCCCCAAGATATGCAGGGAGAGAGCAAAGCAAAACAAGGGCACAACCCAAATTCTTCCCACCCTGCTTCTCTCCACTGGAGATCAGGGAAGCTCTGATGTCGAGACTTCCATCTCTATCAACCACAATCCTATTACACCCGCCTTCAATGGCTTCATTCCCCTTTGAAGCTGGTTTTGGCTGTCAGCATCCAGAGTCTGGGGGGTGTAGTGTCCCCGAGTGAAGCCACCTTGGGACCCTGGCAAGGAGCTGGGGCCTCAATGGTGCCCAGGTCTGATGCCACCTTACTTGGGTGCTGGTGCGGCTGTACCCAGCCCTGCACCCTGACAGCTTTGCTTATGCCTTTCCAGCTCATTATCTTCACTCCCAAGTCCCTCCTGCGACACCCTGAGGCTCGCTCTGGCTTTGATGAGATGCTGTCAGGTATGAAGGGCACTGAGGTGCGGCATTCACGGAGCAGTGCAGAGGGGAAAGAAGAGAGCCGAGGTGGGAGGGGATCCCCTGGGGCTGGGTAGAGTACCTTATATGCTGGGAAATAAGAACATTGTTCTTTGAGAGCCCTGCTCTTGCCTGGTCCTCTGGAGGTGGGGATATTCCTTGGGGGTGGTTGGGGAGAAGGAAGGAAGGGTTCTTGTACACTAGGAAATATGGTAATGCCATTGCTTTCCAAGTCCTGCCCTTGCCTGGCTGGGAAATAAAGCAACATGGAAGTGTGCCCAGTTCGTGCCACAGGGGGGCAGTCTGCTCCCAAACATGGCTGCCCCTGGTAGAACCTGATACTCCTGTTCTGAGATGCTCCAGATGGGCTCTGGGTCAGCAGGGCCTTCCCAGGGGTCTACCTATGCCCCTCTGAAGCCCCAGCCAGCTCTAGCTCTCGTGCCTGCCTGGTCCTGCTACCCCTGAGCCGATGGGCCTGTGAGGCTGAATGCAGGCTCCCTGGGGTACTCTGCCAGGCGACTGAATGAGTGCCAGGGTTGGGCTGGGCTCTCCCAGCCAGCGTGAGAGCTCCAGGGCCCAGCTGGAGATGGTCATGGAGAGGGGGGTGCTTGTGGGGTAACATACTTCATGCTGTATGACAAGGGTTCCTAACTCCTGGGCCACGGCCCAGTAATGGGTCACGAAGGGTTGGCTGCTGGTCTGCAGGAGGGTTGGCTGCTGGACCAGAAGTCTGGAAGTGACCAGCCAACCCTCTTTTATATTCGGTATAAAAAAGGGTTTGTTGCCTGCCTGCAGTATGCTGATCACTTCTAGTCCTGTGGTTTGCCAGTCCGCAGCATAAAAAGGTTGGGACCCCCGGTGTATGACATCCCTACAAAAGGGAGCCTAAAGTGAAGGTGCATCTTACACACCAAAGCAAAGAAAAATAGTTGAAACCTTTGAATCTTGGTCACTTTTTTTTTTTTAATTAAAAAAAAAAAAAAATTGGAATAAAATGGATTGCTGCATTCCTTATTTTCTGCTTTCACACCCTGCCCCTGCTCCAGGGGTGGGGACAGTCTTATAGAAGGGGGCGTCTTATGTTGGGGAGTATGGTAACCTCATGTTCTTGTTGCCCTGTTCTTTGGAGGGGGGTGTATCGGGGTGCATCTTGTACATGGGGGACAAACTAACATCGTTCTTGAACAGCGCTGCTCTGACCGTTCTGCTGGAGATGGGAATAGTCCTGCGGGGGCAATGTTACACATTGGGAAACACCGTAATGGCCCTACTTTCTCACCTCTCCTTTACCATATTTCCCAATGTGTAAGATGCCCCCCTACCTCCAAACAGGCAATGTCATGCTTTGGCTCTCCTCCCAGGCACCCACTTCCAGCGTGTGATCCCAGAGGCCGGCACGGCAGCCCAGGACCCAGCGGGCGTGCGGCGGGTGCTGTTTTGCACAGGCAAGGTGTACTATGACCTCACGCGGGAGCGCAAGGCCCGCCACATGGAGGCTGAGGTGGCCATTACCCGGGTGGAGCAGGTGAGTGCCTCAAACCCAGGCATCTGGGGACCCCCGCGCCCTGCTATCATGGCATCCCTCACCGTGTTATCATGGCTTCTCTTGCCGCCCCTCCCCTCCCCTCCCCTCCCCTCCCCTTGCTGACCCTGGGCACCAAAGCCAAGGTGATTTAGGCCTAGGCTAGAGGCCATGGTGTAGCAGAGACTCCCTCTAGCAAGGCAGCAGGGCTGATGCTGTGCATATGGGACTTAGGATGGGGTGCCCATGGATTCTCTATCCCTCCTGAGCTGCCTCGGCATCATGTTGCCTATCCAAGCTGTCGGGGAGCCCTGATTTCCATCCCCGAACTCCAGTGCCAGGCAGCTGTATCCACCCCCATCTCTCCTTCCACAGCTGTCCCCCTTCCCCTTCGACCTGCTCCAGCAGGAAGCTGAGAAATACCCCAACGCTGAGCTGGCCTGGTGCCAGGAGGAGCACAAGAACCAGGGCTACTATGACTACGTCAAACCACGCCTACGCACCACCATCAACCGAGCCAAGCCCGTGTGGTATGAGCCCCTCCTCACTCCTTGGGTTGGGGGAGGGCATGGTTTGTGGGATCAGGGACTAGCAGCTCATGGAAGGGGCCTCCTGGGTTGGGGGCAAGGGTGATGCCTCCTCTGCCAAGGTACAGAATGGCTGGGCACAGCTGAGTCCAGAAGATGGGGGTCTTGTACGTTGGGAAATATGGTGACATCACTGCTTTCTCGCTCCTGCTTCTGCTTGTGTTGGGGTGGGGCAAGGGGGGGTCTTATACATTGAAAAATAAAGTAGCACCAGGCTTTCCTGCTCCTGCCTTTGCCTGTTCGGAGGTAAAGGGACTTCTGATATGTTGGGAAATATGGTACCCTCACTGCTTTCCCAGTTTCCCCATAGGGCAGGGGTGGGAAAGCAGCTAAGCAATTACTGTATTTCCCAGAGTGTGATGCGCCCTCCCCCTTCAAGCATGAGTGCGCTATGCCAGCCTGCAGTGGGGACTTTGGGGGCAGACCTGGGGGTCCGAACTGGCCTCTCACTCTTGTCTGTCTGGAGTCCTGGCACTGCGGAGCTGACGGACACCTTTCTTGCCACCCAGGTACGCTGGGCGTGACCCTGCAGCTGCCCCAGCCACGGGTAACAAGAAGACGCACGTTACGGAGCTGCAGCGCCTCCTGGACACAGCCTTCAACCTGGATGCCTACAAGGCCCTGGCTTAGGCCCAGTGCTCTCCAATGGACCCTGCCTGATCCTGAAGGAAGCTTGGGTTGAAATCCTAATACCCCCATCCCCCCACGTACTCTTCCCCCCCACCACCCTGAAAAGCACTGTCCTTGCCCCTCTGTGCCATGGAAGCTCCTAGTCATCCACTGCTGGCTCTTACCACAGCCCAGGCTGGCAGGAGTCCTCTAAGGCCTAAGTGTGGCTTGGCCAGGGGATGCAGGGTCTTCCCTTTGTCCTGCCACTCCTGAGTGGCTCCTGGCCTCCCTGCCTGGCTGTAAGTGGTGCTATCTGTCCCCTTCCTGGCCCATGGAAGGGCTGGACTCTGCTAGTACCAGCACAGGGGCACCTCTGCCTTTTTCTTGGTGTCATGGTGGCCCTGGCCTGGGTTGGAAGTAGCTCTGTGCCCCCCTCCAGCTGTCCTGCCACCTGGTGCCATCTGCTGCTCCCTTCAGCTTGGGGAGCTGGGCTTGGCCCTGACTTCCTCTGCGTGGTACTGAGGTCTCCCAGGCCTGTGCCAAGCTCAGCTCTCACTTCTACTAAAGCTGGGTAGCGTGGTAGGGGCAAGAGATGGCACCGTGGGCAGCGCTGGCCTTTGCCCTCACTGCCTGACTTATTTATTTGGGGTATTTTCAGTTCTGATTTTTCTCTGGCTTCACCAATAAAATGTCCAAGGCTCTTCCAGGTCATGCTGTCTCCTGCCTTCAGCTTTCCTGCCTGCCCTATGCCAACCAGACACTCAAGGCATTGGGTTGCTTCCTTCCCCCTGCCTCCAAGTTTCCCCCTTGCCTGTTGGGCGAAGCCAGGCATGGATCCTCTGGGCCTAGCAGCTCCTGTTCAAAGGCCTGGGGGTGGATGTGGGCAGGGGAAGACTTGGGGTTCATGGGGTAGCATTGTGGGGAGGAGGCCAATACTGGTAGTAAGGGGATCCTAGGGTGTTCGTGGTGGTTGTGGGGGGCATTAGTTCTCTGGGGCATGGGGAAGCCTGGGGGCTGTGCTTGAAAAGCAAAAGCACTGGTTTGATGGATCCCAGGGGCCTGCAAAGCTGGACCAGAGCCCACGGGCTCTAGGTTGCCACCGCTCAGAGCTGGGTGCTGCTACCGGAAAAGAGTTCTCCACAACCGGGGCTGTGGGACAGGAGCCGCCAGAAGCAAGGCAGAGCCTCTGGGAGCCTGCAGCGGAGGACGGACGCCATGCTTGGAGGAACAGAGGGAGGCAGTGAGACCCTGCTCCGGGCCAGGCCTCGGGGAGGGCAGGCTGGGGCAAAGGTGCCGAAGGGCCAGAGGTGGCTGTGGGGCCGGGGCGGGGCAGGGCAGGGCATGGCTCAGAGCTGCAGCTGCGTGTAGTGAAGGGGCTGGGTGAGGGTGTGCAGTGGGCGGATGCTTGGGGTCCCTGTGCATTCATTTGCAGCAGGGATGCCTGGGTTCGGTGCGGGGGCCAGCAGGGAGCGGAGGAGGAGGAGGGGTAAGGTGGCACCTGGCCCTGAGGTGGTCTCAGCCAGGGTGTGCACACGTACACACCCCTGTAGACATGGGCATGCGCACACCTAGAGAACAGGGCAAGGGCAGGTTCCACAAGCGAACATGGACACTGAGGGCGGGTGCACACCCACACGCACACAGATAAGGGGCATCTAGGACACCCACAGAGCCTAGGCCTCTGGGGGACATATGCACACTCACACCAAGCCCAGGGCCTGGGGGACAAATGGGCACGTGCACACACCACCCAGGTGTCCAGGCCGTGCACACACAGAACCGAGGCAGCTGGGGTGTGAATGCACAGGCCTGGGCCCTGCGGGTGTGTAATGATGGGGAGTGGGGGGCTGTTCACTCTGGAGCCTACCGATGACTGCCCCCTCCTTGAGGCCCCGCATACCCCAGGGGGGGCCCCAGGTGGTTTCAGGGGGGGCGGGTACGCTGTTCCTATAGCAACCGGAGGAGGTGGGGGGAGGGAAGAGGCCGCCTTTGGGACAGGAAGTGCGGACTGAGACTACCCCTAATTGGTTGCTGCGGGCGGGGCTGCCCTTGTGCCGGAGTCGACGGGCACAGGAAGGGCCAACGGGAGAAGCGGAGCCGGCCGGGCCCAGGGTGCGGACAGGACGGGGCGCCTCCCAGCAAATCGGGGGGCTGAACGCAAATGAGATGCAAATGAGGCCCGGCCGAGGCGGGTGCGGCAGGCCGGGAGGAAACAGGCCGGGCGGGGGAGCGGCGCTCGGCGCTCGGCTGCTCAGGCCTGAGCGGGGCGGGGCGGGGCGGGGCGCGCGGGGATCGGCTCCATTGTGCAATCGCCGCAGCGGGGATCGGGCGGGATCGAACGGGACCGGCGCTGCCATGTCCGCGGCCCCGGGCTGAGCTCGCGCCTCCCCCGCACCCGGCCCTGCTGCCGCCGCGGGCAAGGTGAGCGCGGGGCGCCGGGTGCCCCGGGAAGGGCGGGGCGGCGGGGCCGGACCCCCGCGTCGGATCCCCCGGGGCCGTCCGGACCCCGCAGCGCGCGGCGGCGAGCGCGGCCCGAGCGCGCGGGGGC
>JAGPOW010000412.1:80072-124303 GCA_030014935.1 Caiman crocodilus | reverse complement strand
CTGGGGTAAGGACCCCCCCACCGGCCTTGGGGCCCCCCCTGTGGCTTCTGATGTGGGGGCCTGGGGCCTGCCTGGGTGGCTGTGGGATAACCCCCCCCCCCCCCCCCCGATCTCTCCCATGGCTTTTTGGGCCACCCCCTGAGGCCTGGAGCCTGTTGGGGGGGGATAGAGGGGTAAGACCTCCTCCTTTGGTGGCTGCCTTGGCTTCTGGGAGTGTCCTGGCACCCCAGGACCCTGTGGGGAGTGGTCCTGAGCTTTGCAGGGGTGGGCAGCCCCTTTAAGAGCCAGACTCCAGATGTTAGAGTTCAGAGGGGTTGTGGCCTTTATGGGCAGGCTTGTTCAGGGGTGGAGATGAGGTCCCCAGGCTCTGCCTACCAAGGGGGTGATGTGAGGGGGTTGACGGGATGCCCCCCCAGCAGGTGGGCCGTGTGAGGAGCTGCGCCTCACCTTCCCGGTGCGTGACGGCGTGGTGCTAGAGCCCTTCCGCCTGCAGCACAACCTGGCCGTCAGCAACCACGTCTTCCAGCTGCGCGACTCTGTCTACAAGACCCTCATGATGCGGTGGGGGCTCCCCATCACTCCTCCTCCCTCCTCCCAAGCTGGAGGGATCCCAGGGGATCAGCCCTGGAGACCCCCCAGCCCCCCAGGGCTCACTGGTATCCTCTCCCCCTGCCCCCAGGCCTGACCTGGAGCTGCAGTTCAAATGCTACCACCACGAGGACAGGCAGATGAACACCAACTGGCCAGCTTCGGTACAAGTGAGCGTCAACGCCACGCCGCTGACCATCGAGCGCGGGGACAACAAGACCTCTCACAAGCCTCTCTACCTGAAGCACGTGTGCCAGCCGGGCCGCAACACCATCCAGATCACTGTCACCGCCTGCTGCTGTGTGAGTGCCTTCTCCCCAAAACCCCCCTAGTTTGGCTTGGGGTGTGGGTGCCATGGGCTGGGTATGTGGGTAGCCCAGGGCCGTGGCAGGTTGGGGTAGGAGCAGAGCAGCAGACGAGGCAGGGATCATAGGATAGGAGGCAGAAAGCAGAGCAGCTGGTAGGGCAGGGATTGGAAATCAGAGCAGCTGATGGGGCCTACAGATGCCCCCCACGCCTGATGGGGTGGAGAGCACAGGGCAGGGAGGCAAACGCAGATCAGCTGATGGGGCAGGATGCTGAATGCACAGCAGCCGATGGGGCCCGCAGCTGCCCCCCACCTGAGGCATCCCCTCACAACATAACTGGGCACAAGGCCAAGGGGAAGGAAGGAGCTGGTTCCCGTCCACACCAAGCCCCCAGCTACTAAGGGAGGCTGAGCTCCTTCAACATGTGTTGACCCAGCCAGCCAAGCCTGAGAGCAGAGAAGAGCTGACTTGCTTTCTTGATGGGTTTTGGACCTCCAGACTGGAAAATAATCTTGATTTCCACTCTCCCGGCCAAAAAGCCCCCAGAACTGTCACATTTGGACCCAAAACTCAGGCCTTTTGCCTGGCAAGTCACAGACTGGCTTTCTCATAGCCTTGGGTGTGGCCATGATGCATGTACCCCCGTGGGCTGCTGTGGGAGTCCTGAAGGCTGGGTTGGGAGCAGAGGGGCCTGGACTACACTTCCCACAATACATTGCAGCACCCCAGCCTATATCCCCGTTTTGTTTTGCCTCTGTTTCTGGCAACTCCAACGAGATGCTCAGAGGTTTCTGGCTAGAACAGGGCTCTGGGAAGGCCTCGCTGCTGGGGAGAGGGTGGCCTAGTAGCCAGTCAGGCAGCGGGGCCAACTCCTTGGAGCAGCCAGCAGGAGATGCTGACAGCCCAGGCGCCTGGGTTTCAGCTCTCGCTGCATGCTGTAGACCGTCGATGCTGCATGTTGGCAGCTGGATGAATTGAAATCCTTCGTTAGGGGCCAGAGGTGGCAAGATCTGTCCTCCCATGCCCTTGATCATGAGCCCAGCTCTGAGCCAGACCCCTGAGGCATCTGAGGTCTTGGTTTCAATCGTCCCATAACTGTCAGCAGCTACATTTTTCCCACAACCCCCGCACCGGACTGGGCTGTGGAGTCCATGCTGGGTTTTGCCACCAGGGTGGATCTGTGTGATGCTTCAGTGCAACCAGGGGCAGAGCTGAGGTCCCGTAGCTGAAAGTGGGTAAATAGCAGATCCCAGGATCTTTGCATGGTGGACAGGGAGAGAATCTAGGAGCTATGTGGGCCCCCTCCAGAAGGGGGTTTGGAGACAGCTGTTCTGTAGCCAGGGGGGAGTGGGTTGGAGATCTTGAGCTCTTGTACTGGACCCAGTCAGCCAGGGTGGCTGGGCAAAGGGGCAGCCACGCACTTGCCCCCCAGAGCTCAGCACTGGGGATCTCTATGGGCAGAGCTCCCATGGGAACCAGACGTGGAGCCCCAGCCCCGCTTTGAACCTTGGCCCCATCCTTTGCAGTCTCACCTCTTCGTGCTGCAGCTGGTTCACCGCCCCTCTGTGCGCTCCGTGCTGCAAGGTCTCATCAAGAAGCGGCTGCTGCCGGCTGAACACTGCATCACCAAGAGTGAGTGCCTGGAGGAGCTGGGGGCTGGGAGCTTGGCTAGAGCAAGGGGTGGGAGCCCAGTCCCTGAAGGGCTGCCCCTGGGAGCACCAGGTGAGCTGCTCCCAGTTTGGGGTCCCGCAGCCAGTAAGAGCCATGCCCCTGCCCTGTGGCTTCTCCCTCTCTGCCCAGTCAAGCGCAATTTCAGCAGCGGCACCATCCCGGGCACACCGGGTCCTAATGGAGAGGATGGGGTGGAGCAGACAGCCATCAAGGTGTCCCTCAAATGCCCCATCACCTTCCGGAGGATCCAGCTGCCCGCCAGGGGCCACGACTGCCGGCACATCCAGGTGAGACCCCTTCTCTAGCTCCTGATCCCCAGGCCTGGTGGGGCGGAGGGCCCCCCTCAGAGCACGGTGCCTGCTGGGGTAGCACAACCTGGCTCACGCTCACCTGCTGTTTCCCATGCTCAGTGCTTTGACCTGGAGTCCTACCTGCAGCTGAACTGTGAGAGGGGGACCTGGCGATGCCCCGTCTGCAAGTGAGTGGCTGATTCAGGGCAACAAGGTGCAGCAGTTAGACCCAGGCTCTGCTGGGGAGTTTCCAGTCCTACACTGCCTCAGTTTCCCCATGTGTGTGACAGGCATCAGGATGGGGGCATCTGTCCTGATCTCTGCTGGCAGGACGTAGGGTATCCAGGCCAGGAGGGGTTGTGGGGGAGTGTGGGGTGCTGAGCCCATGCTTACTCAGCCTCCTTCTCACCCCTGCCATGCCTTGCCTGCAGCAAGACGGCCCTGCTGGAGGGACTGGAGGTGGACCAGTACATGCTGGGCATCCTCATCTACATCCAGAAGTAAGTGCCCCCCTGCCTTGCCCCCCGTTGCACTGTAATGCTAGAGCCAGCTCTCGCCACTAGGGGGCAGGGCAAGCCAGAAGTGCCCCAGCTGCCCTGTAGACCTGCTGCCAAGGGAGCGTGTCCTAGAGGCCCCCAAGCCTGACACGGCGTGGGCAGCTGGCTGGCCCTGGTGCTGCGAGCTGCGTTTAGGCCAGAAGAAGCTCTGGGCACAGCCCGCGAGGCTCAGCAAGGGCTAACCGGCCCTGTGGTGCTCTGCCTCCTCAGCTCGGACTATGAGGAGATCACTATCGACCCAACGTGCAGCTGGAAGCCAGTGCCCGTCAAGCCTGACGTGCATGTCAAGGAGGACCCAGACGGCCCTGTGCTAAAGCGCTGCCGCACCCTGAGCCCCAGTCACATGGTGCTGCCCAATGTCATGGAGATGATCGCGGCCCTGGGTCCTGGCTCCTCACCCTTCGCTCCCCTGCAGCCTCCACCTACTGCGGGTGGCACTGCTGCGGACTACAGTAGCCAGGGTGAGTGTTCCTCGCGTTCGCTTACCATAGGGTGCTGTGCAGGGTGAGCAGTGGGGCTGCGGGCAGGGCATGACATGCTTCTCCCCTGCAGGCTCTGCATTCCCTGGCCCTGGGAGCTTCCCGGACTCCTTCCCACCCACCAACCCCGGCACGCCAACGCTGCCTGACTTCCCGCCGGCACCGCCTCCCGTCTCCTACCCACCCGATGTGTCTGGTGGCCTCCTAACTCCCGAGAAGCCGCCCGCGTCCTCTGGCACCACCACACAGGTCAGCTCAGGGGGCCAGCACAGGTTGCGTGGCCTTGAGGCCTGCCACGGCTATCCCCAGGCTGGTGCTGCCTTCACCGCCGGCTTTTCTTCTCCCCCTGCAGATGCCCCCAGCGGGCCGAATGGACCCTTCCCACAATGCCGTGCAGCAAGGGCTCCATGCTCCCGGCCTGGGTAGCCACCGTGCCACGCCACAGGCCCGGCCACCACTGGCACAGGGAGGATCAGGGCCACCAGGCCACACTGGGGACCTGGCCTTCACCCCCGGGCCAGGAATGGTGGGGCAGGCAGGCATGCCGGGGGCCACAGATGGCCCGGAGCCTTCCCTGGACGTAAGTGGTCGCCTTCCCTCCCCATCTTCCTGTAGCCCCATGCCAGCTGGTGCCCAGGGTGCAGGCCCGGCCAGCCAGGCTGGAGTAAGCCAGCTGGGATCCCTGGGTTCTTTTCTCAGCACAGTGGGTTTGGAGTAGGGGTGGATGAGCCCAGACTCCTGGGTTCACTTCCCAGTGGGGTTGAAGCTGGAGCAGGAAAGTCTGGGTTCCCTTTCCAGCGGGGCTGTATCTGGGGAGCCCAGATTTCTGGGTTCTTTTCTCTGGGACTGGAGCAGGGCTGGGTGAGCCCAGACTCTTGGGTTCTTTACTCAGCAGGGCTGGATGGGGGGAGCCCCGATTCCTGGGTTCTCTCCCGCCCAGCTGACGGCCTCCCCTCTGTGCCTGCAGCTGCTGCCTGAGCTGACCAACCCCGACGAGCTGCTGTCTTACCTGGGCCCCCCCGACCTGCCCACCAACAGCAACGATGACCTCCTGTCCCTCTTCGAGACCAACTGAACTTCTCTCTTCCCCCCATGGACCTCTCCCCATGCCCAGTGTTTGGGCCTGAAGCTCCTGCCACTGCCTTGGGGAACCATGGTGACTCTGGGCAGGGAGGACCCAGGGGTCCAGGATGTGGGCTGGGAGATCTGTGGCTGGAAAAGAGCCCTACTGACCCCATGGCTGGGTGCCTGGACATGGTACCTGTCCCACAGTGAAACATCCCATGTCCTTTCCCACCCCCATCCCCGCCAATGCCCGCAGTATCCCTTGCCACTTCTATGCCCTGGATGTGTGTGGGCAGCTGTGCGAGGCGAGAGCGGCCGAATTCTGGCCCCACAAGCACAAGGATGTACATAATGTAGAAACACTAACCCCTCCCCAACCCGTGACATATTTAAAGGCAAGAGCATCGCCCCAGCCCCCTGTATATAAATGTGCATACGCTGCCCTATCTGTAACATAGCCCCTGCTGTGTGGAGCCCCCCCCAGCACGCCAGCTGCACCCTGTGGCCTGTCTGCCTCTGCCCTGAGCTGTGGCCGAAAGAATCGGGGCCGTTTCCAGCCCCCGAGCACGTCCACATCAGCCGGTGGGGGTGAGTAAAAAATTGGAGTGTAAAGGAAAGGAACACACCTCCCAGCATACGCATGCACGCACATGGATACATGCAGGCATGTACACAGATGTCAGAGAGGGAAGTAGGGCTGGAAGGGATCTCTAGAGGTTATCTAGTCCAACCCCAATGTGCATACATACATGTGCATGCACATGGATAGACACATGGACATGCACGCATAGACATATACATGCACAGATGTGCACACTGCTATGCACATACACACATACATGCAGACCCTTGCACACAAGCACATACAGGCATGCATGTGCACACGTACTTGCATACACACAGACATGCGCACATGTACATGCAGCTCTGGGCTCACATGCACACACTTGCAGAGAGACATGCTCAGATGTGAGCACACAGACACGTGTGCACACCCTGCACAGGCGTGCAAGCATATGCCCACAAACACAGACATGCACACTTGCAAGGAAGGGGGAGTAAGGAGTATGCACTTCCCTTCCCCACGCATGTGCGTGCACACACTTCCCCATCCCAGCCTGACCTCAGCAGACACTGGGGGCCTGGGAGGGGCCTGCTACCCCCAGTTGGCCCCCCCCTGCCCCATCCTGCCTATGTCCAAGCGCCGCGGCTGCGGCCCCAGTTGGTGTTGGTGTACCTGGGTGTCCTCGCTCTCCATTAAAGGATTTCTTTTGACCATGGGCCCTGTGTTACCCGCCAGGGGTTTGGCTCTGGGGCAGAAGGGGTTAATGCCAGCTAGGGGAGGGGAGGGGCACGGGGCTGGCAGGGTGGCATTTGTGCATTGGCATGTGTTGGGGTACACAGTTGTGCCCCCATCTGTCACGTGTATGTGTGTCCCAGACGCCTGGATTCTTCGTGTGTGTGTCTTGCGTGTGTCTCTATATTGGGGTATGTAGGGGTACACAGCTGTGCCTGCATCCATCACATGTGTGTATCCTGGATGCCTGGGCTCTATGCATTTGTGTCCATGCTGAGATGGGGAGGGGTACACAGCTAGTGTCCCATCTGTTACACATTTGTGTATGTGGGTCTCACCTGGATGCCAGGGTTCTTTGTATGCTGGAAGACTGTATAGTTACATATCTGTGCCTCGCATCCCGTGTGTGTGTGTGTGTGTGTGTGTGTGTGTGTGTACCTGGTGGGATGTGGAGGGGTACACATCTCTGCCCCCCATCCATCATGTGTGCATGAATGCATGCCTGTGTTGGGAGGGGGAGTGGTTGCTCCTCTTGCGCCCCATCCCTCATTAGCATTTGTGCACATGGCTCTGCATGTGTGGCTGTGTGTGAGAGTGCATAGGCATGGCTGTGTGTGTGTGTGTGTGTGTGTGCCCATGTTAGAAGAGGTTGCTGTTTACTCTTCTTATTCCCCCTCCCTCACTAGTATGTGTCTCGGTGCATGTGTGGCTACATGTATGCATGTGTGTGCATAGGCATGCATGTGCCTGTATGGATGCACATACTTGTGGGTGTGTATGTCTGCATGCATGTGTTCCAGTGATGGGGTAAGTCCAGGAGCAGTGGGGGGTGGTAGGAGGCCTGCCCCCGACCCCCCCCCCCACACCCCCATGACAGGTGGGGAGGGGGGATGCCTAGCGTCTCATCAGTCCCTAGCTCCCAGAGTCCCGGGTTCATACAAGAAGCTAGGGCCATGCCCCCTCCCTCTGATTCACTCTCCAGACATGAGTACCCACACCACCTTCAGTTTTCATGGCATCTAGTGCCCAGATGTTCCACAGAGTCCTCTGTTGCCCTAGCAGCTGGTACCCACACCACCTTTAGTTGCTATGACAGCTAGTACCCACACCAGCTTTGGTTGCTATGGCCCCTGATGCCCACACCTCTTGGGAGCGGCTCTGTGCGAGGGGGCACTCATTCCCAGGGAGACCTTGACCACCGCAGCTTCCCCCTGTGCCAGGAAAGGAGTTCTGATCACCAGGCACCCCCTTCCCACCTGTATCTGGGGCCTGTATCATGGGCTCCTGGTTTAGAAGTGATTCTAGGGACCCCGGAGGGAGGCGTGAGGCCCCCTGGGCAGGTGCAGCTGCCCTGACCCGGGTTGCAGGGCGGACACCCAGGATCAGTCAATGGCAGCTTCACAGGCAGGCAGGGGGCTGGGGCTGCGCCAGCCACAGTCTGGCTCCCAGGTGAGACTAAATGCAGATGCCAGACACACCTGGCCCAGAGAGAGACCAGAGCACGCATGCGCAAGAAGGGTTACACCCCAGAACGCGCAAGGAGGGTTACTCCCCAGAATGCACAAGTGCACATGGAAAAATAGCCAGAGCGCACACTTGCGCGCAGAGCTACAGCCCAGAACATACAAGTGCACAATCAGAAAGCCAGACCATGTGTTTACAGAGAGAGGGATACAGCCCAGAACACGTCCACATGAGGCGATAGCCAGAACATACGCTTGCCCCGGAGGGATACAGCCCAGAACATAGCCATGAACATGGAGAAATAGCCAGCGTGCCCACGTGCTTGTTTGTATGTGAAAGGATACAGCCCAGAACATAAATGTGCACACAGAAAGGTAACCAGAACACACGCTTGCACATGGAAGAATATAGCCCAGCACATGCATACACATGCAGACCGCCTGGAGAACAAACAGGCAGCCTGGAGCGCACGTCTGCACATGCAGATGGCTCAGGGTACGCCCATGCACATGCCCACGTATGGGAGCACATGCATGGCAATGCAAGCCCAACCTACTGGCGTCTGCTCCTTCCCCAGGGCTGCTCTTGAGCCGTGTCCTGGAGCTGCCCCAGCCGAGGGGCTTGACATCTGTGCTTGCCCAGGCTAGAGGGGGGTCTCCTGCCTGTCCCCACTATCCAGGGCCTCCCACTGCAGCTGGGAGTGGGACGGAGACTGATGGCTTCACACCTGGCCCCAGCCCTGGGGGGCTTTCTGCTGGGAATGGCAGGTGGGAACGAGCAGCCTGTCCGTGCTAGAATGCTGTAGGCCACGACCAGCTCAGCTCAGGGGCAGTACGTAGCCCATAAACTAAAGCACCATCCCCTGCCCCGCCAGCCCACGCTTGGCCCTGCAGTTGCCGGGACAGCCCCCCACCATCCCAAACTCCCCAGATTTCTCCTTGGGGATTGCTGGTTCCCTTGAGACCTCAGTGTCCCTGTATTTCGGCTCAGCTCCCCACCTCTCTGCTGGCTCCATGCTTCCGGCCTGTAGCCAGATGCCCTCAGCCTTTGCAAAACCTGATCTTTGCCTGTTGGGATTCGCTTCCTGCCCAAGCTTCTCTCTCCAGCGCTCTTGCTCCCAACCCTCCCCCCTCCCACGACACTAGGCTTGCTGTATTGCATTGTAGGTCTTAGCCCCCCCCACCCACTCTGTGACACAGCCTGATTTCCACACCAGGCAAGGGCAGCTGGGTGCCGTGACTCATTGCCCGGGGAGGAGCGGAGCCTTCTGGACATGGCGGGGTTCTCTCCCTGCTCACAGCCCAGAGATACGGGTCTGCGGTTGTGCTTGTTTGAACCTCTGGGCAGCTTTCTGGATCCAGCCCCTTGCAAGGACCTCAGACCCCGTGCCCCACCTCTGGGGGATGGCGGTCGTTAATAAGGCAGCGTGATTAAACCAGCCTGCCTAGCGCAGACGAATAGGGGCTTCCATGGCTCCCCTGCCGCCACCCGCCAGCAGCCTGATTTAGACGTAACAGTGTGTGGGCAGGCTTCTGCTCCATCCCCAAACACAGGAGCTGACTCAGATTCCAGAGGTGAAGAAACCGAAGCTGGTGAGAAGTGGAAAAAGCCAGGTCGCTTTGCAGAGAGCCCAGCAGCAGTGGTGGAGGAGGCTGTGGATGGGGGGGGAAGAGGCACTTCAGATGGCTCCAGGTGGCAAAGACTGATGAAGAAGGGCTGCGGGGAGGCTGGGAAGCATCCATTTGGGACCAGGGCCAGGGAATCAGCTCCCTTGGGGATGTCTGAGTGTTGCGGGTCCAGCAGCAGGGGAGCCTGTAACCCCTCTGGCTGTCTCTCTTGGCAGATCATTGAGGCCCTGTCTGTGCCCCTGCTGATGTGGATTTACACTAGGCTGAGACTGGGCGGGAGGGAGGGTAAAATCACCAGGGAGTGGGGATCTGATGCAGGGGGAACCTCTGGATTTGGCCCTGCTGGCCCCCATGCTCCCAGGCCTCCGGCCTGATGGACTGTGGCTGGACTAGGTGACCTCCTTCCAGCCCTTTCTTCTTGTTCCTATGACCCCTGCTTTCAGTGACCAGGTGCGTCCGGGGATTTACATTCAGGAGGATGTGAACACCAAGCCAGCCGCAGAGCCCAGGCCCCTCCACGGGGCACAGGGCTGGAAAGGGATCTCCAGGGTGACTGAGGAAACACCTGCTTGGCTGTATCCAAGGATCGAATCTGCCTTTCTCATAGCTGCATGATAGCAGGGGCTAGCAACCTGGCTGAGATCAAGCACGCCACAGCTCCCTCCTACTCCGTCTCGGAGCAAAGCAGAAGTCCCTGCGATTCATCTCCACCTGTGTGATATTCCGATCCTCCTCCCAGTGGACCCTGCCTCCAGGCTGTGTCTTCAGCCGTATTCAGTAGTGCACAAGCAAGATCGTCCATGAATATATACGATGAGATCCACCCCCGAGACCGATCCTTGAGTAATTCCAACCCGGATCTCCCATCCCCCAGGGACTTCTTTCAGCAGACTGATTTGTCTCCCCTTTCACTATTGTCTCGCCTTGTCTGCCTTGCAGTTCATGTGCTAACCAAGCCTATTTTCCAGCTGGGCTAGTCACGCCCTCACCAGCTGTGGCACTGTGTCAAACGGATTGCAGATAGATTAGATCCGCCCTGGTTAGAAAATCAGCCATGTCAAACCCAGGGAGCCGGTTAGCTTGGCTCAAGACACCTTAGCTAAAACCATGTGGAGTCTGTTCTCTGCATTCCCCTGTGTCTTTAAATCGCTCCAAGCAGCCCCTGGCAGGCTGGGCCTCTGCCAGCTTGCAAAGGAAAAGCCGTAATATCCCATGTTTTTCTCCTTTAAAGGAGAATCCGTTTTTAAAACTCGTTCGTGACCCTTTCATATATGCTTGTGACCCACGGTTGGGTTGAGAAACCCTGGTCGAAAGCCTGCTGCCAACCCTGCCACCGGTCAAGCAGGAAACGCTGATACCCGCTCGAGACCCTTTCCGAACGATCCTTTGGCAAGTGCACGGAGACCTAAAAGTTGCAAAGAGCGATGCTGGAGCACAAGCACAATAAAAAGCACCGGTACCTCCGTTTCATAGATGAGAAAACTAGCTTAGAGACACGCTGGAAAATGTCCGGAGGGCAGCTCTGAGCAGCACGGGGAGCCGGGGTTTGGGAAACGGATGCCAGCCGGGTTAAATCAGAAGCGGGGAGGTTTGGGGACAGACAGTTCCTGCCTTTTTTATGTGGCGAGCAGGCAGATGAAACACCAACGGGCCTTTCCAGTGTCAGGAGCGCTGGTTTCAAGCGAGATGCAATCACATGGGTCAGGAGGAGTTGCTTCTGCTGATATAATAACCGAAAAATGTGAAGTGAGGAAGCTGGGTCTGCCCTCGCTTTGCTGGAGGGCGTGCGGGCAGGCTTCTGCGCGGGGAAGGAAGACGCTTCCCTCGGCCCATCACCGGAGGGAAAAGGAGTTTTTAGCAGGGAGTTTTTCTCCCCACCGCTGTCCAGGCGTTGGAGCTGAATGCGAGGCGGTGATTTTGAAGCACGGGGGCGTGCTGCCAAGGTGGCGCGGGGGGAGGAAAGCCCCCCAGGGAGACAGTCGTTTCCCGGCACGATTTTCCTGCGTGAGGTACCCCTGGTGCGAGCAAAACCGGCTGGAGCAGAGCGGGCACCGCGGTGCAAGCGTCCAGGCTGGATAGGAAAGGCATCTCACATGGGGCTGTGGGGCGCCGGCCTGGCCCCTGGCTCCCTTCTCAGGGCAGCTCTGGGATCTGCTCTGCTCTGCTCCCCAGGGCCCGCCGGCGGCTGGGGGAGGCCACAACCGCCCCCGAATGGGGCCAAGGGAGGAAGCAGGACTCCTGACTTCTCCCCGGGTGGGGCCCTGCCCAACGTGTGAGGCTGGCAGGCGGGGACACGAGGGCAGTGGGGGATCCCAGCCCCGCGTCCAGGGGAAGCCCTGTCAGCTGGGCTCAGCCGATGCGAAAGCCCTCGACGCCATGCTACCCCCCACTCCCCTCCCCTCCCCTCCCCCCATCATCCCCCCCACCCTTTCTCCCCCCCCCGCGCAGGCGCCCTGGGTCCCGCCCCACTCTGCCGCCCATTGAGTCCCGCCTCCCCGACCGTCCATTGGCCCCGTGCGGCATCACTCCGGGGTGCCGCTGGCGGCCATTGGTCGGGGGCGGGCGCGGCGCCGCTATATAAGGCGAGGGGTCGGCCACTCTGCCTTCCGCTGCTCGCCGCCACCCGCCGCTGAGGAGCTCCGGCCGCTGCCGCCCGCCGTCGCCATGCCTACCCACGTGGTCTTTTTCGACCTCGCCGCTGACGGCGAGCCCCTGGGCCGCGTCACCTTTGAGGTGCCGGTTGCGCGGGGGGTGGGGGAGGGTGCGGCGCCATTTTGGGCCGGGAGCGCCGCCATTTTGGGCGCCGGGCTGGGGGGGAGGGGCGCGGGGGTGCGCGCGCAGCCGGAAGGCGGGAACGGGGCGCGGGAGCGGCCCCACGTGGCCGGGCCGTGGGGTCCCGGTATCGCCCCCTCCGTGGGGTGTGGGGCCCCGTACAGTATTACTTATTTGTCCCCTGCGTGGTGGATCTGCAGCGCGTCTTCCCACCCCTGGGTGCGCCCTCCCGCACGGCGCTTCCGTTGCCTAGTTCCGCAGCTTATTGCACTGCTGTAGAGGATCTCCAGGGCATCGCCCCAGCCCAGGCTGTGGCATTGTGCTGCGGGTTTCGAGCCTCTTCTGCCCTGGGTGCCTTGCATACCGTCAGCAAGTGTCTTTGCCCTCCTCCCCACCCTCTCCTTGGCTTTGCTGCTGCTTCACATCTCTGAGGCCCTGTGTGGAAGGATCCTGCATCTCTCCTGACTCGGCCTGGCTCCTGCCTGGCGGGGAGGGGACCAGTTACAATGAGCAGGATCCACCTCACCCTTGTAGCCATGCCCCTCTCCTCCCCCACCCCCGCCCGGCACCACGACTAGGCTGTGCACAGCTAAGCCTTTGTCCAAGCAGGAGCACCCAGCCTCTTATTTGTGCCCCAGACCTGTTGAAGCCTCGGGCTGCACATGCCTGGCAGAGGCACGACTGGAATGTGTGGCCATGTGCGGCCACCGCCTGTTGGGCCCCTGCTGGGGGACTTGGGTTGCAAAGTGCCACCTGCCGGCAGGACTCTCTCCTAAAGATGCCTGCGGGTCCCGTGCAGAAACTTTCCTGTCGCCCCAGTCTGTGTTGCTTCTATCTTGGATTAGGTTGCATTTTAAAGAGATTTGCTAGGTCTTAAAGCAGAATCCCTGGCAGAAAACAGATGGCTTGGGGCCATAAACTAGAACTGTTGGAGGGAACAATGCTGTGGCAGCCAGACAGATACTATAGAGAGGATCCCTTTTGTGAGACATGATTCAGAGGCTAGATTAGCTTTAATCCCAAAGATAAATAAACATCTGCTGTCCTGTGACTTCATTTCCCCCGTCTGATTGAGTGGGGAAGAATAAAAGCCACTGCATAGAGATGCATGGGACGCATCTCATTTGGGGTTTATGGGTGTGCATCTTGTGCATGGCAAAATTGGGGTTTGGCAAAAGAGGGGTTTTGAGGCTGTAAATGTCCCTGCCACAGCATTGAGGCTGCAGAGAGGCTGTCTTTAGCTGTACCTAAGGGGCGGGGGGTGCAGCTTGCAGATGTTGGTTATGGCTGCCAGGCAGAAAACCCTGCTCCCCAAGTCTTTGGAGTCTGACCCCTGCCTGAGATGAGTGTTGTCCTCTTAAACAGAAGGCTTGCCCTGGAGGGACCAGTAGCCCTGGCGAAGTCCCTTGAGCTGTATCTTCCAGTTTTAATATCCAGCTGACTGATGCTGGAGCCGAAGGCCCTTGTGAGCAGGTGTAAAGCTCAAAGGGCTGGGCTGGGCTGGGCTGTGCGGCCAGCAGGGTGGTGCATCTTCTGCCGAGGGACTCCATTTTGTCTGGAACATCTAATAAGATCATCAACTCTAGCCTGCCGGAGTAGGAAACTCCTCTGCCTTGCTTTCTAGCAGAAGGTTGTGGTTTAAAAAAAAAAAAAAAAGGCATACAAAAGCATCAGCTGTGTGAAAGGGGAGATCAGATCTTATGAATGAACACTGAAACCCTCACATCAGGTCCTTCTGGCTGCAAGTTTCTGCTCTTAAACAGGGGCAGGTGGTCAAAGTCTGGAACATGATCCAGCCAGCTGGGATTTCATTGTACAGGCATTTCGCACCCTACTAAATAGGAACTGAGGCATGTTAACTTAATCCTAGCTTGCAGTTGAAGAGCCTTTACTGTTGTAAAGGCTTCCTTTTGAGGGGAAGGGTTTTCTTGTTTTGTTTTGGGGGGGTTTGTTTTGGTGCGGGGGAGAGGGAGGCAGTTGTCTGCTGCCTGGATGGCCTGAAATCGGACCTTTTTAATTGTAAACCCGAGTGCTTATCTTATCTAATACATGTCTCTGGAGCATTGGCTCTTCCCCTGCCTCTGCAGCATGTACACTGATTTGTCTGGGAAAGGCTGCATTAAAATGCATGTGCACCACCCTGGGAATAAGCATGTAGGCCTCACTTGCTGAGGCATGAAATAACAGTATGAAAAACCTAAACCCTTGTTCAGACTGGGACAGTTGCATGCTAACTGGACTGTGATCTGCACAGTAGCTTTTTTTGCTGCTTGATGCATGCATTGGCAAGCGGTTCTCAGGCTGAGACGTAACTGACTCTTGCCTTCTCTTTTTTTTTTCTCTCTCAGCTGTTCGGAGATACGGTTCCAAAGACTGCAGGTCTGTACATCCCCTCTCCAGATGAGAGACTGCAATGCAGTCTCGTTAAGCTGATTTTATTGACTGTGACACGCTTATTGTGCGTTTGCCCTGAGGTCGGGTGACACAAGGTCTGACTACTTTCTCTTCTAATTGGCAGAGAACTTCCGTGCCCTGAGCACTGGGGAGAAAGGATTTGGATACAAGGGGTCCTGTTTTCACAGAGTCATTCCTGGTTTCATGTGTCAGGTAGGCAGCTTGCTTTTGCCTTGAATTTTGGCCTTGTAGATGATTTCCATAAAAAAACAGTTGATAAGGCACTGGTAGAAACTAGGTTAAAGTACCATCTGCCTTCAGTGACCCACTTGAGGTTTGTTCTATGCCACAGCTAGCACAGAACAATGATAAAGGGTGTGGGTTTGCTTTCTGCCACCAGCCTTCCCCTCCCTTTTGGACTGATTAGCTCTTGGGTAGATCTGAGGCCTGTGACTTGGGGATTTGTGGGGTTGTCCTGTCTGACCCACACCGTGCTTCCTTGTAGGGCGGTGACTTCACACGGCATAACGGAACTGGTGGCAAATCCATTTACGGGGAGAAGTTTGAGGATGAGAACTTTGTTCTGAAGCACACTGGCCCTGGCATCTTGTCTATGGCAAATGCAGGTCCCAACACAAATGGATCCCAGTTTTTCATCTGCACTGCCAAGACTGACTGGTAAGGACTGGGGAGCTCAGGGAGATGGGCCAATACAATAAGAGGCTGCTGCTTTGCTGTAGCTTTGTCGCCTGTCCGCAGAACTGTTATTAACACAGCTCTGTAATTGATCAGTGAACATAAGCCTTTTAGACCAGCATAGCTCTAGAGTTCTTTGCACTCAGAGTTCACTGAAGCCTAAATCACTACAGTGATACCTGAGAGAGTGTATAATCCCTTAATTCTCGGCATACCAGGAAGAGTGGACTGTATTGGCTTGCTGTGCCAAACAGACATTTAGACTAGGTGGCTTTAGGTTATACCTAGATTGCATTGGACAGGTTCATTTGGGTACCTTGATCCCTCTACTCCTAGGTTGGATGGTAAGCACGTTGTCTTCGGCCGTGTCAAAGACGGCATGGATCTTGTGAAACAAGTAGAGAAGTATGGCTCCAGGAACGGCAAGACAACCAAGAAGATCACCATCGCTGACTGCGGGCAGCTGTCATAATTCACGTCTTAGCCTGCCAGCCAGCCAACCAACCATTCCTTCCGAAACCTGGGCTGGCACCCTTCTTCCCAGGTGATACAACCTCCTCTTGTAATCCTTGTGCTCCTGAATTACTGCTGCATTTCTATTGGGTTTCATTCCCTTTACTGTCACGAGTCCAGCTGGACTCCAGAGTTAAGTTTATGATTATGACTTGAAATAAAACAAGTTCAACCACATATGAGTCTCGCATTCGTTTTCAAGTTTCCAGTGGGTGTGAGGGCACCTTCTTGACTTCATAGCCCTTGGATGTGGAAGGGTAGCAGTATCTGAGACTTAACAGCCTTAGTTTTTTAACAAAGGCCAGCAGCAAGGCAGTTGATGGGCTTCAATGGCACTGCTTTCAAGGCCACCACAGGGCAAATAAGTAATAGCCTCAACTTGAAGAGTCTGTCTCCTCTGCTTATTCACTTGTAGGTATGCAGTGTGCTGTAGATGCACAGAGTACCTCACTTGGAAGCACTGCCTCTGGTTTGGCAGTGCCCACCGATGGGAGGTTTGAAATGCATTACCCCACTACCTGGGGTAGTTTTGGGGCTGCTACATTCCAGGAACCATGGGAGAAGTAAGGATATAGTGGGTGATGCCTCCTTATTGGACCAGCTAGTAGCTGAGGGATGGAGGTAAGCTTGAGAATCTTTATTACAGAAATGATCACCCATGAAAATTGCCTGATCAACCAAGCTGCTTCAGCTCTGCAGAGTATTGGTCTAGAAGTGGACAGGATTGATCTGTGTAGGCTTTCATCGTTTTGGCTTTTGAATCCAAATGTTAAAGAAGAAAAATGCTAATGCTCTGTAGCTTAACTACAAGGCTCTTAAAAACCCTGGCAATAGCCCAGCCCTCTGCTAATACCTGCAAAGTAAACAACATGCCTGCTAACAGCTTGCTGTCTCCCAACCCCAGGGCAGTTGCTCTTGGCATGTGTCAATACTGACTCAGGTTTGACATCGCTGCTTTCGAAGAAATCTGCTGGCGGTAGCTCAAAATGGCTGTATGGTGATGTGATCGTGCAGCTCTGGACTCAAAGTAGCCTGTTTGGAGGTTGAAAATAGCCTCATGAGTCCAGCCCAGCTTTCCTTAGCTTGTACTCGCATGGGGGTACAAAACATTGAGGTAGTTCAGCCTACATGCGGTGGCTGTGTAACATTTGAGGTAGGTCAGCTGGCTTCCACTTGTTGCTCTGGGGAGTGAGGTGGCTTCAACTCCCAGTGAGTGCAGCTTGAGAGGGAAGCTGGCCAGGCCCCTGCTGTAGTCAGCTGTAGCTTTGGGAAACTAGCGTTCTGAGCTCACAGGCAATAAGACCCTCCAATTTCCAGCTCAAGTGTGGCCCTCGACTGTTGCCAGGGAGGTGTTTTCCCTGCAGAAGTGAAACCAGTTGGGGGAAGAAAGAAGTAAGCACTCAAAGAACTGGGGAAGTGATCTGGGTGTGGGCATCAGTGGCCACAGCTAGGAGGGCTGAGTCCAAATGCCATTTTCCTTCCTAGCTGTTCCCTGAAAGGTGGTGAGGAAAGTTCCCTGTTAGTGGCTATAGATACTCCCTCCCTTTCTCCAGACTGGGCCTGGTCTGGTTTGTAGCCCTCACCTACTTGGGGAGCTGGTGTAGATCCTCCAACTGTGAGGATCCAAATGCCTTTAAGAAGGCTTCAGGTGGAAGAGCAGAAGCTGGCTACAGCTCAACTTGCAGTCTTTGCTTAGATCAGCTCCATCTTGGCAGCATTAGTCTGTGGGTCTGAGTGGGGCAAAATCGATGATCTGCCTGTGACCTGCTGTTACACCACAGCTTTTATTTTACCTGGATAAGTACAAGAGAAGCCAAAGCAAATTCCTCCAAACTAGGCCCTGGTGTGTTGGGATGTTAGCAGTTGGCCAACCTTCCCAAAAGCAGCTACGTACAGCAGAGAAGCCACAGGGCTCCTTGCTACTGAACTAGGGTCCCAACAAATCTGTCCTCATCATTTGAGGCAAGTTCCAGATTCCTGCCCTTCTCCCTCAATGTGCAGGAGTTGGATGCAGTCCTGGTTTTGATGTCTGTATTCCCATCCATTTCTCGCAGAGACTGAGTTCCTGGCCAGTGGAGCGAGGAAACAACCACAGCCGATGCCCCTTTTTATCATGGGGCATGATGGCTGACCTATGCATCTCTGCTCCTGTGAAACCCCCTCACCATTTGCCTTCTCTGCTGTGTTAATTGTGATTCAGAGGGAACTTCTGGAAGCAGACTAAAAGGGAGGCAGTGACACCTCCCCCCGCAACAGCCACAACGGGTATGCAGTGCTTAGGACTCCCTAACATAGCCTGGTAGCTTCCTTGTGCTCACTCCCACAGGCGAGTGCATATCTGCTCATTTCTGCACTGGTGGCTACTGCATCAGCTCTTAGCAGGTACAGGATGCACCCCCCAGCCTAATGCTGCCTGTTGCAGCGAGCTGGCTTGCCACAATGCCTTGCACGAAGTCAAAGCCCAGCATGGGAGTTAGAAGCTAGTATGCTTCTTCCTGGGCGGCCGCCCAGCTGCTAGATCTCAGACTTGAATGGAAATGGGGGAGCCGGAAGGCAACAAGGTGGCACGTAGCAGGCTTCCCTGTTCTCGGCTCTGCTTCATTCGGTGTCGTTCCCAGCAGCTTGGAGAGGAAGGGTTCCCAGCAGGATACATTCGCTGGTGACAAGCACTGATGGATCAGGCTCGTGGGGTGCTCTCAAGGCTCGCTGGGCTGATGTGCTGTGGCAGGGAAGGCAAAGCAGGATAAAGAGGTGACCTAGAAAAGGACGTGAGCTAACAAGGCAGCGTGATGGCCAAGAGACCTGTACTGGTGCTGTAAGCAAGGGAGATGGCAGAGGTGGGCTGTGGCATCACCAGCTGCAGTATTGCCAGCCCCACTGTGCCAAAAGTCACGAGACAAAAGTCAAGAGATTTGGAATGTAAATCATGAGATGCTATTTTCTGAAGTGTGTGTGTGTGTGTGTGTGTGTGTGTGTGTGTGTGTGTGTGTGTGTGTGTGCGCGCGTGTGTCCTGCACACCCTGGCAAGATGCATGGTACTGGGGGTCAGGAGTGAGGGGCCGCAGCAGGGCAGGGTTCTGGTTTTGGAGTGAGGGGCAAACACACATGCACGCAGACAGTCGCCCATGGCTCTTGGATGACTCGACCCAGTCCCTGCCCCACTCCTCCCCTCAATGTGGTGCCTCAATCTGCCACCCCTTCCCTCTCCCCCTGCCCCTTTCCCTCCATGGACTTAGCAGTTTGGCCCTCTCTACACATGCCAGAAGAAAAAAATTCCTGGGATTTGATCTCTCTATCAGGAGATCATAAGCCAGAGTTAATTTGACTTGAAAATCAGGAGTGTCATGATTTTTTTTCATGAGAGTTGGCCTTACTGAGCCAGTCTCGCCCAGGAAGAGGAAGAGGGTGGTGAGGCTGATGCTCTATCGGGATAGAGCTTTCCCTAGTTCTCTGCTTTAGGCAGTTGAGGCAAGATCCTTGCTCCCAGGAAGGGCAAGACCTTGTGTCCCCGGAGCTGTGCTGGGCTGTGCACCTTGGATAGACCGTCAGTCGGAGTCCGGCAGCAGGGGTCGGGAGAGCAGACACTGCATCTGGGAAGGCCGCTTGCGGGGGACAGACAGACGTGACCCAGCCCCTGGCCAGACCAAACTGCTTTGCTCTTGGTCTTCTCTCAAGCAAAGCAAAGTCAGCCTTTCTCTCAAGGATCTAGCTTGACAGGTCTCTTTGCAGAGACTTCTTTTCTCCCCAGGGTCAGGCAGGCATTGGAGTCCCACAGTGCGGGGAACCCACGTGAGAAAGCCGTCTCCTTGCCACGTGGGCAAAGGGCCCGCTTTGCACTGCATGATGGAGGTACGTTCTCATCGCCCGGGCAGGCTCGGGTCCTCTCACCTGCCCCTACAGACGCACACAGACTCTCCTGTGCGATGGATCTCCCTCATTAATGGCTAGAGGCCTGGTCTGCAGGCCCTTGACCCAGATCTCTGCCAAGCATGTTAGACTCGGATGCAGGAGCTGCCTGGTGGAGCCGCTGAAGAGCGAGCCCCAGATTCAGAAAGATGCCCTGCTCGGAGAGCGCGCCTCTGCTAACACCTTCATGCCACCAGGCTTCTGCCCTTCATGGCCCCGAGCCCCACCGAAGCGGGGGCAGAAGAGCAAGGAAGCGGGAGAGCACCCAGAAGGCAGGTTTCCACGAGTTTTGGCAACCTCCCCGCACCCAGCCCAGGGGAGGCATCGGCTGGTTCCCTTAGCAGCTTTGGGGACAATCAGCGGCTCCTGCTGTGATCCCCGCTCCCCTCCCTACGTCACACCCTGCCTGCAAAGATGCCTGGGGGAATTGGTGCCAGCTGGACCACGCCCCAGCTTCAGATCCCTCTCCAAATCCGGGCGAGCGCGTTCTGCAGTCCTTTTATAGCTCCCTGCAGCCTGGCGCTCTGCCCTCCCTGCTCCGCCCCAGCCCCGGGGGTGCTGAGAACAGCCGGTTGCTTGCCAAAAACAGGACGTACGGGGTCTTCCAGCCGCTGGGATCCCACCGGCCACGCCACGCCACGCCGCCCGGGACCCAGCAGGCGTCGGGGTGGGTCTGGGATCCCACGGGGGCCTGGCAGCGAGGCAGGAAGAGACCCTCAGTTTCTTAGGTTGGGTCCCAACAGATCTGGAGGCCTGCCCAGGAATCTGGGGACCAGGCTGGCTTTGCTCTGCCCCTAGCAGGTGGCCGCTGGCGCGCCGGGCGTTGGCCTCCCGGGTGGTGGGATCTCTGCTTCTGCAACCAGCTAAGCGTCTCCCTTCAGCTCTGGTCGCAGGGGACCCAGGCTGGGGCTGGGATTGCTCCCCACCGCCGTGCGCGGCTGGCTTTATTCACGCACTCCTCGCCGCAGGAGGCTGCGGTCCCGGTTTCTGCTTGCCCTTGCCAGCAGCCTGGGTTTGGGGGGGGGGGGGGTGTACTGGCGCTGACATCATCCTCTGCTAAGCTGTCCCCAAGTGCTGGTGTCTGCGGCGGCAGCAGATGCCCAGCCCTGCCGCTGCAGTGGGCACGGGGACGTGCGCCTGTGGGGTACCGCCCCTGCCAGGGGGATCATTGGGGTCGGTCTGGCCAGCCCTGGTGTCCCACGGTGCCTCGGGGCGGGGGGGGCTGCATCCCGGGCAGGGATGGATCTGACATCGCTCCCCTCTGCAGTGCAGATGTTGGAGCCTGGCAGGGAGGGGGGGGGCGCCCGGGCTGCTGCAAGTGGCGAGCAGGGGGGTGCTCCCACCCCTTCGGCACAGATCTGTGCCAGGCCTTGCTTTTGCCTCCCTGCTGGGATGCGGGGGGGGGGACACGACACACGACACGGCGGCTCCCCGCACCTGGCTCCTGCTGGGGGAAGAGTGGAAAATTACGCCTTCCCTGGACTGGCAGGGAGAAGGCGGGAGCTGGGCGCGGAGAAGGGGGGCCCTGGGCTGCCGGAGCTCCTCCTCGGTTCCTGCCACAGCTAGGGAGACAAAGCAGGCAGAGCCGGGGGGGGGACACGGTCACGATTCCCCCCCACACCTCCTCCAGCCGCCGATCCGGCTCAGGGAGGCACCTGGGCTGGGGCTGGGGCAGGGCCACCCCCCCCCAAATGCCCCCCTGCTGCAGCAATAGAGGCCCCAGCACAGATGTGGCCCCCGGCGCTGCCCCTGGGCCAGGGGAGTGCGGCTGGGGTCGGGGCCCAGGGCTGCTGGAGGGGCAGCTCAGCGAGGTTTGGTGCAGCCCAGGGCCGCGGTGCATCGTGTGCATGGGTGGCAGCCTGGGGGGGAGCCACGGGGCGCCTAGGGCTGGCAGATGCGAGCCCCCAGGGACCATTTCAGGCCCCAAGCCAGGCTGGAGCGGTGCCAGCACGCCCAACCCCACCGCTGCCTTGCCCCTTTTGGGGAGCGGGGAGACCCCCCGGTCCGGACGCCACCTGGGCCTGGCCCGGCTCCGCCAGCGGTGCTTGCATCCGGCGGGGGGGGGTGGCTGCTGCGCCCTGGCACCGTGCCCCAGCCCCGCCAGTGGAAATGTACTGCTTCCTTGCCCGCCCGGGGCCTGCCGGGGCTCTGCCGCTTGCCGCAGCCGTCGGCGGGTGGAGCGATGGTGCCATCCGCTGGCCAAAGCGCAGGGATGACAGTGACGGGCCAGGCTGAGGTCTGCGGCATGCAACTGGGGGTGGTTCCCTGGCAAAGGCCCCCCCAGGTCCTTCCTTGGCCGGTCCAGCAGGGCCTGGCCATCTGTCCTTCCTGCCCAAAGCAGGGCTGGGAGCCCCAGAGACGCTTGCCCCGGTGCGTGGGACTGGAGGCCGGGGGCTTGTGGGGCCAGTCTCCCGGGAGCCGTGGCTGGGTGCTCTGCGGCACCCCCCGCCGCCGAGCCATTTTATTTTATATTTTTTTTACGGAAAATTGTTTGTATCCCAAGTCAAATTAGCCATAAAAATTCCAACTCCGTGAGTCATTCAAGAGCCATATGTGGCTCTGCTGTTGGCACGCGTCCTCCACCCCCGCCTGGGGCTTCAGACGCTCCCAAGTCCTTTGGTGGGCATCCTGCGGGCCAGCCCACGCCTGGAGGCTTGGGGTTCGGATGGCCCCGAGGCTCGCTTGCCCTCAGCTGTGTGGCCGCGGGAGCAGGCTAGGGAGGAGGCTCTCATTTCCATAAAGTCAGGCTATAGTTGAGATCTTCCCACTGGAAGTGCGAGTGGGAGGCATTTGAGTCATTATTATTATTGCAAAAAAAAAAAATGTCTATCTATTGCTCTTCCTCCAACACTTTGCCAAGTGGCCCCTGTGTTCACTTGGCAGCTTAAAGCACCAACTAAAACCCAGCGCGCAGTTTGCACCGCGCACCCATCCCCGTACCTGTACCCCCACCCACTGCCCTCCTCAGAGGGTTTACTCCTGGAAACGTCTATGTCAGCCCCTTCTCCTCCAGATGAGGCCTGCCATTTCTTTCCCTTCATCCTCTTCTGTCTTCCTGTTGTACCAGTACATTGACTGTATTTGAGCCATTAGGGATTTCCCTCCTGCCAGGGCTGTGGACTGAGCAGGCGCCTCTGGGCATCCCAGCAGAACCCCACTGATGCCGCTCTGGGTTTCCCTGCTTAGCCGAAGTCCTGGTGTTTCCCAGGCGTCTGGGCTTTTCTGTGGGCCATGGTAGGTGTTGCCCCCTCTTCTGTTTCTATTGTGGGGGGGCACATTCCCCTTCCCTTAGTAGTGTTAGCTGCTGGCTTCAAGCTCAGGATGTGCCGATGCCCCCACTGAGCCTCAGTCCTGGAGGGTCCCACCTAGAGAGTCCTGCCCTCCTGCTCAGGGTCAGGTTGATGCTGCAGCGGGGATGAGGGAGAGATGTCCGCCCCGCTCAGACGTGCACGGCCTGGAGTGGGGGCTCCCTTCCTCTACAGCAGGAGCATAGCCTCTACCTGGGGTCTCTTGAGTGCATTTAACGTCCCTCGCAGTGGTAGGGCATGCGTGGACTGCACCCATCCAGGCCCCAGCGTGCCAGGAGAAAGCCACGCCAAGTGTGTCAGCCGCCAGACGCTCTCCTGGTGCTCGGGGGCAGAGGACTGATCCACTGGCAACCATGAATAGCTGAGATGGATGGAAAAAAATCCCACTAGAGACTTTGCTACTTGATGGTTATTTAGCCGGGTCATTCAGAGATCCAGAAGGTAGCTAGCTTCCCTCCGGGGCATGTTGATGGTGCGGGGCAGCTGATCTGTAGGCGGTGGTTTGCAAGCAAACCTAGGTTTATTACACTGCCTTTTGCCAAAACCCCTCTTCCATACTCAGAGAAAGCCATGGAATGAGATTGGATCTCAGGAAAAACTTCTTTCCTGGTAGACACGTGAAGCAGTGGTATAGATGCCCAGGGGAGTTGTGGACTCTCCATCACTGGAGGAGTTCAAGGAGAGGTTGGATGGGCACTGGTCAGGATGATCTCGGCATAGCGATGCCTGTGCTCTGCTGTGGGGGTCACCTAGGCTTCTGGGATTTGCTGGCTGCCCTCTTCCCCCTACCTGCAGTTACGTGTGTCAGCGGGGTTTAAACCTCCCTCTGATGCATTGGGTGCTGGGTGCAACCCAGGCCGGGGATGGTGACCGGGCTGTGCCAATGTGCTCCTGCTGGGACCCAAGCCAGAGGCTCCTGGCTAGAGGGTCTTGCCTCTCCACTCAGGCTCAGACTGATGCAGCATTTGGGGTCAGGACAGAATTCCCCCCCAGTCAGACTGGTACCAACTGGGGGGTGTTCGCCTTCCTCCGTAGCGGGGTCGCGGCCTCTGCCTGGGATCTCTTGAGTGTGCATTAACAACCCTTTTACAGCAGAACGGTGACCGTCACGGTCCCCCTGCTTTCCATGTGCCAGGTTCGGGCGTGACTGTATTGGAGTAGTGGCACGTGTCACTGGGGGGGGGCACTGCTCCCTGTTGCATTTCATCCCCCTTACCTAAGCCAATCTGCATATCCATACCTGTGCAAATAGCAAGCCTCTGATGATGAGAAAGATCCGAGGTGGGACGCACTGGTGGGGTGTAGCAGAGGGCTGCATGGGGAAGGGTGCCTGGCCCTGCGGAAGCTGAGGGCAGCCAGGGGGAACTGGGTAGGGGCAGAGGTCCCTTGGGCTGTGGGGCAGCTGGAGCTGTGCGGCGGGGGGGCGGACATAGCTGGGGGGGGGTTGCAGGGATGCCTCGGATGTGGGTGGGTGGCTGAAGGTAGCCAGGTGACTGCAGAGGTGATCTGTAGGTGCTCGGGTCCTTTGAAGGAAAGGTGACTTTTAACACCAGGCTGTTATCAAGCCACTCATCAGCAGCAGACCCTTCTGACACCCACAGACTGGTCCCTCGGGCGTCCCCTGACTCCTGCAGGGATGCTCCTGGGCCGGCTAGTGCTCTTCCGGCCGCTGCACTTGTTCGTGTGCAGGCCCCCGTCTGCCTCTCGGCAGCTTCCTGGCTATTCTGCTGCAGCTAGCCAGGTTCAGTCGCCTACTTCTGCAAACTTGGTTTCTGGAGCTGTAATGACACAGAGACTCAGCCGCGGTGACAAGCCCCGTGGGCTGAATCCGGCCTCAAAGTGGGTCATCCAAGCCCTGCAGACCGGATGACCCACTTGCACAGGCCAGCTCGAGCCCCTGGGTTATACGCTGGAGCCTCCAGCCTGGACCCCCTGGGGCTGAGTCCCAGCAGAAGCCTTGGCGAAGCTCAGTCGCCCGAATTTAAGGCAGAATCAGAGGTTAGGTCCTAGCAGGGGGATCAGCAAGAGGTGGTGAGAGCCAGCAGCTGGGCACAAAGGCAGGTGCTCCGTTCGGGCTCTTCGCTCCTCAGTGACCCCAAACCAGGTGCCCAGGCAGGTGTGCGTGTGCCTGGACCATGAAGAAGGGCAGGTGCCGTTCCTTGACGTTGACTTTTTTTTTTTTAAATGTAATACATATCTTTATTGCACATCATCTCATTTTTACCCAGTATATACACAGATTGATGTTGACACCCAGCTGCCCACGTCCGCTTTCCCTCTTGGGGCCTTTGTGGGGGAGCTGCATGTGGCGGCCGGGGGGGACTCAGCTCGGGCTGTGCCCCTGAGCCTCCTGGTTGTTGGAGGCTAGAAACTGGGGCCTTTCCTGTTCATTGGAGGTGCCTCCTGGCTGGGCTGCAGCTTGCTCCATGCCTTCCCCACACAAGCAGAGCCTTGCTCTGCTCCCATCGGGGGTCCAGCCCTGTCCCCTGGGCCACTTGCAGCGGGCAGAGGCACTCTGCACACACCCGGCGCAGCTCGCCGGGGGGCCGTGTGGGACAGCCCAGGTCCGGGGCAGGAGCTGTGTATGTGTACATAGGCTGGGGCTGGACTGGATGGAGCAGGACACACCTCACACACCCTAAAATCAGGGCTGTGCTCTGTTTAGCATGGTAGGGCAGGGCATGGAGTGGGCTGGGTGCGGAGGAGCCTGGGCATTAAGCTTGGGGGGCGTCTATTGACTTGGCAGCGCATTATCATCCACCCTGATTCCTGCGAATTGCTCTCCGCTCTCTGGCTGTGCCCACCCCTCTCTCCTTTCCTCATCCTCTGGAAGGTGCACTCATCAAGTCTTCTGCTTTTCTGCAATGTTGCTGGCCTTTCGCTCTAGTCCAACATGGTTGAAGCTTTTTTTGAGCTTCATCTAGAAGCTACCGAATCGGTGCCCCTTCTTCCCATCAAGTCATATTTGGTTTTGCTTTGAATATAAACTCAGTCACAGCGTGCTGGGCCCCTAGCACATAGGTACTCTCACCGCCTGCAGCCCCCTTTTCCAAGTCCTGGATCCACCCGAGAGACCAGGTCCCCCCCGTGCTGCGGTCCCCTGTCTCTAGGCACGTGGAGGCCTCCGTTCACCCTGCACAGGTACTGGCAGGAGACCATTCGTCCAAGGCCAGGCATCCGCGCTGCCGCAGAGGTGGGCAGGAGCAGATTGTGGGCACTTGTGCTGCAAGCTCACAGGCCCCCAGGATGCAGCCCTCGGGGAGAGGAGAGGTACCCAGGCCTCCCAGCCAGGGGCACGGAGAGCAAGAGTCCTGGGATGCAGACGTATCCCCCGTGGCTCCGACTGGGAGGTGACAGAAACAAGGACCCAAGGTGAGGATCTACCTTCCCTCAGCCGCATGGCAGGGGGTGAGATGGCCACAGGATGGCACCAAAACCTGCACGCTTGTGGCCTCCAAGAAGGGACTGGAGGCTGTTGGAAGAGACCTCCTGGGCTGAGAGCCCTCAGAGGCACAAGCCTATTGTCCATTTTAAGGACCTGTAAAATACCCGGGGGAGTTTTGGTTCTGCTAGGCCAGGGTGATGCTAAGCTCTAGTTTAGATAAGGCACTGCAAAGGCCCTTGGGAGTAGCAGGCTTCCCGGACCGCTGGATGACCTGATGAGATGCAATGAGCCAAAGCACTGATTCTCCCTGAGAAAACAGTAGGACTCACCGGTGAAGAGAGCAAGGGGCCACCGTCACACCGCTGAGCACCAACCACACAAGTGACACATGGGCCTCGTGCAGGACCCTCCAAGGCAGTGTCCAGGGATACACCCAGGGACGTTACACGGACCTCAAGGGCTCATGGCCCAGCAAAGGCCGTGAGGACCTCTCAGAGGCAACAGCGCTCCTCCCCAAATCTGTGCCCATCACTAGGGGTATTGAGTCACGTGCACCCACCGACCGCGAGGAAGCCACAACCCCAACCACCAGCAGGCCAGGCACCTGGCATACACGCCATCCTTCATCACCGCCTCCCCTGTATGTCTCTCCTCCAAGCTCCAGGCTGATGTGCAGCAGCTGGAGGCCACCAGGCCCACCTGCAAAAAAGGACGCACCAGCCACTCCCCAGCTCAGCACCACCTGCAGGGGGGGAAAGCACCAGGGCAGCAGCCCCTCACCACGCTCCCTGCAGCCTGGGATCTCCAGCCAGGGATGCCCAGGTGACTTCTGCCTCTTGCAGGGCCCCCACACCCAGCCCACACCTGGAAGACTCTACAGGTCCTCCCTACAGCCCCCATGTGCATGACACAACCCCCGGCACCCTCCCCCAAAGAGGTCCCCCCACACCCAGCCCTGTCCAGGCTGGCCCTTGCACCTTTGGACCTCCCCGCACCTTGCACCTTGCACCTCCTTGCACCTTGGACCTCCCCGCCCCAGCACCAGCAGGGCTCCTCTTACCCCAGCACCCTCCTCCATGCCGGGCAGCCAGATCTGCACCGTCCTAGGCAGGCAGCAGGGCGGGAAAGGCTCAGGACAGAGCAAGGTACTCAAAGGGCCAAGGTGGGACTTGAACTATCAGGTCACAAAATCACTGGATACAGGTGTTGTGGTGGACATAGTCTTTCTGGACTTCAGGCAGGCCTTTGACACCGTCTCCCACCCCATTCGCATTAAAACGCTAGGCGACTGCGGCATTGACGCCGACACAGTCAGGTGAGTCGCAAATTGGCTGAGGGGGGCCGTACCCAGAGAGCGGTGGTGAACGGGTCCTGGAGGGACGTGGGCAGTGGGGTCCCCCAGGGCTCAGTCCTCAGGCCCGCGCTGTTTAATCTCTTTATTAGTGGCTTGGAGGAGGGGGTTGAAATTCACTGACGACACCGAGAATTGGGGTGAGGTGGGTACACTAGAAGGGAGGGACAGGCTGCAGGTTACAGGGGTGGGTGGGTGAGAATAGGATGGGATTCAATAGTGACAAGTGCAAGGTGCTGCACCAGGGGAGGAAGACCCAGCAGCATGCCTACACGCCGGGCAACTCCCTTCTTAAAAGCACAGAGGCAGAAAGAGATCTTGGAGTCATTATCATTTCCAAAATGAACATGGGCCGACAGCGTGGGGACGCGGTGAGGAAGGCCAGCTGCACCGTGTCGTGCATCCACACATGCATGACAAATGGGTCCAGGGAGGTGATCCTCCCCCTCTATGTGGCACAGGTCAGGCCACAGCTGGAGTAGTGTGTCCAGTCCTGGGCGCCGCACATCAAGAGGGATGTGGCCAGCACGGAGAGGGCCCAGAGGAGGCCACCGGCATGATCCGGGGACAGCAGGGCAGGCCCTACAAGGAGACGCTACAGGACCTGAACCTGTTCAGCCTCCACAAGAGAAGGCTCATGGGGGACCTAGTGGCCATCTATAAACTGACCAGGGGGGACCGGCAGGGAACGGGAGAGACCCTGTTCACCCGAGCATCTCCCAGCGTAACAAGGAACAACGGCCATAAATTGTTTCAGAATAGGATCAGGCTGGACATTAGAAGACGCTACTTCGCCGTCGGCGCGGCTAGGACCTGGAACCAGCGTCCAAGAGGAGTGGTGCTGGCTCCTGCCCTGGGGGGGGGTCTTTCAGAGGCGGCTGGACAATTACCCAGCGGGGTCACATAAGCCCAATATTCTTTCCTGCCCACAGCAGGGGTCGGACGTGATGATCTACTTGGGTCTTTTCCGGCCCTACCAACTACGAACCCAGCCTAAGGCAATGCAGCGCTATGCTGCCTCCGTGTCAGAGACCTCCTGCCCTCTCGCATCACGACGGTCACCCCCGGCACCAAGCCAGCTGTGGGCTCCCGCCGACATGGGCTGATGGCTGCTGCAGGCGATAAGCGTGTCTAACAAGGCTGGGGGCGAGCCGCGCTGCAGGCAGGGATTCATGGCATGGTAAGAGCCTCGCCAGGATGCCGGGACGTGGGCGCCTACGTGGGACACAGTAACCCCGGCGCTCAGTCGGGGCCTTTCTCTGTTCTTGCCATCAGGAAAAAAAACACTTTGGTTATTTTCCAACGGGAGCCGAGACTGGGCTCTCTCCAGCCTCGCTCCCTGCCTAGCCCCAGAAGCTAGGCTCTCGAGAGGACGGCTTTATTCACTGCTTGGGCTTTAGGATGCTTTTCGACTGGCACACAGCCCAGCTCCAGCACCGGCCGTGGAGACCCCCAGCCTTGCCCTCACCCCCGCGGGACGGCCGGGAGCATTACCTGGCAGCAGGCGAGCACCACGCGCGCGTGCCCGTGTCTCCCGGTGAGGCCCCCCCCCCCCCCACAAAGAAGACGACGCAGCGGGTTCACATCATCCTGAGTTTTTTTTTTTAAACACTATTTTTTCTTTTTTTTTTGTTTTCTGTTTAATTTATTTGCAGTTTCCCGAGACAAAAACAAAACCCGAGTCGTCATTGACACTTACAAGGCTCATAAAGAAAAGACAGTGAGATGCCAAGGAATGGGAAGGGGAAGAAGGGGATTCGGCACCCGTGTGCGGCGGGCACAGGGTGGGTGCGCGGTGAGGCTCGGCGAGACGGGGTGGCCAGGCAAAACTGGGGCACCTGGAAGGGCAGGTCCCACGACGGCAGAAACCCCCATTCCTTGGACACACGAGGCAGGGCAGCAGCGCCAGGGGCACCCACATGGTGTGGGGGCAAAGAGCTGCTTCCTCTCTAGTCCGTGTCATCCCTGCAGGCACGAGAGCCCACCCGTTCCTGCTCCTCCGGCAGGACCAACTTCCTCCCTGAAAAGAGCCCCCCGACACACACGGTTGACTGGAGGGTGAACCTGGCCAGAGCCCCTACCCTGCCCCAGCTCCCACCTCCTCTGTGCAGGTGGACGTGGAGCTGCCCACCAGTGCATGGAGAGGACCCAAGGCCTGGAGCGGACCCTGGAGCCTCGTGTAAGGCAGCTGCCTTGGCCGGTGGCTTGGCAGGCCCCCTCCCACCCCACCTAAGAGACCCATTCTCTTAGTCTAAAGTGCTTTACGGCTGTGCCCGGGAACAGCCCCTGCTCCTTGGGCTCCATACCGCTCCCCAGCCCAGCCTACCTCTGTGCCTGGGTGCACGGTGCCCTCACCCCCCCCAAGCAAGCTGCCAGCTCTCATGGCTGCAGCGCCCACTATGTCCCTCCCATGGGTTGGAGGCCTGGGGTGGGGTGGGGGGGTGCACACTAACCCCTAGCCCATGTTACCATCCAGCCTAGCTCTGTCTCACGCCCTGCTGCAATTCTTCCATAGGTTCTGGACAAACTCCCCAACCCCTGAAGGATCAGAGCCCTGCCACGATAGCTAGCTAGCAGCATCACTCGAGCGTGCCCCCCCACCCCACATGCACACGATGTACGCCGCCACTCGCACCCTCAAACCAAGGACCCTAGTTGCATCTAATTTTGCTACGCTGCAGCACTCCCCACCCAGCTCCTTGGACCACAGCTTGGCCACAGGCCTTTGAGACCAGCCCAACTTTTGGTCACCCTCTCCGTGCCTCCATGGTGACATCCCTCTCTGTCCCCTGCCAGGCTCCGGGGAAACTTAGCTCGAAGCACCAGGGTGGATAGCCCCCACGGGGGCTCTGCCCAGCCTGGCCCTGCCCACTCCCCACCTAGCCAACGTGGCATGGCAGGACCCCGGCCGGGGAGAACCAGAGCACACTGCCTCTCCAATGGCATCCGCTCAGCGGTGGACCAGCCAGGTCATAGCAGCAAGCCTCCAGTCTCGACAAGGAGCCCCCTCCGTGCCCCTACATCTACCTGGCTCCAACCCAAGGGCACCCACCCAATGCGGGCCCAAGCCCAGGGAGAAATGGGTGCCACCTTCATCATCCCAGGACATACAACCACTGCTGCCTGCTGAAACCACATGCCCTAGGCCTCCCCGGCGGAAGGACCTCCAGCTTCCTCGCCACCTTCACGCTGAGTTTCCCCATGCCTGTATGCCTAACGCCGCTCCGGGAGGGGCGGCGACAGCCAGGGGCTCGGTGCCACAGGGAGAATGGCACGCGGCGCATGCCACGTTCCCACACAGCAAAGCGGGTGACACCCCACCAGCTCTGCTTTGGGGCGGGGAGGGGGCTGAGTAAACCCAGACGCACAGCGTTGCTGGCGCACTCCCCACAGACACCATGGCAAAGTCACAAGCCCTCTGTTTGGGCGCAGGCATGGCAGCACCCGAGCCTCACGCTGCTCGACAGCCACACAGGCCAACAGCATCTGGTTTGAAGCGTCAGGGCTTGCCACGCTGCACCCAGGATGGCTGCGGAGCCGCCCCGGCACCCTCTCCGGGGCCTTTCGTTCTCGTGGAAATACCAACACAGGCTGTTTTGCATTCTCCCTAGGGACAGCACTATGGCCACAGGGAAACTGCCCCACAGCCCTGCACGCCTCACTGGGGGCACATTCATCCGCCTGCCATCCTATTCCCTCCCAAACCAGGATGCGAGGAGACCCTGGCCTACGCCCGTCACCCCCGTGCCTTAGCTGTTGGCACGGGCACCGACAACCTGGGTGGCTCACAGCCTGGTCCTGCACCTCTGGTCTGTAATCTGGAGCCCGCAATCAGGCTGGAGAGGAAGCAGGAGTCTCGCACACAACACTAGACCAACACCCCCTGCCTGCAGCACTCACTCCCTTCCCTCTACGGCCGTTACACCGGGACCTCATAGACGATGAGGGCTGGCAGGACCTCAGGCGGTCATCAAGTTCAACCCCTGCCCAAAGCAGGACCATTCCCAACTAGATCACTCCAGCCAGGGCTTCGTCTTCCTGCATCTTAACAACCTCCAAAACCTCCAAGATCCCGAACCCCTCTGCACCTCTCTAACCTGAGGTTTCCCGGGATCCCCCGACTATGGGACCCAGCATAGAACAAGGAGCCTGCCACGAGCCCCACCAGCTTTGCCTCCCGCCACACTGCTTCCACGCCAGCCCAGTCAGCTGGGAGGGGAAAGGACTGCAACCCCCCCTCCCAATACCCCCCAAACCCCAAATATATATATAGAGAGAGAGAGAGAAAGAGAGAGATTAAATGAGAAGAGGGCAACTGAATCTGAGGAGCATCCAAAGAAAAACATGACAACCCGTCGGCGCGCAAAGGAAAGAGTCCGAAGAAGAAGTAACAACCATCATCATCATAATAATCCACAAGCACAAGTAGAAGGGCAAAGAAAAGAGGGGGCCTGAGCGTCCGCAGGGGCGGGGGGGGCCACGAGTCCTCCAGAGAACGAATGGTTGAAGCGCACACGACCACGGGAGCAGGCCCATGCTTTGGCAGAGAATGCAAGTCGCCTTGGGGGTGGGTGGGCGATTTTTTTTTTTTCAGGCTTTTTTTGTTTTGTTTTTCGTTTGTTTGTAAATCACCTAACGAACTAGACCATTGTTCCACATGGGGCATGTTGGGATGGGGAAGGGGGAGGTAGACACAGGGTGCGGCAGCCACGGAGCCTTGGGACATCCCCCCTTGGGCTTCGGTCTGGTCCACGAGCGCTGGTGTCCTTCTCCCCTTTCATACGGTCGGGTCGCAACACCTAGTCACCAGGACAGACGGACAGGGGGACAGGACGGGAGAGGGACGCTCGGCTGGGATGGAGCCACTGGAAAGGTCACGTCTGGCCTGGGGTGGGGGTTTTTTTTTCCCCTTTTTTTTTTTTTTGTACTTTTTTAGCTTTTTTTTTTTTTTAAGATCCTTAGGTTTGTTTTTTTTTCCCTTTTTTTTTTTTTCTGCAAACACAGGCACTGGAGATGGGAGGGGCGGGGGGAGGGGGACACGAGCATGCGGGCGCGTGCTGGCCACTGCTGCTCCTGGCTAGCGGCTCGGCGCGAAACACCGTCTCCGTCGGGGATGAAACCACAACAGTCGGCGTGAGCTCTGCAGAGACACAAGGACATGCGTGCCGGCCCCGTCACTGTCCGCCTGGCGCTGGACAGGGCGCGGGGTGCCATCCCTCCGCACGTCAGGCTACAGAAGCTCTGGCCGTGTTGTACGAAGGGAGGGGGCTCTTCTCTGCATCACCAGAGACCTTCACCTGGCTGCGGCGAATGGGGAAACTGAGGCCCAGCCAGGACATGGGATGCCTCTGTGTATGGGGGTGACAGGGCATGATTAAGAACATAAGAGCTGCCATAGACTGGGTCAGACCTTACCTCCGTCTTGCCCACCCTCCTGTGCTGGAAGGGCGAGTGAGCTGGGCATGACCCAGGTGGTTTCCCCTGCTCCTCTCTCACCTGCCTCTAGCATTTAAGGACTGGGACATTCAGACTTAGAGGCCCTTCCCCTCACGCCCGGTACCCCTTTACAGGGAAGCTGGTTTGCACGCTGCGGGGGCTCAGACACTGCCAGGGGCTGCTGCCAGGGGCAGGGGGACCCAAACTAGGACCCCCGGTGGGGGCAGGGGGCGAGCATCCTAGCCTCACCTTCACTGGAGTGGTGCCACGGGTGCCCCCGAGCAGTGGAAGTGGACGTTCTGCCACTTGCCGTCGCGGCGGTGCCACACGCGAGTTTCCTCAGACTGGCTGGTGCGGGGTCGGCCCTGGCCGTCGATGTACTGTGTCAGGCGGATGTAAGCGATGCAGGCTGCGTCGTCCCCGATAACGTGCACGTGCGGGTTCAGGATGGTTGTGTGGATGGGCTTGTTGTTTTTGGATAACACTGCGGGGGCGCCGGGGAATCACTGATCAGGGCTGGGGGGGCAACCACACCAGCAGCCCCCACTGCCCAGGCCCCTCCTTGCAGCCCCAGAGGGAGATGGGATCCCCTTGGGCAACTCCTGGGGGGGGAGAGTTCGTCACCCACCCCTGGAAGGGGCACCATCCCCCCCCTCTGCCCTCCAGATTGGGATTGTTCCCCACGCACAACCCCAGGGAGGGCGGGGGGAGCGGTCCTCATGCCACCCCCGGCTACTCCGCACCCCTCAGGGTCTCCCTGAGGTCCACACGCAGATGGAGGAGCTGCCGCTGGCTGCTTGCCTGGGGCATATGGTTTTCAGGAGGGTCAGGAACATGGCCCGGGGTCCCGCTGACAGCCACGTGGCCGGGGGCCGGGGCCAGGACTGGGGCTGCCGTGGGACACTCACAGTTCTCGAAGTAGAATCTGTGGAAGTCCATGCCCTCGACCAGGTTGCCCAGGGCTTCGGGCTCGAATGAGGTGAGACCTGGGTCACAGATCTTTCTGGAGGAGGACAGGTGGAGGGTGAGAAGCCTGCCCCGGCCCTGGCTATTTGCCCCTCTCTCTGTGGAGCCCAGTTTCCCGTGCCCGCCCCCCACCCTCCCCACACAAGGCTCCCTAAAGGCTTGCATCCACGACGGCTGCGGACACAAGGGCAGGCAAGATTCGCTCTCCGAAGTCCCCTTCCCAGGACAGCCCTCTCGTTCGAGGGTGACTGGAGCCCGCCGCGCGAGGTTGAAGCTCCCACCGGACCAGTTACTGACCCTCCCAGGAGGTGGCTGCATTGCAGCTGCAACCCAGGCTCCCGCCCGCTGTGCACACACCACCGCCAGCTTGTGGGGCCCCTGCACTCACGCGTAGGCCTCAAAGTCCCCGTTATTCACTGCCTCAATCAGCTGCTCTGTGATCTTGATGATCTCCTGCTTCCTTGCTGCGGGCATGAAAAAGGCAGAGAATCACCAAGCTGCCCGTGGAGGGCCTGCCCCGCTGCTCGGCAGCTCCCCGCGGCCCGCACCCTCCGACGCCTGGCTGAGCGCAGAGCTCGAGCACCAACCAGGTACTCCACGGAGCGCACACGCCCCAACACGCTACCCAGACCGGAAGCCGCAGCGTCCCCAAACCCCAGACTCCAAGTCCGGAGTTACCCCCCGTGCTCCACAAACAGCCCAGGCCACCCTCTGGTTGCATCCCAACAGCCCAGCTCCATACTCCTCCGGCGCCCTGTGCCGAGCCCCCAGCTGCAGCCACCACGGGCACGGAGCCCCATGCCCAGCCCGGCTCTTCCCCAGAGCTGAGAGCCGGGGCTGGGCACCAGTGCAACATGCTGGTGACCCAGTTAGCTCCAGCCCCATGCATTATGCAGGGAGGCGCTGCTCCATGCTCTGCTGAGGCCACAACCTCAGAGCGGTGCACGGAAACTCCTGGCCTGCCGTGCAGCATCTGTTTCACGCCCCGCTGAGATTCCCCCGCCTGCCCTGGATCCTGGGGCTGTGCGGCCAACATGGAGAGGAGCCTATGCAGACACCTGGGGGGCTCGGTCAGGCCACAGTCCCCCCCTTGCCCGCTCAAGCTCTAGCACAGCCACCCCATCTCCTTGTCATGCTCAGCTCTAGGTCCCTCAAGCCCTGACTTCTCAAGGCTCGTCCCTCTGAAGGCCACCCTAGCCAAATGCTTAGCATAAGCAACGTCGTTTTGTGCCCTGGCATAACTAATGGCACTCCCTAAAATCAAAGCCAGTGGGTCGTTGTTTAGGGTGACCTTTTCATAACACACATGAGCAAAATAGTTAAAAGAGGATGTGGTTTAACAAACCGAGACAACAGCCTGACAGGGAAATGAGCACTGTGAAAGAGGATGGGTGAATATTTGATGGTATGCCTCCAGAAGAGAACTGTGAGAAAGGTATATAAAAACCTAGGAAAAACAACTTAAAGTTGGTGAGAGGAAAAGAAACAACTACTCGAACCCTGGCACGGTCATGGATGCCTGGCCAGATGCAACGCCTGCATCCATCAGAAGGCTTGCAGAAGACGAGTTATATTGACTGCTAGGGCTTGCTTGAAAGCAGAGTGCTGTATTTAAAGCCCTGCTTGAACACTGGCATTATTTGTGTGTTCAGTCAGTCAGGGTGTGGGGCCAGAACAGTCTCACTGATTAGTTCATTTTCATTCACCCCATTCTAAATTTAGTACAACACCCACACGCCCTGATTTCCACAAGGATGGCAGAAAAGCCTCTCTGACGCGGTGGGGAGGCTGCTGGAGCCCGGAGGTGGCCCAGGGCCATTACTGGTCAGCCCCACGTGCTGCCGCACCTCCGCGGGCACCTGTATTCAGGGTGGATGGCCGCATGGAAGGTTATTTGCACACCTGAATGGGCAATGTGGGAGCAGGGCTCACCTCCCCTGTCTGCTCCTCGCCTCCGCAGGCAGAAAGCTGGCTCCACATGGGTGCTTAGGTCTCTGTCTGCCCGCCCTGGGCTGCACTGACCTAGCCACTGCTGCTCGTTCATGACACGTGCCCTCAAATGCATGCCAGGCACCTAGGCGCCTGGGCGCCCAGCTGCTTTCCAGAGCTGCCCTGCCTCATGAGCTCTCCCGGTGATGCCGGGGACCCAGCTCTGTGACCGGCAGAGAAGGGGAAAGCCAGGTAAGTCAACCTTCCTCCACGCAAGGGATGCCCGCAGCAGCAGAGGACAAGGACGCATGCAGCTGTTCTTTGCTCACACTGGCATCGCATAGCTTCTAAGCAACACACGCCAGCTCTGCTGCATCTGCCATGGCCCAGGTACCCTGAAGCCACTGACTTCCCCTCCCAGAGCGCTCTGCCCTCAGCCCACGTGAGTCCCAATGTAGTACATCTGATCTGGCTCTGCTCTCGTGGAGGAGGCACAAAGCATGACCCCTGCTCTCCCTGCTGCTTGGAGGGAGCCCGTCCTCACATTCCCAGGCCACGCAAAGCCCCTCCCTGCATGGCACCGGCCGGCCAAGTGCGGCACTCAGCTCCCCCGGCCCCCAGCCTGACACTATCTGTCTCCGAGGCACCTCGGCTCACGTTCCCTGGTGTCTCCGGGGCTGACACCCAGCTCCGTAAGTGATCCGCCAGCCTGTGGCCCTCTGGGCAAGAAAACCCCCTGGCCCCCTCTGCCAGGAAGGGGGCCACCACTTGCACCCACCCAGCTGATGGGGGGCTGGCACCCAAGACATGAGACATCCCTGGGCTCCCAGCATCCACCTCTATTGATATTGCCGCAACCCCAGCACTCATTTCCCCCATCCCTGCCAGCAACCAACCCACAGCCACTGGCTGCTATGGCCCAGACCTCAACCCCAGCCCAAAGCTCCTTTCCCCACTGCTCTTTCCAGCCCTGGCACCACTCCTCACTTCTACCCTCCACCCCTTGCCAGCTCCCCTGATGCCCCCTGACGCCGAACGCTAAGCTCCAGCTTGCTATTCTGCCTCAGGACAGTACTGCTCTCCCTCACCTGTGCCGTACCTCCAGCTTGCTCACGCCACCACAGCATGCCCCAGGCCCCAAACTGCCCAGGGGCAAGGCCCCAGCTACTTACACTGGAGAGCTGGAGGGCTGGTGGCAGCCGGAGGCAGACAGGGCTGGCTGGCAGCGGGGAGAGGCCCCTCGGCGTCTGGGGAGCCTGCACCCCTTTTCACAGTGCTTAAAAGGTCAGAGAACCGGGCTGCTATGGGGAATTGATGACAGAGCAGAAAGGAGAGAGAGGGATGAGACAGGGGATGGGATGGAGGAGACAACAGAGGAGCCCAGGCTGCACCAGGGGAGGGCAGGATGGAAAGGGACCGGAGGGACTGGGATAGATCCCAGCCCCACAGCCACACCAAGCCCCTGGCCCGTGTCTGCCCTCGCCGTAGAACAGGGGAGGCACAAAGCATGGAGAGGGCACATCTGTCCAGCCCCAGGAGCTGTGCAGAGCCCTGCGCTCACAGACTAACTCTGCGGGTTGGTGAGGAGGAGCGACAGAGCCAGGCTAAGGGAGGGCTGCAGCATCTCTCTGCGGGGTGCCTGCCTCACAGCTGCCATGCTTGAGGGGCCGTGGCCAGGGGCAAGCGCCTGCGGGGTGCCCCAGCCCAACACCAGCTGGAGAGACTGGGGGGAACTCCCCGTCGTGACTTAGGGAGCTCGCCGGGACTTGCCCACCCACACGGCTTCACATCTGTTGGGATCAGGGGCAGAGACGGTATCGTAGCCGGGCTCATAGCAGGAATCTAGAGACAGGTGAGCCGTGCTGCAGCTCCCTGGGGTCTCAGGAAACAGGCCCCAGCTGCACCAGGGAAGGCTCTGAGCTGCTCGGGGGTCTGGCTGCAGCCCGAGACCCGCTACTTACACTGGGGAGACAGTGGGTTGGTGGCAGCCGGAGTCGGGCAGGGCTGGCTGGCGGCCGGCTGTGGCCCCTCGGTGTCTGGGGAGCCTGAGCTCCTTTTCACAGTGCTTAAAAGGTCAGAGAACCGGGTGGCTAGGGGGGAAAAGGGAGAACACACAACAGCGTGGAGAGAGGAGTGAGAGGAGGACGGGCATGGAGGCATCGCAGAGTGGGGGCTGGCTTCTCTGCCGCGGGGAAGGAGTGCAGCCAGACCGCTACCAGCAGAGCCCTCCCGGACGCCGGGCACCCAGCCCCTCGTCCCTTCTCTGGGACTCTCCTGGCACCCACATGCCCAGGCCTACTGCCAGCTGCTTGACAGCCCAGGGTCTCTGGTGAGGCAGCCCCCACTTTACTGCTCTCACCACTGGTTTCCTGGAGCTGCTCCTTTCTAACCAGTCCAGCGACCACCAGAGCAGCTGGACCTCCGTCTCCTCTAGTAGGGCAGTCTAGCTGCCATGTCACCAATGCCAATTATGCAGATCACCGGCCTCAGGGGCTAAGGTCCAGGAGTTGCCCGTGCTGTTATTCAGCCCAGGGACTGGGGGAGCCCTGGAGGGGCCAGGAAAGGGGCATGGGGCGTTGTGTGGCCTGGTGTGGTCCTTCTCCATATGGCTGCCTCTGGGACGCAGCTCGGGAGGAGCTCTGCATGGGGAAGGAGGGGGTCTTTGGTCCAAGCCAGTCCACAGGTTGCTGGGACAGGGGCACAGGGAGACGTAGGTGTGGGGAGAGAGCAAGACGGGGAGATAGGAACATATGGAGATGACCAGACAGAGAGAGTGCATAGAGAGCTGGGCGCAGGGATAGACACAAGGCTGGAGACATGCCAGGCTCTGTGGTGACCCAGCCCTTCCATCTCGCCCTCTGCCATGGGGCCAGAGAGGCGCCACTCATGCCCCCGGGCACTTACACGCATGGAGGTGACTTACACACAGCAGCGGCAGCGGCAGCAACAGCGGGAGCTGGAGGAGGAGGGCTGGGCACCTCGGTAGTGGGTCCCAGCTCCATCGGGCTCTCAGTGTTGGGGCCCTTGGCTGGGGGGAGGGGGTGGGCGGGAGGGAGAAATGGAAACAGACACAGAGAGAGAGGAGAGAAAAGAGACGGCAATGGCATAGAGACATGACCGGTGGGAGAAACAGATGCCCAGAGCCCACCCAGGGCTGGGAGGGAGTGAGGTGATGGAGCTGGAGAGATGATGACAGAGAGGAGACGGGACGAGCAAAGGGGCCGGGAACCAGGACTCCCTGCCTGGCTGAGTCCCTTCACTAAGCATCTCTTAGCCTGGGACAGGCCCTCCAGCAGGCTTTACGCTGCCTGGCCCACACCATGTCCCCTAACACACATGCAACACACCCCAGCCACAGCACACCAAGCCTTGGCCCCCTGGCAGCCCCGGGACAGGCTCCACCCCCGGTACCCTACACAGCAGGTCTGACTCCCTCCTCCGCCCTCTGAGACCCTTCAACACTGGCTGAGCAAGCAACAACCTACCCCTACTGCACACACTGCACCCGCGGCTCGACCCTAGCCCAGGGCAGCTCAGACTTGTCCAGCGGGCATCAGCCCCGCCACTTCGCAACAACGCCTAGGGCCTGGCTGGGGCCATGCCGATGTCCCTAGCTCATGAGGTCCCAGCACCGCTCCTGGGGGCCACGGCACTGCTAGGACCTGGCTAGCACAGACCTCCAGGCAGTCACCAAGCCTTCTCCTTGCCTCCAGGCTCATCCCCGCCCTGGCCTGTGGCCCCCGAAGCCTGAATGCCCCATGCATGCCAAGCCCGGCTTCACTCGCTGCAGCACCGACCCCGGCTGCGGGTTACCTTTGGTGTCCTCATCTTCAATGGTGGTGTTGGTGCTGTCCGATGACTCCTGCAGGGACCAATGGGGGGGCGGGAGGGAGGGGGAGAGACAGGAGGAATGTGTTAGTCCAGGCTGCCCCGGGCTGGAGAGGCCAGGACAGGTCTCTGGCCTCTCCGGCAGCCCCAGCCACAGGCAGCCGGGGGGAAGATGCCCTTTCCCCCCCCGTCTCCCCAGCCCCCACTTCTCAGAGGTCAGTTTGGATGCCTCTTGGCCTCAAATGAATGGCACCATATGACTGAATCCCAGCTTCACACTGGCTTCTGGTGACCAGGAACTCTGTTACCAATGCTCCTGGGTGCCTGACATACAACTGGACACCAGACCCTGACGCTTGGCCTGCCTCCCCGGGCCTGACATCAGGGGCCCGGGCTGTCTCCAGCTGCAAGAGGACAGACACCATCACCCAGCAGTCAGCATGCACAGGCGAAGCGTGCCGGACCAGGCACCTGCAGTGCTGTGCTGTGCTGAAGAACGTACCCTCCCTTTCTTTCCAGCTGCCTGGAGACCCTGACCTTTTAGATCCAGCTTCTCTGCTCCTCGCTTTGGGCCTCCAATGGTGACCATGCACAGCAAGGAGGGCTGGCTGCTAAGCACAAAGCGGTGGCCTTTTCCATGGGCAGCGGAGAAGTCTCTATCTATAGCTCAGACCCTTCAGCCCGCCCATGGAAACTCCACTTGCTATCCAAGACACCGCTAACCATCCCATGACTGAGGGGACATTAGAGACCAGGCAACACGCACCCTGGCCCCCTTTCCCTGCACATGCTTCACTCATTGCAAGGACAAAACAGGCTGCAGCTCAGACATCGAAGACTCCCTTTCTCTAACAGGGATCACGTCACCCAGGCACAAGTTGCTGCTGCTGTCCTATTGCAGGCTCTCCCCAGGGACCCTGGGAGTGCAGCCAGCCCAGCACAGACGCTGTAGGTGAGGCTCCAGGCCTCAGTCTCGTGCCTTGAGGGGAGCTGGTTTGGACTGTACCATGCTCTGGCGGTCCCGAGCAGGCAGAAGGGTCTCTGCCAGCTGGGGGTGGAGGGCTGAGCCCAGTTGCTTGGCCCTGGCAGAGGCTCTGGGCCACACTGCCCTGTGCACCAACACTTTGAGACAGCACTGAGCGCAAGTGCTGGAGAAGTCTTTCTCACCGGGCTCCATCTCCTGGTTAGCTCAGCTTGGACAATGTGTCTGAAACCTGCAGCTGCCTCTGCCCAGAGCAGCGTCTTCTGCCCTCACACACCCTGGTGACCGTCTGACATAGCTAATGAAGACGCCCACCCTCGGACAGGTTATTCCCAGATGTCAGCAGCCCGGTATCTGCCTGGCCATCCTGTGGGGAACGCCGGGGCTGCTGACATCTGGGAATAACCTGCCCCAGAGTGGAGGGGCAGAAAGGCTACAGAGCCTGCAGCTGGTTATCAAGCCCCTTCCCACAGGTGCAAGAGGGAAGATCGAGTAGCAACCTGGAACAGAGCCCATCCACCAGCCTGGGCTACAGGGAGGGGACTAGGTCAGCTGCCAAGGAGTGTGGAGTCACAGGCAAATAACCCTATCCAGTACTGGGAATCGGGACAGAGAAGATGCGGATCAGAGCGAGAAGAGCTGCAGCAGGCAGGATGAAGGCAGTGTGGAGTCAGCAGTCTAGCCCCATCCTCTTTGTAACCGCCCTTCAGATGCTTGCCGGCTGCTACGTGCTCAGTTTAAGGCACCGTAAAAATCAGACACAAAGATATTCTACATTGCACATGGCACACCTTTGTGGATGGTTTGCATTTTATAGCACCATACATTGGCTGAACTTGTGGCATCAGCTCCCTGAGGTCCGTGTGCCTGTCCCACCACATTGAGGAGAAACCCAGGTACCTTGGAAGCTGAGAGTGACACCCCGCAGACCTCAAGGACCCCAGTGTCCGGCTTTGGAGCATCCCTTCATAGGCCCTAGGACCAGCTCCACCCCCTTCCCCCAACCCTCTCTGTCCTTTGGAGATCAGAACTGAAACCCAGCACACAGACCCTTGATGGAGACACCATGTATCCAAGCTCATGGGGTTCCCCCCCAGCCTGGGGGACTCCCACCCCTTTGTCTGGAGAGACTGACATGTGTTACAGACCCCAGCCCAGCCCCAGGCCTGGCGCCAAAGGTGGGGCAACACAGCGGCAAGGGGGACAGAGAGAGTCACATGTACTGGAGGCTGCACAAGGGGCGGAAAGCCGGAGAGCAGTACCTTAATGCCGTCCACGGGGTTATGGATAACGGTGGTTTGAGGCTCCTATAGAAGAGGGGGGAGAGACAGAGAGGAAGGAAGAGAGAACGAGGTGGCATTGAAGAGAGGGAGAGATGGACCGGAAAGACGGCGGTGAGAACATGGGGGTTGGGGGAGTGGGGGGGGGGGGGCGGACGAGACCCAGGGGAAGGGGAAGGATGGAGGGAGAAAAGCAAAAAGTGATTAGTCCCGCAAGAGGGCAAAAAATGATTAAAGACAGAGGAGCAGCAGAGTGATTTAGGGGGGCAGGGAAGAGAAAGAGAGAGAGAAAGAGGGAGTGCGTGTGTATGGAGAGTGCTGGGAATGGACTGGAGGCGGCACTGGAGCCATGGCGAGGCGTTGGGACGGAGATGGAGCTGGAGGGAGAGCGCTGCGGGAGGGGCAGAAGGAACGGCCCCCTCCTGTGGACCCTGCCACCCAGGGGCCATGAGGAGAGCGGTCACTGGCCAAAGGATGGCCCCCAGGGTTAGCCCATGCCTTTGTCACGGGGCCTGGGGGTCCAGGGGGGTTGCTTGCCTGGGGCTGCTTGTTGGCTCCCAGCACAGGGCTGGGAGCAGAAGCCTGCCAGACACCCCTTCCGCCCGCCCCCGGGACTGCAACACCCCCGGGAAGGTCTCTTACCTTCCTTTGCCAAACAGTGCTGGAGCTGGCATCTTGCCCTAGGAGACTGTCAGCCCGAGCACTTACCTGGAGGGCACACGAGGGGACTACAGCCACGCTGACTGGTCTGGGCCCTGGGCTGCTGGTGCCTCCAGTCCATCCTGCGTCCAGGGCCTACAACCCACCTCCCTTAACGGCGGCCACAGGGGTGGGTTGGAAGCAGACCAATGCCTTGCCCTGCCCTAGGACGGGCATGCAAGCCAAGGGGTCCAAGGCATGGGGCAGCGCCTTCCTCTGAGGCAGGCTGGCAGGAGACTGGTGAGGCCTATGCTGCCTTGCCAAGGTGCCCCTCATGGGTGGGTCTCCCTTGGATGCTTCACAGGACACTCAGATGCTCTGTGCATGTCCCTGACCTTCCTAGGAGCAACAGGTAGGCTCTGGACTCAGGGTCCCCTCCAGACAGGTCCAGACCCCCACCAAAGTAACCAGCAGCCGCTCTCTGAGACCCAGGAGCTGTACCTGAATTCACTCCACCATCTGACGGGGCTGTGTTGGGCTGATACGGGAGGCACGGCTGCCTGGGCCCTTACCTTTAGAGATGGACATGGACACCTGTCTTCTCTCCAGCCTTTGAAGAAAGCACCACTCACCTGGGATGCCAAGGGATGCTGCCCAGAGGGCCTGTCTCTGCAAGCAGAGCCTGGGGCTGGTATGCCCTGGGCTCCAGATGGAGCTGGCTGCATGGGGGCCCACTGCAAGGAGGACCTCCAGTCGTTTCCTGGCAAGACCCCAGTCAGGGAGGTTCATGCCCCAGGACTGAGCAGATCAGGAATGAAGGCTCAGGGAGTCAGGTAAAGGAGGGAGGGAGAGCACCCTTGACACTTGGGAGCACCCTGGCAAGCTTGGCCTGGCGGACCTGGGGTGGGCATGTAGATGGATGGGATGGGATGGAGGCCAGAATGCACCAAGGGCTGAGAGACTGCATGACAGCGAAGGGGTGGGGGGGGGGGCTTCTGACTCACAACCTCTTGACTCTCTGGCTACTCCTGATGATGCCACTCGCTAGAGCCAGGGCTGCCCTCCAGCACCCGCATCTGCTCTCCGGCTCCTTCATCTCTCTCCTGTCCCCCCTCAGGCTGGGCACCCCCTTCCCACCTCTGTTGCCTGGCTCTCTCCGTGCTGCTTTCCAGCCATGGGGAGCCAGGTGGCTTCATTGCAGCCTGGTTCCTATGCCCCTGTGCTCTCCAAGACCCGACCTCAGTGCAGCTCCAACTGCAGCTATCTTGCTTGCCAGCCAAGCCTCTCCACAGGCATCTGGGCCACTACAGTGGGGCGCAGGGGCGGCTCAGGGCCTCTGGGATGGAAACCACACGGGGAAGCTCCCACGGATAAACTTGTGCAAGGATTGATGCTGTGTCGGTGATAGCAGCCAGATGCCAGTCACACCCTGGCCCAGCAGAAGCGGGTTCATGCTGAGGTCTTGGACTTCACTTTTCTGCTCCAGGAGCCTTTCTGTG
>JAGPOW010000412.1:59808-71601 GCA_030014935.1 Caiman crocodilus | reverse complement strand
TTTTCCCCAGATGCATCACCCTGCACTTGTCCACGTTGAATCCCATCCTGTTCTTGTCCGCCCACTCATGCAGTTGGCCCAGATCCCACTGCAGCCTCGCCCTCTCCTTGGTATCCCCACCTCAGCCCACAATTTGGTATCATCAGCAAACTTGGATAGCTTGCTATCCACCCCCTCATCCAAGTCAGCGATGAAGATGTTGAACAGCGCGAGCCCAAGGACCGAACCCCGGGGAACCCCACTGCTGACCTCTTTCCAGGTCGAGTACGACCCATCCACCACCACTCTCTGGGAGTGCTCCATCAGCCAGTTTCTGACCCAAGTAACCGTGTAGGGTTCAACGCCACAGCTCCCCATCTTTTTAATGAGGATGGGGTGAGAGACCAAGTATTGGATTTAGCTGTTTTGGGTCAAACCCATTTATGAAACTTCTGTTCCAGACCCCTTCTTTGTTCAAGTTAAATCACAGCCCCCCAGCATCCCAATATGTTTTCCAGCCCTGGGCTGGGCTGTGCTGTGCTGTCTGTTCCAGCAGAGAAGGGTTGGGAAGCAGGGATGGGAAGGAGCATAGGTGGCAGAAGGTTCGGGCTAACAGGGCTTAGCCCTCCTGGTGGCAGCGCAGAGGGCTGCAGGGCAGCCCAGCCATGGGCTTCAGGTAGCTGCAGCAGGTGGAGGAGAAGTGCACATAGACATAGACATGCAGCCACAGCCTGGCTTCATGTAGAGCACTGCCAACCACGGCAGATAAGTTTTTCTTGGGGAAGGGATTTGGGAAAGATCAGGGCCCCCATGGTGAGGGAGGGCATGGGGCAGAGGCAAGGGCTGGGGTGAATGTGGTCGTGGGGCTGGGGCAAGTCATGGACACTTGGAATCTAGGCAGCTCATCCATGGGGTCATCCATGGGGGGGTGGGGATCCTGCCACTGCACAACTTGGTGCAGGCCCTGGTGGGCACATGCCCTGTGGCTAGACTCGATAATCCTCTGAGGTCCCTTTCAACCCTAATGTCTGTGCACAGGGTGGAGGTGGCTGCTGGTGCAGGCTGGGCTTTGCACCCCTCTGTCATTGCCCTAGGAGCAGCGTGACGCCACGTGCCTGCCATGCGCTGACTGTACCACATCCCGTGCCCACCCAGCAGCACATGGCCTCGCATCACTCCTGAGCCAGTAGCAGCGGGATGCAGAGCCCAGCCCACCATGGCAACAGTCTCCACTCCACACACAGATATGAGGGGGGGGAGGGGGGAGGCATTTGCCCCCTGGGCCTTCACCAGGTGCACACAGTGGTGGGAGCACCCCAGTGCCCCTGGATGCCTGGGCTCTAAACATCCCACAACCCACCCCGGCCGTGGCCCCACTCTCTCCCTCAGTGTGGGGGCATCAGTCTTCCCCCACAATGCCTCTTCCCCATGACAGACTTACCTGCTGGGTAAGCACATGCTCCCTTCCCCCAGCAAACCCTGGCTGGGGCCTGGAATCAGCACAGGAGGTTAAATCTGCTTTCCCCTGAGTACAAAGCTGCCCTGCCCTGCCCAACTTACTGAAAGTTACTGCAGGCTGCAACTGTAGACTAGAAATCCCAGAGGCACCTGGAAGAGGAACTGATGACCAACCCTGCAGAGTCCTGCTTGTGTGATGCTGAACCACAAATCCCAGAGCCTCAGGAGCAGCAGGTAGAGAAAGTGTCAGAGAGCCATGCTCTAGTGCCCCCCAATTCCCAGCTTCTGGCCTAAACTACTGCAGGCATGTGGCTGCATTTCCTGATCAAAGGTAAATGTCTGTTCACTTCTGTTTCAATTTGTAGCCAGGCTCACCTTTCACAGCTTGGGTTGAGTCCTAGGCTTGAGATCCTGCTGTTTTGATTGGTGGAGCCCATCTAAGAATCAGGAGGTAGCAGGAGAAATAAAGTCACATCCCTTTCCTGAGGGGAGGAGAAGAATTGCTGCCCTGGGCCTGATTGAAGACTGTAAACCGTCAGGTCCGGAAGACTTCGGGGCAGAGTCCTGGAGTGTATAAAAGGAACTGTGCACCCAGCATGAGGGGCAGATGCAGTGAGGGACTCAAGAAGAGCGAGGCCAAGAAAAGCTGGGGAGCACTACCCCAGCAGGCAGTAGGCCCAAGGCTCCTGAAGCTGCCACTGGAGGAGCAGCCTTGGGAGTGCTGCAAGACTGCTCAGGCTGTTGACGGTGCACAGGAATGGTATGTGGAGACCTGGCCCTGGGAGCAGTGTGAGACTGCTCAGGCCCATCATGGTGCATGGTTCGGTGTGCAGAGCCCAGGCTTTGGGAGCTGCAAGCAGTGGCTCAAGTCTGTAGCCCTGGCAGGGCCAGCAGACCACACAGTGTGCGGGGCAGCGCATGAGGCAAGGCCCTTGGGGCTGAAGTAAGGCAGCTCAGGCCTCAGCATCTGGCAAGTGGCCAGGCCGCACAGTGTGCAGGGCGACACACGGGCTCAAGCCTTGGGAGCCAGGGAGCAGCAGAGGCTGCTTGGGTTAGCCACCTGGCATGAAGACAGATGAACGGAGCCTGAAAGTCCAGGTCTGTGCTAAGGCAGCCCTTAGTACCGAGCCAGGGCACAGGGAAATGGTTGTGCTGCAGCGTGAGGCTCAGCACCCAGGAGCCAGCAGCAGTGATGTACCAGCTGAGAGGAGCTGAGCCCTCGGTGCCCAGAGCGAGGCACAGGGTGGAGAGGAGCCCAGCGGCGCAAGAGAGGCCTGGAGAGGCACTTCAGCAGAGGAGACCCCATTGAGCTGTGTTTTGACCACCATCACCTGAGGGAGCGTGAGTCATTGGGCCCTTGGGTCCCACAGGGGAAAGACATTTGGGGCGGGCAAAACCAGAGAAGGATCTGGGTGAGCAGCTCCTGGCCTAGCCAAGGCCCTAAGGGGAGGGGCCCCTAGTGCTTCCTGAACACCCTCCCCGCAAGGAACCCCACTGGAAGGAGGACTATCTCTTGCCATGGGTCAGGGAAATATATCGAGGAATAGATGATATAAAGATTGCTCATGTTTGCGCCTTATATTTTGTAATTGAAATGTTGTATTGTGATGTTGTAAATGGTGTTATTTAGGGTTTGACCTTGGTTATTGGTTAGTGTTCTCTGTGTAAATATATGTATATGACATTTAGTTTTATGTTTATGTATATTATAACTCGATAAATTGTATATAGTTAAGAACTTTGGGCTTGGGCTAACTCTACTGAGGAAAGAGGGATCTGCTTCAATCCCTCTCACAGCACCCCCTCCTGCTACCTATCCCATCCAACAGAGAATAGGGCACACCCTTGGGTGTACCCGGGTTCCAAATTTAATCTGTGCAGTTTAGACTAACTTGCAAAGACTGAATTGATTCAGCCTTAGGCTTTTTGACTGTCTGTACTTAGCCCTAAAGACAAACCAGCTTCCCTGCTTGACATACACACCCCAGTTCTGGAAAGCTGACTCAGAGTGGGGAGAAAAAGATGCATATTGTATGCCATTAAATCTGTGGCATATTTGGGGTGAGTGCTCTTTGCAAAAGGGAGTGCTCCTTGCAAATAGTAATGACTATTGCTCATCCTGGAGGGTTCATGCTGTTTCCTACATCTAAAACAATGCTTCCCAACCTGCTTTAGAATGGAAATGCATGGAAGATTGCAGCTCTTAGTGTTCGCTTGTTTTTGCCTGTGGAAAAATAATAGAGCAATTCTTCTGTTGCAAAGAACTCAGGCAGACTGCAGCAGGTCAGAATGATTTTGACACGATGAATTAATTGAAATGGATACCATGGATTCTTATTTGAAATCTTTGGGTTGATCTTGTGAATTATGTGAAAGTGTTTGCACCCTGTGTTGCCCTTGAAAAGATACTAGGACCCTGGTTGAGAACAACTAATCTAAAGCATAGATTGTAAGGTCTTCAATACAGGGATAAACCTTGTATTTTGTGCTTGTACAGCACCCAGTGCAACTCAGTCCTGGCTCATAATAATAATGGCTCCCATATGGTAACACAGTATAAATAATAAACCGACTTAAAAATAAATATAGACAAGTTTCAGAGTTTTAGAGCAGAGTACTCTGGTAGAACTGACTGAATATTGTCAATTGTTTTTTGGATTTTTTTGCGAATGAAATGTATTTTATCTTTCCAATGGATATTTTCATCGTAAATGTCTATTTATGTCCATATATATATCTGCACATTTAAAAAGTCTTAATTTAGGCTACTAATGCCCATATATGCATCTGAACATACTTTTAAAAGTCTTAATTTGGTCCTATTTTTTTCCCCAGTTTTGTAAAACATCTTTGGTCTAATGAGTTGGAGGTGTTTGTTTTCTCTGACAAAATGTGGGGGGTGCAGACAGGGGAGAGAAAACAAACCCTCTTGAAGCAGATTTTCACAAAACCATTTTTGTTTTTGTCTATACTTATTTTTGCAAGCATATTCAATGTTTTCCAAATAGCTCTGTTATCCAGCAGGCAGCCCAAATACACGCTTGCAGGATGACGGTGAGGAAAGACAGACACCCTGACTTCATCTTCTATGCTCTACTCAAAAACTCATCATATTCTGATCTAAAAGTTCTTCCAAACAGGGCACACATCTCAGTACCATATTTAACAGATGTGAACACACAGGCATAAAGAGGGAAAGTGATATGCCCAGCATCCCAGAGCAGGTCAGTGGCAAATGGGACCAGAATCCAAACCCGTTAGCTCTGATTCTGTCCATTTGAACATGCCGTCTCTCCCAGTGAAGAGATAGGATATTCTGTGCAAAAGTCATTGCCAAGCTCAGTTCCTTGCTTATGCCCAGGAGTTACAAATTCTCCTCCATATTATCCTGCTGAATTTCCTAAATCTGAGGGATGAAGGGGGCTCCTCTCTTTCCACGTATGATTTACTTACACAGTAATCTTTCATTATGGGAATTCATTTGAGTTGCATGCATCAAATTTCATGTGGATGAAGATAGGCTAAAAAGTATGTTTGGGAGACAGAGAGGAAGCACTAAGTGTAGCTTTTTTGGAAGATGGATGTTGGCACTACACTGATTGACAGCGGAAAAGTGCAAACTCCACCACTGGCACTGGCTTTCAGAAAATGAAATCTGCCAGCCCTTCTTGTTACAGGCAATATCTTGATTATGATCAACCATGTAGGAAACATTATGGGAGTAAAAAAAAAAAAAATCATAAAATAATCCGTAAAACATCCAGGAAGAGCACATACCAACTGCTGAAACTTCCTTAGCCTGACAAAGGGTTTTTGAACTCAAAAACTTGCTTAATAATTCTCCAGCTATTTGGGTTGGTCTAATAAAATATATCAAATTCACCCAAGGAACCTTCTCTGCCTATGTCCTTAGACCAACACAGCTACAACCTACATCCCTGCATAATATAATATATACACTTGGCTGAATAAAATCCCAGGGAGGACCTGAACGTCTGAGGGACCTGAACCTGTTCAGCCTCAGTAAACGGAGGCTGAGGGGGGACCTGGTGGCTGCCTACAAGCTGCTGAGGGGTGATCAGCAGGAAGCCTGCTCTAGGCCCCTTCTGACCCTAGGTACTATGATGATACTATGATACTATGATATGCAAATATTTGATGCATCATTTGGATTCTCTGTTTGTGTCTCTTCAAAAGAGAAGGATGAATAAGAAAAGCATTTTATAATGAATCATGGGAAAAGGGTCTAATCCTATACTGTATTTTAGTACCCAACACTCCCAGAAGGAAGTCACTGGAACTTGATGCTTACAGCTGACTGGATCTGACCCTCCCAAACTGTGTTTTAGGGGTGGGAGAGGAAAAACAGTACTGGAAATTGTAAAGATAACTAGATTTTTGCACTATTAGGTTTTTAAAAGGTAACATTGTCAAAAATTACTTAGGTGCCTAAACCCCATTGTCTAAAATGATATTGGAATACCAACATAGAAGTGTTCTAAAAGTAAATGCAAGTACATCTGGGCAGGGAAGGCCTTACCTTTAAAAAGAGGTTAAGAATTTGGGAATCTTATGGAATGAACCTAAGAATAGAAAGAAGTGAGTCTTTTGCAGCCAAGATTTTCATCACAAACAATTTATATCAGGGATTATCTTTAGTTGGAGAGTGACACATTCACTGGGTCAAGATACCCAAGTCAAGTGCTCCTAGTGGTCAAGAGGTCTGTGTCATAGTTTCATAGTTGGTAGGGTCAGAAGAGACCTGAGCAGATCATCAAGTCTGACCCCCTGCTACGGCAGGAAAGAGCACTGAGGTCAAATGACCCTGGCAAGGTGTCTATCTAGTCTTCTTTTGAAGACCCCCAGGGTAGTAGCGAGCACCAATCCCTTGGAAGTTGGTTCTAGATCCTAGCTGGTTCCAGATCCTAGCTGCCCTGACTGTGAAGTAGAGCCTCCTGATGTTTAGCCTGAACCTACTCTCAATCAACTTGTGTCCATTATTCCTTGGTCGCAGAAGGCCCCTAGGTTGGTCTGACAGGACCTGCCTTGAATTAATCCATGTTGGTTGCCCCTAAGTGTACATTCCCCTGCTGGTCCCTCACAGATGTGCTCCTGGCTAATTTTCTCAAAGAGCTTCTCCAGGACTGAGGTAAGATTATCAGGCCTATCATTTCCTGAGTCCTCCTTCCTCCTTTTTTTTGAAAATGGGGACCACATTGGCCCTTTTCCAGCCCTCTGGCACCTCGCCAGAGCGCCATGAGCGCTCATAAAGTCATGCTGAGGTCCCGCAGTGACCCCTCCTAATTCTCTCGGCACTCTGGGCTGAAGGTCGTCAGGACCTGCTGATTTGAACATGTCCAGTCCCTCCAGAAGTTCCTGACTAGGTCCTCTCTGACCCTGGGCCTGGCTGTGCCTCCCCTAGGACCATCAGCGATCCCAGTGGCAGGATGACTTGATCCCTGCTCAGAAAAATGGAGGCAAAGAAATTGTTAAATAGGTTAGCTTTGTCATCTGGTGACACCACCAGATTTCCAAGCGTGTCCTGAGAGGCCCCGCGTTACCTGGAACCTTCTTTTTATCCGCTATGTATTTAAAAAAGGACTTCTTGCTATCCTTGATCTGGGTAGCTAGCCCCAGTTCCATCTCCACCTTGGCCTTCCTGACCGCCCCCCTGCAGCCCCGAGCAACTGAGGTATAATCCTCCCTGGTGATGATCCCTCCCTTCCATTGGGTGTATACCTCCTTCTTTGAGATGGGAGATGTTTGATGCTTTGAGATGTTCCTGGATGCTTTTGGTGAGCCATGGGGGCTTTTGAGCACTCTTCCCCACTTTGATCCATGTTGGCATTGCCACCCTTTGGGCTTGGAGGATCGTCTCCTTCAGGAACTCCCCTCCTCTCTGGGACCTCAGTGCCTCCTCGACTAGTCTCCTTAGCTTAATGAAATCTGCCCTCCTAAGTCCGGGGCTACTGCCCTGCTGCAGGCCTTTGCCACCCTGCATTGGATAGTGAATTCCAGCAGGCAATGATTGCTATCGCCCAGGTGATCGAACACTTGCAGTCCCCTCACCAAGTTGTCATTTGTGGCCAGGATCAGGTCTAACAAGGCATTTCCCCTGGTGCGACTGTCCTGTAACACAGCTAGGAACCTATGTGAGTGGTCAGACCTGGCTGACTGCTCTTCCCAGCAAATGTCTGGATAGTTTAGGTCCACCATGATGACCACATCCTTTTACTTAACTGCCTCCACAAGCTAACCTGAGAATTCCTGGTCCAGCTCTTCCCCCTGGTTGGGTAGTCTGTAGTAGACACCCACCATTAAGTCCCTTTCCCCTTGACTCCCTTGTATTCTGACCTAGAGCACTTCAGTCTGCCTCTCCTCTGACCCAGTGCTGCTCATTGAAGATGTGAATTGTTGTGTCTTAGTCCTGAATACACAGTGATAACTTGGGTGATCTTAGACAACACATTTCCTTCCTGTACCTCTCTTTCTATTCATTATTTGTCTTGATTTGACAGTGTAAACTCTTGAGGCACATCTAGACAAGTGCATACATGCAGCATGAGGCACCTCAGACCTGTCAGCAGTAATGCAAACTGCACGCACTGCACATGCAGGTGTTTGCCACGCTGCTAATTTGCACTGCGATGGGGGTTTTTTTGACATCAGAAGATCCTCATGTCAAAAAAACCTGCACCTGAAAAAAGCAGGGTGGTACACATGGCAGCAGCGTGCGGCTGCCCAAAACCAGAGCCTGGTCAGCCAGAGCCATGCTCCAGCTGCCAGCCAGGCTCTGCATGCCTGGATCACTACCACTGGAGCCCTAGGAAACCCCCAGGACCTCAGGTAAGGCTGCTGGGGCCAGCCCAGGTACTGGCCCTGGCCTCCCCTAATTTACCCAGAGGATTTTTCCAAACATCTCATTAAGAAACAGATCTTGCACCCAAAAGCCCCCATGTGCACCAGGGAAAAATACCACCATTACAAATTTGTGCCACTGCTTTTTTCCCCACAGCACTGCACAATGCTCATGGGGGCGTTTGGGTGCAGGAACTATTTCTTAAGTAGGTATTTGCACAGGATCTACTATGAGGGAGCGCTGATCTCAGATAGGGTCTCTGCATATTAATACATCATCAATAATAACAACAACAAACTTAACTGGGTGCTAGTCTAAAACTATACCATTTATAAGAATAATAAGCATCTGAAGTACATGAATATTTCTAGACCTAGGTGATCCTGTCCATGCTTTAGTCTTTTAAATAAAGGTGACAAAAAATCAGTAAACAAACTTTTAATCCCTCTTATGGAGGCTTGCAGTAAGATTTGCAATTATTTTAATGGCATCTTCAAACCTTGTGAATGAGTTATATGTTAAGTCAGTATTTCAGTTTCCTTTCATGTATTTCTAGCTTTCTTAACACGCTGCCTATGGAATTTCACTGCTTTAAAGAGTCTGACATTAGAATGGCTTGAAGGTAAGAATCCATTTTTTTCCTGTCTGCTGAGGTCTATCAGGCACAGCATTGGTTATCCAAGGAACAGCAACTCCCTCTTTGGATTTTAGTATAGTTATATCTAATCTCTAAGAAATCCTTTGATGAAGAAATCTTCCGCAATGGCTGTTTTTTTATCCTATGTATTTCCTGAAAAAAAAAATCATTCATATTCAGATACAAGCACAGAGGTGAAGTGAAGCGAATTACTCACTAATACATGGAATTTCAATCAGGTTTCAGAACTTGCCGAAGCACAGGGTTACTTTTGGTTTATAATGGCTTATTGAATGTTGCCAATTGAAATTCTCTATCATTTTTAGCACTGTTAAACCTGTCAGCAGCATTCTGCACAGATCTTCTGATAGTCTGCTTCTTGTATACCTTTGGACAACTAGATATTGTTTTCATTTTGTTTATAATGCATATGTTATATCTTCACCTTCTTTCCTGTGCTGGTATATGACTTAGGAATCCAGGTAAGAGCTCCTTTTTGGTTTCCACAGGATACAATTAGGTGCATTCTCCTCCTTATAGTTTGTTTCATTCACACATGAACACATGCACAAAAGGTACATTTGTGTTTGTGTAAATTTAATAGTATGAAGGTATCAAATGAGGTGCCGATGAATTAATATTGCCCTTGAAAAAAACCCTCATACACATGCATAAATAAGTCAGAACTATTGTACATATATAAAATATGTAAAATATGTCTAACAGCCAAAGAACTCAAAGCATTTTACTGAAGAGGGAGGTGTCTTTTCCAGAGGGAGAGTAGGAAGCAAAAGCCAACCTTTATGGTCATTCTCCAAATAATCCACTGGGGACTCATTCCTAGGGGACAGCCCCCTTATTTATCACCCCCTGCAGAAAGCTGGAACTCACTGCCCAACCACTTGTCCCTAGAGTCTAAATCTGACTTCTCAGGCTCCAACCAAATCTTTAACACGCCACTTAACAGATCTCACTGAAGGTGTAAGACTTCTGACTTACAGTCTTAGGACCCACATGAAAGATGTAAGTAAATTTATATAGAAACATAAAAAAACTTGGTACAGAGTTTCTGCTCATGCCATGACTTACCTAAATATAAGGCAACCATGAGCTTTTGTTCTCACTTCCTTTGGAAGCCCCATTGTAGTCAGCAATGCAGACAAGCTGATAGTTTTCTCCTGACCCTGCACAGCATTCATGTTAAAACAGGCCCTCAAGTAAACCCATGCATTTCTCCTGTCCAAAATGTCCTGGGTCTCATCCAGTCTTCCCCCACAAGACTTTTTTTGTTCATTTGTTCTGTTTTCTTTTTCTGTCTCTGCAGCCCGTGGGAGCATATGTGAGCTAGCCCACTAGCTCAGCTAATGACAGCGATGCAGCTCTGACAGCTTGGAGCGCAACACAAACTTCCAGCTCATGCATTTATCCAGGTTTTCAGGTGTGTTTTGTAGCCTGTGCTGACCTCCATGCCACTGTGCATGTGCTGCTCACAGCAGTCACAAAGTTAGAGCAAGCTCCGATAGGTTTGCAAAAGCTGCAATGGCCACATTAGTCACAATGTAGAATTGCTCCTTGCCTTCCTCCTGGTAGTTTCCACTCTCTCCACTTCCTCTTCTGTTCAGAGAAGAGGAGGAAGGAAAGACTTCCAAAAATAAAAAGGTGATGCATCTTCAGTAGCTCTAAGCTGGTCTCTGGCCAAGCAAATTGATGAGAGCTCATGGCAGATGCACATAGACAATATGCTGACACAGCAAATTTTCAGACTGACCATTTCATGATATCAAGCACAATTCATAGACTGTACAGAGCTTGAACCATCATGTAAAGGTCTCCCAGGGAACCAGTGGAGGAGCCAGCCTAGAGCTGGATCTACTGGACTGCACCATAAATACACACACATCTATTTAAGCAAAGGGGACAAACATGACAAAAGCAAGGTGGTGAGTGGTTAAGGTTAGCATACGTCTGAATAGTTTTACCATTTTACTTATTTCTTTATTAGAGTGGGGACTGGGAAGAAGGTTTTAGCATCCATCTAGGGTCAAAATCCAAAGCACAGTGAAGTCAAGAAGGCTCTGGACTTCAATGGGTTTGTTTCATCACTAAGCTAATGTTTTGTGCTGAGAAAGGGGAGGTCTTGAGACTCCTGGAAGAAGCATGCTTTAAGGTAAAGGTCCTGTGTAGCAGACTGAACAAGATCAGGGCATAGGGAATAAAATAGAAGAAGTGGTGTTGGCTTCAGGCACGTTGGGCTTGATCATGCACGTGTTGTTGACCTATCCTCGTTCCTGGTGAGGCCAGTGGGAGCTATGGATACTCAGCATCTAACAGGACCAGGCTGCTGCTGAAGAGAGTTTTTAGCCCAGCACATTTTTCTGATCCTGCCTTTGAACTTACTTCTCTGAGTTTGCTTACCAAATATATCCCTATGTCAAACTTCTAGGAGGAAAAAAGGAGACATTTTCTGGCTGGGGGTGTTTCCGTGCATTCTAGTCATGTCTATCATTGCTAAGCCAAGACATTTGGTAAAAGAGAGAGACTCGGAAGCATATACGATCATTTTCTTTTTTTCCCCCCAAGACCTCATTACCAAATTTCTAAATTTGCCCCGATTGTATTTATTCCAGAATGAACAAAGTATTGCAAAAGTCTGTTTTCTTATAGATACCTAGTTGACTGAACAAATAATTCTAATCAACAACCACATGTCCCTTATAGGATTTAACAGAGATCAACCCAAAGAGTATACATACACATTAATCAAGTCTTTCACAAAAAGTGCCTTTTCATTGACCATTTCCCCCCAAGTCTATACAAGAAATTGAACACTCAATTAAATGTTACAGTGTGATTGAAAAAA
>JAGPOW010000412.1:47365-59415 GCA_030014935.1 Caiman crocodilus | reverse complement strand
AAAAAAGTATCTTTACTACCTAAATAATAATACATTATATGAGGCTTTTCTTTGTATTCCAGTCCTTCACTGACCTACAGAATGGGTTGTGGAAGTGCATGCATACTTATGCTCTTTGACTGATGGGCTTTAACCACTGCTCTGAAGTATGACAAATTATTATTTTGAATGTTGCTGAGTTACAGGATGAAATCCTGGATCTGCTGAAGTCAATGAACACTTTGCCATTATGAGATCCTGCTGAAAAGACCATAAAATCTAAAATATACCAAGCCAGAAAAAATTTAGAAAAAAGGAATCATTTAAATCCCTGTGTTCTAGGTAGAAAACTGAGTTACAGATACATGCAGTGATTTTCACCACAGGGGCAGGAGTAGTTGAGAAATAGTTTCTTTTTTTGGCCAAAATACTAACACGTGTGAAAAATTATTTGTTTCTAAATGTATGTGTGCACACATGCACACATCAATGTGTATGTTGCATGGCAAAATTGAAAACTAAACATTTTAATTAAAAAACTGTTGCAAGTATTTCTACTTCATTGAAATGCTATTGACTCTAACAAAGACATGTTGTATTGGCTAATCTGGGACCAGTTCGCCACATGGCTGATAAATAAGCATAGATGTTATGAGTCCCGTTCTAGTGTGTCTTCACCATAAGATCATGTGCCCTCTCTGATATCAGTTAATTTCACTGCAAGAGGAATATGACTGTAATGGTTTAGTCATTTTTGTATGTAGGGAGGTGATTCACCCTTAAAACAAGATCCTTGAGGATGTGATCAATGACCCCTATCAGTTGAAGTCTTCACATCAGGACTGGCTCCCTCTCCTAAAAATATGCTTTAGTCAAACACCAGTTTCTGCACTCTGTGCAGGGATAAACTGGGTGTAACTCTGGCTTGATGATACAGGCTTGGTACAGGATATAATGGTAGATAATCTCCTGATTCCTTTTGCCCTTCAAATCTAACATCTGCATCAGGGTAAAATGCCCTTTCTTTGTGTCCTCAGAATATATAAGATATAATGGAAAATAACCTTCTATGGTTTTGGTTGCTACTGTCTATATAAAATCTTATTGGGATCAGCAGCTGCTCACTGATCTATGATAGTCAAAAACTGAAGAGTGGAACCAGCTCTTGAAAGCTAATAAATGTTTGTAGCCCAATAACAAGAGCAAAAGGTTAATCAATTCTTTGGGTTACAGAAGTTTTCTGCACATTGAGACTCTTAATATATTCAACAAATAAGGAAGAAAGACAAAGAAAAGAGCATCTGGAGATTGTGTTTCCATAGGCAAATTTCTATTAATCTGAAATTGCCAGTAACTCGCTTCCTAGTCTGATTTGTACAATTTGTGTTCCTACTGTAAGAATACAAGAGCCGCCTTCATTTCCCCATTTTACTTTGTATGTGACATTGACAAGGCTTTTTAAATCAAAAGCCTAACGTGATTCAGATGCTCTGGGAAAGAAAATAATAATGCTGGAAAAAGGAAAGTATTAGAAATTTACATTAAAATCTCACAATTTTACTGTATTGCAGAAAATCACTGGGATGGGGCAGCACCTGAGTAGCTGTGAGCAAGTCTCCATTACATCTGAGTATAGTACAGACGTTGTAAAAAGGGCAAAATAGGTAGCTTACATCAAGACAAAACAATTCACTTCAGGCGGGCTCATACAGTAGGAGCAAAACAGATGCAGGAGGTATTTGTTTAGGCTCTAGAGTGAGTTAAGTGGCATGAAACCCCAACCAAAAATGTAGCCCCACAATGCCAGTCACTTTCTATAGGAGCAAAGGCCATGTTAGGGGACTAACTGCCATTCATAGAAATTGGACACCTACTTCTCCTTTGTCTTTGAAGGTTTCCTCTGGAATGATTTTTTCAAACTGATCCAATAAGTAGAAGACTGTCATAGAAGCCAAGTCTACCAGGTTCAAATTCAGCTCTAACCCGCAGACCATGATGCTCCCAAAACCCACACACAAGAGATGCACAGAAAGAGTAGTTGAGCTTCCTTGGTAGCATATCACCATTCCTCAACTGAGTTTGAACTCAACTGAGTCTTTGTGATTTACTTCAGGAGATAAATTGGGGAAGAAGGGTGAAGGCTGGGTAAATCTTTGAGGGCAGGTAGTGGGATTTGGATCAGGCTAACGGTGAATGCACACTGTCCTACTCCTCACCTTGGTGTAAAATCCCCAGAGGTTATAATATAGCCCAATGCAGCATTGCCTCTACCACCTCAAGTCCTGCAACAACTCATCAGTATAAAACACAGCTGGAACTGCAATGTTACTCCTTTTTCTTTTTTTCCACTGAGCTCAGAAATAGCAGGTTCACCAGAATGAGGCCTCTAGTCTGGAAGCAGAATAAAAGTGAGCTCCAAGGGGTTTCAGGAGCCCCAAGCAAAGAGGTAGGAAATAGGAAAGGGAGAGTGGCTCATCTACAGTTGTAATTAAGCAAGCCTCATTCACCCAATAGATTCATGCAATGATTTCTTCTCAAGTGCATTCAGCATGATGGATATTGGTCATCTGACTTATCAACTATAGACTGTTTACTCATTTTCATCTTGACCAAAAAGGGGGAATCTATGGTTCAGTTTTCATATGAATAATTAAATCATAGTTTTGCCAGCTCAGAGCACTTTCAAAACCACTATAGTCAGCAGACTGAAAGCTTCATTGCGTGTGGTTTCCATCACATCACTCCTCCCGAGCTGGTAATCACTGCCCCCAGCTATCCTCTCCCTGGTTTAGATGCAAAGCTATGGAAAATTATATTCCTCTGCACAATCTGAAAGATTCATAGGTAACTTAGTGGAAGGGGCTTTAACTCTTCAACAGCTGAAGGTGTATCTCTTCGCTTTCATGTTCTCCTCCTGGCCGCTCTAAATTGTGCCTAAGTTAGTAATGGCCTAAGTTGGCGAAGGACTATAATAATAGCAGCCAAACAGTCTTTTATATGGGCAAGGTACTCTGGTCATCCCGCTGACTTGGGATATTCCAAACTGGGAAGTCAAACCCATTTTAGGGTTACTTTGCACCAATGGAGCAGTAAAATAGGCCATGATAGAATGACCTTATGTTTTATTGAGTTCAAGCTCAGAGCCATGGCAGAACATGGTGTGTTACATTGCTTGTCCCTGTGATGTTTGTTCACAAGTCAGTACAGTATCTAACAAAACTATGTGGGCATGGCAATGCAACAGGTTTGGGACTCCTTACACACCTATGCAGTAGTGCCTGCAGAAGGTGGTTGTGCACAGGGATTCACAACAACCTATAAATAAAGCTTGCTAACTATGCTGCAAGTGCAATGATGTTCCCAAGCAATGTACCTTGCAGAGTACTCTCATATATTCCAGTTGGAGTAATAGAGCAAAAACAGATACAGCCAAAGGCCAAGGGGGGAATTTTGTACAAACCCCAAACAAATCCAACTCACTCAGCTTCATTTATCTCCAGCACTGTTCCTTGCTTGGTAAGGAGGAATAGGATGACTGTCGGTATTACTTGTTTCCATTTATCCACTATTATATTTCAGATTCCTTCTTAGGTTAAGGCCCAGCTCTTATGATAGATAGCTTCCTAATGAGGGAGAGTTGTGGTACCGTATGATTATATATTGGAAAATACAGAATTCTAGTTTCAAGAAGGGATTGAAGAGAAGAAGGAACAGAGCTTGAATATTGCAGTCTGGAGTCTTCCATTTTTATGCATGAATATGGATAACCTGCCAGTGAAGTCTGAAACATCAGTTCTACCCATCATACAATTTATCAAATTAAATAGATAAAGTTGACCCTGAATGTAATTTGCCTCATCTTTGCATAATGTCAAAAAAAGCGCATGGTAATTGCTGAGTCTTTAAGAATGGAACTGTTGATTATTTCAGGACAATCAAGTAACAGCTGAGAAATGAAGTCTGAAATGGGAAGGGCCGTGTCAGATGTACAGTTTAAACAATAGTGGTTTTGATTGTCATTCATACCAAATTGCTGCAGGGGGAGGGAGAAAGAACTATTTATAACCTGTCAGTCTCAAGAAACTACAATTATGATGATTTAATTAACACATAGAGAAGCTTCAGGCAGTCACATCACTCTAAATTTAAAAAGTAACACATTTCAGGGCCAAGATAATTTAAAACATTAACAAATGCTAGTTGAACCAAGGCAGGAATTGAATTGGCCTGTTGGTTTCTTCTAAATAACCTATCAAAGCACAAAGATAATCAAACAGATATGTAGTAAAAGATGAGAGCATTGAACAATCATTTGGCAGGAGGAGTGGAATTTTACCAAGAAATAAATTAGAAGACGAGGAAAAACCCACCACAACAGTGAAAAATCGGGGGATATTGGGGTTAGGAAAAAATGAGAAGCAAGGCAGTTCAAGTGAAACATGAATTTGTGTAGAGGACTTGTTCAAGATTTACATGCTGCTCAGGACTGAAGAGGCCTTGTGTAGGCCCTCTGCTCAGGAGTTAAATTATATCCTGTGCACATGAATATTGTGGGGTGCAGGATAAAGTGGACATCATACAAGACCCATAGGCAGTGTCCAGGCCAAGACAGTAGAAGGGAACACTAAAAGCATCAATACAATCCTGGTTGTGCCACTGATTTGCTGTGTGACCTTGAGCAAATCCCCTTTTTTGCCTCTGTTTCCCTTGGCTTGCTTGGTTTATATAAGTTATCAGTTCTTTAGGCCTCTGATAATATGTTTGTACAGCACCTAGCATCATGATTTAAGCTGGGGTTGTAAGTTGTTATTGACATATAAATGATTATAATATTACACTGAGCTTTGCGGGCTGCCTAAACTTATCTTTTTTTTTCGTTTTTTTACCTATTGACTCATTGCAGGCTGGTTAATCAGATTCAGCAGTATATAGGAAATCCCTTTTTCTTCTGTACAAAAGAACTTCAATCTGTCAGTGTGCTTGTTTACTGAAATAAGTAGCATTTACATCAAGTACAATCAGGTTTCAGGCAGTGTTCATTATTTTTCTCCTGTTTTTTTACATAATGACCAGTTGAAAGTCAAGATCTCCTTTTCTGCAGTGGATATTTATATCTGCATGCAATAAGATTGTAAAAGATGCTCCTCTGACAGACAGTGTGTTGAATTTATGAAAAATCTTTGTAGCTTGTATAATACACGGGTTGTGCCTATTGCAGTGAAGGATACACAAGAAGTTAACTCACGCCCCTCACAATAAGCATAGCATATAATGGTGACACTTAAAAACTTCCTCATTTTTGACTCTGACAGGTAATATTCCTTAAAGGCTCTTTAAACTCACACTGAGAAAACTGAAAATTTTGTAATAAAAAATAATAATATTTTTAAATAAAAAAGAACTCACAAGTTCCAGTAACACAATCAAAAGTCATTTGTCAAATTTACATTTTTTCTCATTTCCTTCTCTCACACACACAGAATACTTATTCACTGACCATACACAACAGTAAAAGTCCCTACAAACTAATCACACTATTTCTGCCACAGGCTGAGAATGAGGAGAGAGACTGCTATTTTAATTTCTATTTTTAAGTACTTGGAAGACATTCAGATAGTATAGTGAGGGGAGACTTTAGAAAAGATTACCAGTCCTTTATTATGAGGGCTTGTAATATGAGGGTATGGACAAATGGTCAAGTTCATGCAACTAACAGAGGTGGGGATTTACTGCAGAACAGTGAATTCTGTGGGCACATGTTAATTGTCCATATGCTCACAGTTATCCTGAAGTAACTGAAATCAAAAAAAAAAAGGGCAGCTCAACCGATGGTTTAGCTGCCATCTACTGTGGGGCAACTGTAGACACACAAACAATTACCAAACACAGTTATTGTGCAGTAAGTCCATGTCCCCTGTTAACTAGAATGCATTTGATTGTTTATCTGCACCAAAATAGTGATTCTCAACCAGGGTTTGATGAGATCCTACTAAGGGTGTAACTCAATATTAGCACTGTTCAGTGTGCAAATACCTAATTAAGATGAACCCAGAGATTTCAAAGAGCATCCACAATGTCAAAACTCTTTTGACTTGTAGTGGACTTCGAATTCTTTGCAAGAGAAGAATTGTTCTAGTACAGTATTTTTCCACAGCCAAAAAAACAAATGACAACTAAATGCTGGCATTTTCCAAAGGACATGTTGAGTCTAAAAAGGCTGAGAGCTACTGCGCTAACACTATATGGACTGTGCAATGCAAGCAACCATAATAGACAATCAGATGAGTCTTTGAGCAGGTAGTGCTCAACTTTTTGGCCCCCACGAGCTAGATGAGTGGTGCAGGGCCAGTCTGTGGGTCAGATCTCTCACAAGGTTGGTGTGTGAGGTTGTTCCATGGGGTTAGATCCCACACAACTGGATAAAGCCCCATGCTGCCTTGACCCAGGCCTGCATGCCTGGATTGGGCCCTGCACCTTCTTGGTCTGGTCCTGCATGCCTGCACACCCCATCTAGTGTGCAAGGCCATGGTCTGTGGGCTCCCCCTGGGTCCAGATACTGGGCAGGAGGGGAGAGGCAACTAATGTAGCCATCGCTCCAGCACTGGCCATTTTCCAGACCAAGGGGGGAGCCCAGCAGTTTGGACAATACAGCTCTGCAGACCCAATCAGGCCCACATGCCAGGGTTGAGCACCCCTGGTCTGTAAGGTTATTAACAAGTCTCTGTGTTGGTTCAAAAAATGTGAAACCTTTTTCAAATACTGCCTAAGATCAACCTTGCTTCCCCTGTTTTGTCTCAAAAGTATTCAGGAACTTGGAGTGGACGGGACGTATGACTAGTTAGAAATGATTTGAGTGAGATCAATGAATTCAAGAGAAATCGGATGAATGAGATCACGCTGCTGTGCAGCATCCAGAGATGTTTATCTGAAGATGGGGGAGGAATAAAGACCAAATGAACAAGTGCCTTACCATGTCCCTGCTTTCTTTTTTTTTTAAGCAGAGAGCCCTTGAGAAAGGAATGTAACAACTTTTTTCCCCCTTCTCTGCCTTCTGTCTGCAAGCTCCACTTAAGACTAGTCATTATCTCTTTACAGCAGGTGGTACTGTAAAGTAAAAGCAGGCTGTTGAGTAGAAATGAGCAGGTTGTTCCAACCCATACGTTTCAATCTAAAAAGAAGCGATGAGATAAGTATGAGACAGGTCAACCTTTTTCAGGCACCCTGGTTTAATTTCTGCAGCTTAGGTATTTATAGTCCAAACAGTTTATTGTACCAAGTGCTAAATTTACTACATGTTCTGTGCTGACTGCTATGAATACAGACCCCGAGGGTGGGAAAGAAGTGGAGTTGTAATGGATGAAGCAAAACTATTCAAATGCTTCTCTTGAACTTCTTGGAGGCCAGTGCAGACCAAACTTTATCTGGCCCTGGTTCAGAAGTGGTTTTAGGTAGGGCAGCAAAACAGTGAGAGGGGACAAAAGAGAACTTGAAGACAAAGATAGTTATGTAAGAGATGACTGGGGCAGTGCCTGGTAAAATTGCAAGAGCACAGAAATTTGGGCTGATGCAGCAAAAGACAGGATCAAAGATTCAGGTAGAGCAGAATCATGCATAGTACTGTAACTGAGAATGAAAATATTATGTTAATGCAAATAAGTGATGACTAGCATGATGAGGCTGGACTGTTTGCATGCCAATAGTGCTGGCAAAGCTCACCTGAGACTGGGGCCTCAGCAAACATATAGGGACAGATAGCTAATGCTGCAAAGAACTTACAGTCTTAATAACCAGGACAGGCAAAGATGGAAGAGGAAACAGTGATGTGGTGAATGGAAATGACATTTTGCAAAAGCAAAATCAAAGAAGAAGTCCTTGTTCTTCATCTCAAACTCCTTATAGTTTGGGGGCACTGTTTTTGGTCTCAACCCTCCTTGACTACGCTGATACAAATAAATCTCAATCTCATTTAACTGAAAAAGAACATGGGTGACTGTAAGTGTGTTGTAGACCAAAGAAATACTTCTAAAATAGTCTCTCCCCCTGTGTCTACTGCCTACAATGTTGCTGAAAGAAGCTGAATTTTTAACAGCTTTGGAGAATTGGAAAGGTGATCTCTGAATATTTTATTAGTGGCTTCTCCATCACTACGTTGATCAAGTTGTATCTTTTCCCCATGCCTCAGTTTTCTCTTATGGGAAAAATGCTACTCACCTGAAGTAAAATGTTTAAACATCTATAGATAAAATGTGCTGTGTAAAAGGTAGGTAATTGTGTAATAATGTCACTGAACAGATGCAAGATGGAAAGAAACCTTTTTGAGTATCAGTACAAAGTGCTGCCAACAAGCGTCTATACTTTCACTAAAAGGTGACCTTCCCATTATCGGTCCAGCCTTCATGGCACTCATAAAAAAGGACACTTCCATTCCAAGTGGAATCACTTGTACACAGAGTAAATTTATATTTAATCCATAGTCTTGACTGGGATTTTAATATTTGTAACTGATATATATATATATTTAAGACTGAGTATTTTTTCTTTTAATAACCTTCTTCTGAAAACCACTTCATGTAATGTTTAGAGAACATCGTCATAATCAAATTTTAGTGTTGTTCCTCCCCCTCTGAGCTAAGGTTTCTAACCAGTTCTAATTCTTCTATTTGGGACTGTTGTTTAGGTGAGGTTGCCTTAATATTAGAGAGACAACCTTAAACTACAATTTTTTTCAGGAGGATTTTGTAGTTATCTAATACCTACTAAGCTGCCATAACTTAGCCAGTGGCATTTAAGTTTATCTGATGAAATGTAAGCAGCAGCCAAGACCAGTTAAAATGGGTGACTTGTACCAGTTACTTGTACCAGTTAAAATTTTACAAGTGAGCCATTAAATGATGTAGGGAATTAATGCAGAGAGAATGTGCTGTGGTTAGCGACTGATTATCAATGATCAATATTTTTTGGCCTTCTCTCTGTATGGTTTTGCATATGGAGTGACTCCCTTTTTTTCAAAAGCAACCTAGCAGCAATACTGCTAACATCTCCACCAGGAAGCATGAAAAAGGAAAGCTCTTTCTCACTACACAGTTTAATAGTATAAGCAAACCTACGTATTGCATGAAGAAGATAGCATTCCTTATTCCCTATTCCCACTTCAGTCCTATAAAAAGCTGAAGACTTGTTGCAAAGAGCATTGGCTGCAACTTCTAGTGTTCTGCTACCAATTGAATCAAACAGGCCCTTGGTACATAGGACAAGCTACAAGTAATCTAGCTTATTTGGCTGCAGCACAGGCAGATGTGATAAAAGCTGATTAGTGTCTAAAATGTGTACTGCTGCTACCCTTCTGAGATCAGTCCTAAAATGCCTGGCTTGAAATGACCAAGTAGCAGGAAGTCAGTTGTGCTATAAACACAGATCATACAGGAACGTTTTATGTGAAAGATTGTATGATATGTATAATAAGACAGAGGACCAAAAATCTCTTTACCCTGGACAACTCTTACCCTAGATGCTGCAGGTAACATGCATCTAAGTTAATATAAATTAACATGAATACATACATTATTTACTATTCATTCCATCCAGGAGGAGCACATACCAACTGCAGACGCTTCCTCAGCCTGATGAAGGAAGGGTATTTATACCCAAAAGCTTGCAAAGAAGATTTTTTCCAACTATTTGAGTTGACCTAATAAAAAGATACCAGATTTACACAAAGAGCCTTGTCTGCTCATGAACACACACGCACACACACGCACACACACAGCCCAGACCTAATGTAGCATTAGAATTTTTAGTGGGGTTCTTGGATGGGCATAGTAACCAGTTACTGGTATATTGTAAAGTGCTCCTTAGTGCTCTCTTCTAGCAAGTATTTCAGAGAAACCTGCAGAAAAGTGCATGCATCTGAAACACTGTTGCTGAAAGGCAAGTTATATCAACCTGCTACCACAGCTAGATTGCTTCCAGGACCTGAGCTAGCATAGGTGTGTCTGCATTGAACTGCATTGTGCAGTGAAGACAAACCCTGAGCACAGAGGGGAATCAAGCTCAGTAGTGTATTTAGGAAGGAATGAAGCCTGGATAACATTTCCAGTATCAGTATTTGTCTTCCTTCAAAACATGTTGAGAGAGGGAAACAAATGAATACCTTCCACAGCTTTCACCCTTCTCTGGGCACTCTCGCTCCTGGTACAAAAGGTAAAATTGATTATTTATTTAGCTTGGTTAAAATACTGACAACACATCACTGAGCTGCAACAGAGGGAAAGGAACAGGGGCAAGAGAAAAGGAGGAGAGGGATGAAGAAAGCAAATTGCACCTATCACAATTCATCCAATACAGGCATTTTTCCTGGATCCCCGGCAATGATTATAATAAGAGTACAAGTACTTTTTCTCTTGTACAAAGGTTATACAATTCAGCATCCTAGCTGTTCTATCAGTCCTTACTATGTATAACACAAACTGTGGTTCTTCTAGTGCTAAGTGGCAGGAAAAAAGAAAGAGGTGATTATAGGGAGGAAAGCATATCAATTACGCTTCACAGCCTACTGCTGGAATTTTCAATAAAAGAAGGGTAGGAGTTAGTGTAATTTGAAAGCTCCATGTTATTTAATTATCAGCCTCTGAATGATAAATAATGACAAGAGCTTAATGAATATGACATGATTAGAAGAAGGAGGGCTAGCGGTTGCAGCGCTAACATGATTTGTGAAATACGGATTGCTCTACCACTGATTTCTTATTTGGTCTCTGGCAAGTCCCTTAGCCCCCCTAACCATATCTCTACTGCCTCCCTGCTGAGGCCAAGACTGATGCCAAGCTCTGCTTGCTCACTCCCATTCTGCATGCACTCCAGCCTGGCAAATAGGCAGCACAGATGTCTTAAAGAGGTCTTGAGGCTCTCTGTCTCAGCGACTCTGAGAACAATGTTGGGATCTGCCTAAGGACCCTTTTGACCCACATTGCCAGCTTTGGACATACACTGAGTGAGAGGGAGCGGGTAGGTCTCATTTCTTAGCTGTCAGCCCAGGTTCAGTGCACAGCCATGGCATCTATCTCAGTTCCATATTCATAAAATGGGGGTAAAGTCTCTTCCCTGCCTCACCAAGTTTTGTGAAAATTATATAGCTTTGGGCACTCAGCTGTTACAATAATAGTAATGGTCTGCTCCAAGGAGCACCATAAATGAAAAATGGGTAATGTCTCTAGTAGCAGGGTGTTTTCCTAGGAGGAAGAGGGAAGCAGCAGTCTACCATGTGATTCCCGCATTGCCACCCACATTTATGCTATCGCAAGCTGTCCTCCACTCTTAAACCCACCAACATTACATGTCCATAGTTTTCATATTTAACGTCATATTTATATACTAAGAAACAAAAGTTTAGAATTGAAGGCAAAGAGTCTTAAATTTATAAGGTCTCAGGAACACCCAAGAATTTGGGCTGGATTTTCAGAAGAGCTCAGTTTCCATTCAGGCACCTAACCAAGGGTGCAGTAAGCTTTTCAAAATGGCTAAGCAAAACTGCAGCTAGATTTTCAATACCCAATGTGCAATCCTGCCATTAACTGATATTTAAATGAGAGTTGAGCTGAAAATATGACCTTTTCTAAGGGTGCTAAGCATTGTAAGCCCCTACAGATATTTTACTATAGTTACTTCCATAGTGTATTTTGTAGCAATGCCTAAAACTGCAACACCCTCCAAGGACCCTCCAAGATTTACTCTGTCCTTTGTCAGGCAAACCTCTCATTGGTCTAATCTTCAGGTCATCTACCTGACACAGTGCCTAAAAGTGTACACCTAAACCAGCTCTCATTCATCAAAATGTTTTCATCAAAAATATTTTGTTGGTGTGAAGCCATATTAAATTTCTCCTTAGTTGGTTCCTGCCTGCAGATACAGAGCTACAAATTAAGCTGCATCATTTTCACCCTTGGCATTGATACGATCAATGGCGAAAATGGCAGCCTATGCAGAATTGGGAGCAAAGACAGGGATACTCAACAATGTAAAAGAAGAATCATGGTAGCGAATCACCATGGCACTCCATGACCAGTGGCATCCCT
>JAGPOW010000409.1:272490-293282 GCA_030014935.1 Caiman crocodilus | reverse complement strand
AAGTAAAGGATGTTAGTAATGAATTAGGCATTCCTGGAAGAAAACAAAAATGAAAAGAAAACAAATGGTCTGAGAGTGGTATGCTTCAAGAAATCCAAGTGTCACTAAAGGAATCTCAAATTTTCTAACATGGGTAGGTGGGGGTAGCAATGTCAAGTGTGTATAGCAGAGAATTACATTAAGTTTCTGTTCAGTGGATTAAAAATGTGACCCATTAAATTGGCATAGCTGATGATCCACAGACTTCTTGAGTCAAGCAGAGGTCATCCACGCATGAGAGGAAGCTTTGAGACTGCTTAGATTTTGCTGAGCGATCCTCCCACGAGATGTCCAGGTAATGACAACTATGGTCCTGGAGTGTGCGGCCTCAGTCAGTTCCCAGGCAAACTCCTGGTCAAGCTCATGACTTTGGGTGGGAGGTCTGTAGTAGACTTCCACCATTGTGTCCCCCGTGCCATGTTCCCCATGGATTTTAAGCCAGAGGGTCTCCAGTCATCCACCCTGGTCGCCAATATTGGCTTGCAGGGACGTGTAGCTTTCCTTAACATAAAGAGCTACACCCCCGCCCCTTTTATCTACACGATCCCTCCTGTACAGGGTAAAGCCATCTGTACCCATGGTCCAGTCATGTGTGGAGTCCCACCAGGTCTCCGTTATCCCTATGACATCATAATTATTTGCATTGAGCAGGAGGACGAGCTCCTTCTGCTTATTCTCCAAGCTCCCCAAGTCCCCCCTTCCTTGCCCACAGATATTACCAGGGCTGGGGCAGGGGTGGGCTCTCTTAAGTGCCTTGACCCGCTGGCTTTGCAAGGATTGTTCAGTGGCCCAGCAGTGGCGGTAGTCCCCCCGTCCCCCAGCAGACTTAGTTTAAAGCCCGGTGGAGCAGGTCAGCCAGTCTGGCTGAGAAGAGCCTCCTCCCTAGGGGAGAGAGGTGGAGGCCTTCTCTTCCCAGCAGCTCGCTGCCTCTCTCGCCAAAGAGCAGGCTGTGGTCATGAAAGCCAAAGCCTTCCTGACGACACTAGCACTGCAGTCTTTGATTGACCACGTGGATACTCCTCTCCCTTCTCGGCCTATAGCCTGAGACTGGGAGGATCAATGAGAACACCACCTGTGCCCCCAGGCTCTTTAGTCCCACTCCCAAATCCCTGTAGTGCCTCATGACCCAGCTGGGAGCGTTCCGAGCCGTGTCATTGGTGCCCACATGAATAAGGAGCATGGGATAGTGGTCTGTGGGTTGGAGGAGCTTTGGGATCCTCTCCACAATGTCCCAATGCAGGCCCCTGGGAAGCAGCAGATTTCCCAGGCTAAGGGGTTGGGGTGGCAGATTGCCCCCTCCATCCCCCTCAGAAGGGAGTCTCCCACAACAAGCACCTTATGTTTTGTCTTGGGAAGAGCAGAGGCGGTAGCTGCAGTTGGGCCCATGTTGCCTGCGGGAGCTGGCAACTCATCAGGCTCTGCTGGAGTGGCAAGAGGTGCATAGCTGTTGCTCAGCTCTGGCGGGGCAGGTGCCTTGGTGCGGTGGGCCTTAGGGCCCTTGACCACCTTGGTCCATGCCCCTGGCTGGACAAAGTGGGAGGTCCCGGAGTCCTGCTTTTGCCTGGAGGGAGATTGTGGTCTACCCTCTGCCTCCCGGGGGAAAAGGGCCAGGCAGTAGGAGTCTATCTCCTGCTCGCAGTCCCTGATGGCATGCAGTTTCTCGACTGTGGCCTGGATCTCCTCCAGCTGCCTTGCCAGAGACCCCAAAAGGGAGCAGACCTCACAAGGGGAGGTCACAAGGGGAGGTCACCATGCTCCCAGGCCCCAGCCGGGGTGCAGCGGGCTTTCACCCACACGTCTCTCGCCGCTTCCGAACCTAACTTCAACCGTACTATCTAATTTGTCTGATTTGCAATGGAGAGTGAATGTAATGGTTTCATGGTTGCTATCATCCAGGCTGCCCTGTATGTTTAAGACAGTCACCAGGTTGCCTTCTTTGGTTAAGGCCAGGTCTAGAAGAGCACTGCTTCTGGTTGCACTGTGCACCTCCTGAATCCAAAAAAGCTCTTTGATGCAGGTCATGAAGGAATGCCACCAATCTGACTTGGCCAAGTGTTTCTCCCAAGAGATGCCTGGATAATTGAAGTCACCCATGATGACCATGTCCCATGCACATGCAGCCTCTGTCAGTTCTTGGGCAAACTCTAGGTTGAGTTCCTCCCCGTGGTTTGGTAGTCTGTAGTACACACCTGCAGTTAGTTCTCTCTCACCATTCCCCCACCCCCAGCACACACACACAATTTGACCTGGAGGGTTTCAAGCTGTTCTTCGTTGGAGCCAATGTTGGCCTCCAAAGAAGTGCACTGCTTCTTCACATAGAGAACCACACCGGCACCTTTCCTCCCTACTTGGTTGTTTCTATGGCTATGCCTCTATGGCTATGCTCCAATTTTGTGATGAGTCCCATCAGGTCTCCATAATCCCTACTAGGTCATAATGCCCTCCAGGGAGCAGGAGGACTAGCTTCCCCTGATTGTTCCCCATGCTCCTGGCATTAGTGTACAGGCATATGAGTGCTCCTATGGAGGCCTTTGACTTTCTGCCATACTGAAGGAGAAATATTCCCCCAGCTTCTGTGAGAGTGGCTTTCCTAGTATTGCTATCTATGGAGATTGCTTGTATGTTGGTCCCTGGGCAAGCTCCAGTCAGTGTTTCCCCATCCCTCTGCAATCTTAATTTAAAGCCCTATTTAGAAGATTGACCACCCTGGCCAAGAACAGGAACTTACCTCTCTACAGGAGGTGGACACTGTCTCTTCCCAGAAGTCTTCTCCCTCTCAAGTGTATGTGTTGTCTTTGGCAAGAGGAAATGTGTTCATGTTTTAAAGACACATACCCTAATTCAAAATGGTTTATGGCAGGTACAGGGCTTGGTATGATGAGGTCACAGGGCAGCAATGAAGAAAGCTGGGTCAGTTTGAGTTGGAACCACTTTTCCCCTCTCTCACATTTCACATGGCATTTTATACATTAGGAGTTAAATTCTCTAACTGTGATCTCTAGACATGTCTACACACTCATTAATGAACAGCAGTTCCTGCACATTTAATTTACTACTTGCTTAATGAACTACTAAATAAATGTACAGTTACTAGGGATACTATGTAATAGTGCTGGCATCTGATTTTTAGTGACGCTTACTGTGCAGTAGCCTAAAGCTACTTCACAGTAGTGTATTATCACAATTTTTGCCCAGCACACTACTGTGCAGTGTTTATAAGGTACTGTGCTTTAAGTATCTCATGTAGATTTGCTCCCTATCTTCTCTCTCTACACCCTCTCCCAGAGCAGGACTAACCCTGGCCAGGGGCACACATGACCTTTTTTGCATGGTAAGCACACAGAAATTGCTCTAAAGTTATCACTGAATAGATGGTCAGGGCACATAGGGCTCCTATACATGTGCTGGGAGCCAGCTCTGACACACTGGAAATCCAGCACATGATTAATAAAGTCTGCTGGAGCATGGAAATAAACACACTCCAAAACAGTCTGGCATTGTGTGTATCAGTGTCCCCATGCTGAAAAATGGTGGTGGGGTGCTTTGAATTAAAGCTTGTTTGATACGCTTTAGTTCAACGTACCCCGCCACCAATTTTCTGCGTGGGGACGCTCATACACATGACACTTGGCCACTTCTAATTAGTACAGCTCTCTAATTAAAGTGCCCCCTCCCCCGCCGCACCTGCCAGAGCACATGTAAAATACTCCTTGAGTGCATGAAAAATGGTGGACCCAGGCCTAAAATAAACCTGGAAGCATGTGGTATCAGACTTCAGTGCTTTGTATTTAAGCATGATATCCAACATCTGTGCCAGATTCCACCTTGAGCCAAAAAAGGCATCATTCCACCAACGTCCAGTGGGGCTTGCACTTATCCTGCCTCACAGGGTGGTACTGTAGCCTTGGTGGCAGCTCTTTCAGTCTGCTTTAGCCCTGGGGTGGTCCTGGCCCTTGGCTGTCACTGACAAGCAAAGCCAGCCATGTATTTTGGTGCTACCCAGTGCCTCACCCCACAGTGTTGTCCCTAGTGCCACCCCTGCCTAGCATAAACACTGCTTGTGAAGTGTACGCATGGGATGCTTGTGTGTGGGGGGTTATGTATGTATGGAAGATGTGGGGGAGGGGTGAGTGTGTGGGTGTGTGTGCATCTGGCAGTGGAGCTGTGCTGCTACCCAGTGGGTCCATAGGTATCAGATAGCTAAATGAACTTTCATAGATTTCATGGACACTAGGGCTGGACGGGACCTTGGAAGATCATGGAGTCCAGCCCCTTGCCCCAAGGGCAGGAAGTCAGCTGGGGTCATAGGGTCCCAGGAAGATAAACAGACAAGTTTCTCTTGAAGGTGTTCCATGTGGGTGCTTGAACCACCTCTCGTGGGAGTCTATTCCAAATCTTGGGGGCGCAGACAGTAAAGAAGTTCTTCCTTATGTCCAGACTGAAATGGTCATGGAGGACTTTGTGACTGGATCATGCTCTTGTCCTCAGGTGTGGACACTTTACCTCAAAGTTTGGTGTTGTTTGGTGTTGTCAATGAACTTGGCCAGTCCGCTTCTGATACCAATGTCCACATCATTAATGAAGACGTTGAATAGTATAGGTCCAAGGACAAAGACTTGAGGGACCCCACTGGTCACAGCGCACCAGGATGATTGACTTCCATCAGCCACCAGCCTCTGGGTCTAACCATGGAGCCAATTCTCCAGCCAGAGGATCATGGTGAGGCTGAAGCTGAGGCTGTAGTTAGCCAGTTTTGCTAAAAGGTGATCATGGGATATCAGATTGAAGGCTTTTTTATAGACAAGATATATGACATCAATCTCTCCTCCCTTGTCGAAGTGATAGGTCACCTGGTCATAAAAGGCAATAAGATAGGTCAAGATAGACCTACCTGCAACAAACTCATGCTGGCTATCCCTCAGGATGTTGCCATCGCCCCATCTGTTAAGAATGGCCTCTTTGATAATCTTTTCTAAGACCTTCCCCGGGATAGAGGTCAGGCTGATGAGCCTGTAGTTTGCCAGATCCACTTGCCTCCCTTATTTGAGGATAGGCACAACATTGGCCTTCTTCCAGTCGTCGAGCACTTTACCAGAGCACCAGGAGTTCTCAAAGATCTGTGCCAGGGGCTGAGCTATGATGCTTGCCAGCTCCTTGAGTACCCTGGGGTGTAGACTGTCAGGGCCGGCTGACTTGAAGGTATCCAGCCTGTTAAGGTGTTCTTTCAAAAGGTCAGCATTGATGGAGGGTAAGGAACTCCCTCACCCGGGCCTTCCTATCCTGTAATGGGCAGGAACATGGCACTGGTGAAAAACCGATGCAAAGCACCCAGTTAGCAAGTTGTCTTTTTCCGGGCGTTGGTTGTCAGTTGTCTCTTCTGTTTTAGCAAGGGTCCAGTGTTGCCCGTACTTTTCCTCCAGCTCCCCATATATCTAAAAAAGGACTTTGTATTGTCCTTGATACTTGTAGCTAGTTGAAGTTTGGTGGCAGCCTTGGCCTTCTTGGTTCACTCCCTGCAGGTCCTGACCAGTGCAGAGTAGTCCTCCTTGGAGGTGGATACAGCCCTCCAACCTTTGTAGGTCTTTCTTTTTAGATGCAGGAGATCCACTAGTTCCCTGCAGAGCAAAGGGGGCTACGGTGCCATTTTGCTGCCTTTCCTCTGAGATGGAATAGACTTTGCTTATGCATCCAGTATTGCTCCCTCCATCATCGCGTGTATTCAGTGCCTCCCTTGGGAAGAAGTAGTCGTGGGAGTATGATGAATCAGCTCTGTGAGGTTGTTGTAAAGATAAAACCAGCAAAATTTTAGCCAACAGCATCTCTTCACTGATTCTTAAAAAGCTTTTGCTAACTTAACACTGTGATATGTTGGCAGAGATGGAGAGCAGAAACACCTTCAGCTAAAGTCTAAAGTATATTGAAGCCTTTTAGTACAAGGATTTATTCTGCAATGGGAAGAAAACTGTGTGCCTGTAACTGAGCACTTTCAGCTAATGAACAGGAAAGGGTAAGGCGGCTTTAAAAGTAAAGCCAAAAGGTGTCACTATTAAGAAGCCAAAAATATAAAACCTACAGCCCCAAAAGAATATGGTTATAGGTGTGCTGCCAAAGTTATAAAGGTCTGTCAGCACCCACCATCCTTGTCTCTGCCTTTGCAGACACCAACCCCTTTTCACAATGGGTTCGCATCTTCTGCAAGTGTTTTTATTTCAAGAACCTCCTTTGGTTCAATCTGAAACGGTTGGGCTGGGTACAGAGATGAGAATGAGACTCTCTGGGTGCAGACCAAAGTTAAGTTTCCCACTGTAACTGAGAACACTTTGCAGGAAGCGTTCTGGGATACAAAGGTTCCCCAGACCAAACAGATGTTCACTCTTGTTTCCAGGGTGGAGGGGAAACTAGGTGCTGACTGTGAGCCTTCAGCTGGGTGTCCCCTAGCAATGCCCCTCCTCCCAGCCTGTCCCTCTTTTCAGAATGGGAGGGGGAAAGGGAGCAGAGGCAGCTCACTCTAGGGCTTCCCCAGCCAGGGCTGGAGAGTGGGGTGGGTGAATTGGAGCCTGCCACCTGCGTGGGGGGTGGGGGGCAGGTTCAATGCACCCACCCCATCCTCTATGTGGGACTAAAAAAGTCCCATAGTAAAATCCCTCCACTCCCTTCCCCCCCTCCCATTATGAAAGCAGCTCCAAGTTTGGCAGGAAGACACGGGTTACAGAAGACGATATTTTTTTAAACATCTTCATCTAACACCCAAATTCAGATTTTTGCCTGACTGACCATTTTTGAAGCGGTCTGCTTTCATACACTGTTTGGTCATGGCTCTAAACTACTTATGTCACAAGGTTGGTGAAAATTGTCACTTCTGTCTGCACCCTCTGAGCTTCATCTGACACCCCACAGAGCCCCTCACTGTGAGTGGGACAGAGCCAGCCACATTTCTGCTAAAGTTTCAGCCTCTACCATGTATGCAATTCCATGTTCCAGATTCTCAGCATTTTTCTTCTCTGGCCCCAAGAAGCTGCACCCATTTTCTGGGCTCTGTCACTCAGGAGCTGGAACAGTGATCCCCACCAACAGCCAAAACACTGGTCCTGACCCAAACCCCTACAGGCACCCCTATTTTTCCATGGGTTACCTGGCTTCCTTCCTCCCCCTGGGTCTCCACTGGCAGGGTGTTATATGCATTAGGCATATAGCATATTAAAAACAAGCAGAATCTTTATCGGGGACAAGGCAATACTCCACGTTCATTGAGGACATAAAAACACGCAAGCATTACACACACACACGCACTTCTGGAGATATTAAGAGGTTACTAGTCCTTAGTTGCTTGAGTCAGCCAGCTTCATGGCCCTCTAAACTGAGCATGAGAGGGGAACTGGGCCTCGATCAGATGCACACCAATGCTCCATCATTGTTGTTGTGCAGAACAGATCCAAAGCTTCTGTGTTCTTGCCCACCTTTTATAGTAGCTGTCTCCTATTCATTGCTATGGACCTTGCTGTGCCAGGGTGTTTATGAGCTATGAAGTTGTTTTTCTCTTTTTCTGCTGGCTCAGGGCAGGTTCTTCTTGCTCTGGGTTCTGCAATCATCAGCCGTTGAAAACGGAGGTTACTGTAATCTTCAGCCTTGTCAAAACAGATCGTTACTGCAGCCTTTGGCTGTTGAAGGAATACAGCAGAGTGATAAACCTTGCTGCTTCTGCTTATCTTCATTCTTCACCTGGCACAGGCTGCTTCTTCAGCCTTCTATTAGTCTAGGTTATTAAATTAGATCACAAAATGCTTTTCCAGTCGCTCCTCTCTCATTCATTCGTACAGTCTAAGTTTTACAAAGAAGTTCTTGGTTTGCTATATAGATATAATAGCATTAGGCCGCTATGAAATGGAGTTTGGCCTAGGCTAAGTGATATAAAAGCTAAGCTAAAGCATAAAACTATAAAATGGATATGAGTTAGGTTAAAAGAAAATCAGTCCAGGCCTGACAAGGAGGAACAGATGCCGGTGAGAAGCGGCTGTGCCTGTCTCTTCTTCCTCAGCGAAACACTTGACTGGATTCGGTGCTCTGTGCCCAGTTTCTTATGAGCTACACAGGTATTAGGAGAACTTGTCCCAGTCAGCAGAATGAGCAATGCTCCTAGCTCTTCTAATGGTGTCTGATGGGCATGGATTTCAAAAGATACTGGCCAGGGCACGGGAGGGAGCAGGGGAGTCATGTCTGGGGAGTCCTCAGCCGTCTGTCCAGACTCACAGTGTGGATATACCTGGCTGTTCAGCATGTCTATTCATCAAACACTTTCAGAAAAATGTGACAAGGAGGTAATCTGAGAAAGAGCCTTTCGGTATCAGGAATCTCATCCATACTAGCGAGTGTTAGGAAAGGAAGCTCCAACAGCTGTGCTGATGGAAGAAGGAGCAGAGAGGTCATCTGCAGGAAGGTGGTAGTTGGCTGCATATCTAATTGAACTCCTCAAGGTGCAGAGCCAGCAGCATTTGGTAGACTGCAGCCAAAACGATCTGTGAAACATTTAGCTTTGCAGACCCAAGCAGAGAGAAAGCACCCATAGCTTAGCGGGCTTAGTGTGGGGCGTGAGGGGGGATGGGCAGTTTCCAGGGTATGTAGAAAGCGGGAAGAAAGAGAATTTTGTTACATTCAGTTTTGCTTTCCTGGAATTGAGGCAGGAGCAGTATATGTGCCTTTTCAATAATACCTGTAAGAACGAAAGTAATAGTGCCTTGTCTCCAAATCCCATGCCCTTTCAGTTTCCTCACGGAGGAATGTCTGGTCTTATGACTTAATGGGAACTCCCCCCTTATCCTCCCCACAGACAATACACGGTAAAGCTGAGACCCCCCCCCTCCATGCTCCCCCTACTTCCCTAACGGTTTACACCAGGCATTTTTAAATGAAAAGGCTTGCTGATGTTTCTGTTTTACCTATTTATCTTGTTTGAAGGGAAGTGAAGGATAAAGACTCACAAGAGAGAGCTGTGATTGTAAACTCTCCTCTAAATGTGATTTTGCAGTTCTTTGGAAAATCCTTCAAGTTTCTCCCGAGAAAGTTGGATATAGCAGTACAGGTTAGGTCCCTTCCTGAGGGCTGACATTATGCCAACAACAGGAAATTGTAAGCCATCTGTTTTTGTGTGTGTTACTTGTTGCAATAAATCCCTTTTGAGAGCAAGCTTTCTGAAGCTATGAGCAAGCCATTTTGAAGCTATGAGATAGCACACACAGCACCCCCAATAATGTCAATTACTATCCCATTAACCCTGATTGAAACAAGGGTAGATGATTATTTGAAGATAGCAGATTTGAAGATAACACCTGGAGCGGGGTCTGTGCTCTCATGAAACTGTGGTAGACAGATGTTCGTCCAGCCTCTTTTTAAAGACCCCCAGGGTGGGAGCCAGCACCACTTCTTTTGGAAGTTGGTACCAGATCCTAGTTGCTCTGACTGAGAAATAGCACCTCCTAATGTCTAGACTGAAACTACCCTATCATCTACACAATGTTTTTACTCTGCTTACTTCTCTATCAGAAGATGGCTGTAACAGGGCTTCTGGACGAACACCTGTCTCATAGTTTCAAAAGGGCTTGCTCATAGCTTCAGAAAACTTGCTCTCAAAAGGGATTTATTGCAACAACTAACACACACAAAAAAAGATGGCTCACAATTTCCTGTCGATGGCATAATGTCAGCCCTCAGGAAGGGACCTAACCTGTACTGCTATAGCCAACTTTCTCGGGAGAAACTTGAAGGATTTTCCAAAGAACTGCAAAATCGCAGCCCTCTCTTGTGAGTCTTTATAACTCACTTCCCTTCAAAAAGAAAATAAGTAAAACAGAAACATAATTAAGCCTTTTCATTTAAAAATGCCTGGTTTAAATGTTGGGGAAGTAGGAGGAGCATGGGAGGGGGTCTCAGCTTTAGCCTGGAAAGGACTTCTATGTCCTTTGTTTTACTCTCCAGTTGCATTGCCGGATATTACTTGGGATGAAGGGAGGGAGCAAGAGCCAACAGAAAACTGCATTTGACAGGAACTGTAATATAAATGAAGAGCATACATCTGAGAGCAAGGTGCAGGCTGTACAGTAAAATTGTCCTTTGGGGAAATCAGTCTTCACCACACAGAAAGTAAGGATGGGACCTGCACTTCAAATTTGACTGTGAGGGAGACTATAGCTCCCATTTACTTATTCCTAGATGCATACATGTAACTCTCATGGAGTCATCAAAGGGATTTTGCAAGGGTCCCCAAGCCTTGCAGTCCCTTGGAGACCCCTGTGAGTCAATCTGGGTGTAACTTCTAGACAGGTTGAAGTCACAGTGGAGGAAAACAGGGTGGTGTGACCCCAACCTCTTTTGAACCACCCTTCTGGTAGTTGAAGGCTGATATTAAATTCCCCCACCTCCAGTCCTCACCATAAAATAAGCCTAGTTCCCTCAGCCACTCCTCAAAAGTCTGGAGAACAGATATTCAGCCCCAGAAGCAGAGTTGGAGGATCATATTCCATGGTGGAGGCAAACAGGCCAAGCCTCACCAAGGAGGGAATGATCAAGACAACCACCCCGAAGAAGAAGTGATGAGTGGTGGTGGTTGGAGACTCCCTTCTGTGGGGGATAAAAGAAGCCATCTAGCGACCTGACCTGCTGTCTAAGGAAATCTGCTGCTTGCCCAGAGCACAGATCTGAGGTATCACAGCGGGACTACCAAGACTCATTTGGCCCTCTGACTACTATTTTATGCTGCTTATTCGTGAGGGTACCAACTATACTTCCAGAAGAGACCCTGAGCATATCAAAAGTAACTACAGGGCTGTGGGTACAAGGGTGATTGGTCTGGGCTTCTGGTTCTGTACTCATTGATCCCTGGTTCTTATGGGGGACTTCAATCACCCTGAGATCTGATGGGAGGGCAATACAGTAGTGCACAGGCAGTCCAGGAGGTTTTTGGAGAGATCTAGGGACAACCTCCTGGTGCAACTGCTGGAGTGGCCAGCTACGGCCGTGCACTTCCTGACCTGCTGCTCACAAACAGAGAAGATTTGGTGGGGAATACAGTAGCGGATGGCAATTTGGGCAGCAGTGACCACAAGATGATTGAGTTTAGGATCCTAAGCAAAGGAAGGATAGAAAGCAGCAGAGTAAGGACCCTGAACTTCAGAAAATATGATTTTAACTCCCCAAAGGAACTCATGGACAGGATCCCCTGGGAAGTCAGACTGAGGAGAACAGGAGTCAAGGAGAGTTGGCTGTACTTTAAAGAAACCTTACTGAGAGTACAGGAACAAACTATGCCGATGCACAGGAAGGCTAGTAAGTATGGCAGATGTCCAGCTTGGCTTAGCAGGAATCTCCTCAGTAAACTAAAGCAGCAAAAAAGGGAGTGTATAAGAAGTGGAAACTTGGAGAAATAGCTAGGGATATATATAAGAGCAATGTTTGGTTAAAGTCAGGAAGACCAAACTGTAATTGGAAATGAAGCTAGTAGGGAATGCAAAGGCAACAAGAAGCCTTCCTACAACTACGTTGGTAGCAAGAGGAGGATCAGGGAAAATATGGGTCCCTTACTGAAAGGGGGAGACAACCTTGTGACAAAGGATTAAGAAAAGGCTGAGGTACTTAATGCCTATTTCACCTCAGTCTTCAAAGGCAAGTTGAGCTCACAGACTACTACACCAGACAGCACAGTTTGGGAAGGAGGCGAGCAGCTAACACTGGTGAAAAAACAGATTAGGAACTTTTTAGAGAAGCTGGACATATGCAAATCCATGGGGCTGGATCCAAGGGTGCTGAGGGAGTTGCCTGATGTGATTGCAGAACCACTGGCCACCATCTTTGAAAAATCTTGGTGATACAATGTCACCGATTATTAGAAAAAGCGCAAGCATAGATCCCATATATAAGGAAGAGAAAAAGGAAGATCCAGAGAACTACAAGCCCATCAGCCTCCCCTCAGTCCCTGGAGAAATCATGGAGAAGATCCTCAAGGAATCCATTTCTAAGCATTGGAGAAGAAATTGATTAGGAAGAGTAAGCAGGGATTCACCAAGGGCAAGTCATGCCTGACCAACCTGATTGCCTTCTCTGATGAGATGACTATCTCTATGCATGTGGGGAGACCAGTGGATGTGGCGTGTCTTGTTTTTAGCAAGGATTTTGATATAGTCCCCCACAACATTCTCTCAGGCAAGCTAAGGAAGTAAGGGTTGGATGACTGGACTGTAAGGTAGATAGAAAACTATCTGGAACATCTGGCTCAGAGGTTAATAATCAATGGCTTTATGTCTAGCTGGCAGCCACTATCAAGTGGAGTGCCTTAGAAGTCAGTCTTGGGGGTGTTTTTGTTCAACGTGTTTATCAAAGACCTGGAAGATGGCCTAGAGTGCACCCTTAGCAAGTTTGCAGATTTTAGCAAGCTGGGGGGAAGTAGTAGATATACTGCAGGGTAGGGCTAGGATTCAGGGTGACCTAAACAAATTGGCGTATTGGGATTAATGGAATCTCATGAGGCTCAACAAGGGCAAGAGCAAAGTCCTACACTTAGGACAGAACAATCCCATGCACCACAACAGGCTTGGGGCTAACTGGCTGGGCATCAGTGCTGCAAAAAAGGACTTGGCACTTACCGTGGACAGTAAGCTGAATGTGATCCAGCAGTGTGCCTTTGTTGCCAAAAAAGCTAATGTCATACTAGGCTGCATTGGTAGGTGTGTTGCCAATGTTGGCTATAAGGCCCATCTCCCAAGGCCCATCTTCCAGTTTATTGGATGGAGTGCAAAGTTAACAAAGTCAGAAGTCACAAACGCAAACCTTTGCATTATGAGGGGTACTGTCTCTTTAAATGCCTACACACACACACACACACACACACACACACACACACACACACACACACGCACTCACATGCACACATGTAGCATCTGCAATAGAGAACTGGTGTTGGGTATACCTATCCTAAGTTTTGGAGTCTGCCGTCGATGGCCAGTCGAAATTTCTTCCAAGACTGTGTGGTCTCCAAAAGGGGGCCACCACATGGTCCTTCTGGTTAGACAGGCAGGGTGCTGCTCGGGTTGAAGAGGGTGCCACTGCGGGTAACACTTCACTGCCTTTTGTCCCTTTCAGGCAGACTTGTGTGACCCCCCTCCCCCAGCATCATCTTGGCTGCCCAACCTGCACATTGCTGTTCCACATGGGTCTTGAGGTTTGCATGACAGCTGTCAGTCATAAGGGTCTCCTCCTGCCGGTATGTGCAGTGTAAGAAGTCAATTTGTGATTTTGATCAATTTAACAGTGGTATTGGTAAGGGTTGCAGGAGCAGTCCAACGGGGGACAGCTATTCCCAGGAACTGGTCCCCAGCATTGATTAACTCAAACTGGATACCTTGTTGCACATACCATGGAGGTCGAGGCAGTAGCACTGATCCTTTCTTCTTGACAGTCTGTGATAGGAGATGTTAATTTCCTCTCCTTAACTTGTAAGGGCAGCTGTCTCTGCCTATTACTTAATCACTTACTCAGATTCACTCCCATTCATTCAGGACACCAGCCCCAGTACAACAATGCAATTCCAGTGATTACTACTCCAATGCATTCTTATAATAATAGTCCCACTAATACAAGGTATTACTTTACTTCAAAGAAAATTACATCTGTTAAAAGTTAAGAGGCATAAAATATAAAACACAGAATTCCCACGTGAAGATGAGACAAATGAAATATAAAATGCAATTTGAGGTAGTGAGTATCAAAGGTCACTCAGGGCAGTAAGTGAGTTATGTTAGATGCAGTAGACTGACTTAGTATAAACTTTGGACAGATTTGGGAAGTTTTCTTTGGGAAATAGGTTTTAATTAAAGGGTGGGATGTGTTCACCAGGGTATTTTTACAGCCATGTTTTCAATGCATCTTGGCTTTTCTTGTCTTTTACAGGCTTCGGTTTGAAGTGGATATTTTAGTTCCTCTTTTTGGTCCTTTAGCTCAAATGATATGCACATGTGGTTTGTAGGTTTCTCCTACAGAAATCCACTTCAGCTTTCTGACTTCCTCTGAGCCTTTTCACACCCATTCAATGAGTATGCTAGGTCTCTGCCAATACTTAGAAGGAAGAAGAAATACACAAAATGGCAGGATGCAGGTAAGAAGGGGATTCTTCTTACAGCAGTCGGCCCAGGGAAGTGATTATTCTCTTCCATTCAGCCGAGGTGAGGCCACATCTGTGGTGAGGCCACATCTGTACCCCATGATGTTCTCTGTAGAAAAACGGAGGACTGTGGGCTTAACTGTGAGCCAGATGCGTAGGAATCTGGCTGCTGGGTAGGTCTCATAGAGTTCTAATGAACTCATGTGTCATTTTGGTGAGCAGTATCCAGTGGTGTCCTGCTGGCGTCCGTGCTTGGTCCTGTCCTATTCAACTTCTTCATCAATGTTTCGGATGTGGGTGTGAAGTGCTTACTGGCCAAGTTCATGGATGACAAGTTATGGGGAAGCGTGGTCACACTTAAAGATAGGCTGCAGATAAAGACAGGCATTCGTCAAAACAGAGAAGAATTGGTGGGGAATATAGTAGTCTTCAATTTTGAGCCACCTTCCACAGGAAGGATGCGGAGAAATTAAAGAGAGTCCAGTGGAGGGCAATAAAAATGGTGAGGGGGCTGGGGAAAATGTCTTATGAGGAGAGGCTGAGGGAACTGGGCTTCTTTCGTCTGGAAAAGAGTAGACTGATAGGGGATTTAATAACAGCTGTCAAGTACCTGCAGCAGAGGGTTCAAAAGAGGAGGGAGCTAAACTCTTCTCACTGATGGCAGATGACAGAACAAGGAACAGTGGTCCAAGTGCAGCAAGGACCGTTCAGGGTATTTATTAGGAAGAACGTTCTCACTAGGAGAGCAGTCAAACCCTGAACAGGTTACGCAGAGAGGTGGTGCAATCTCTGCCCTCGGGGGTTTTTAAGGAGGTTGTACACTACAGATTCCTTGTCTTCTTTAGGATGATTGCTGATTCTGTGCAGATATGTATGTTTCTCTGTGGCTTTCTTGTATAATGTGCTCTGTATTTTACCATTCTGGATAGCGATCATTGTGACTAAAAAGGAGATGTTAGTGCTGAAGTATTTAAAGATATATGGATGGAGGGGTAAATTGTTGAATTTCTGATGGGATTTAATCAGAGATTGCAGGTTTTCAGTCCAAATGATGGAGATGTCATCAATATATCTTAAGTACAGCAAGGGTTTGATGGTGTAATCCTTGAGGAATTCTTGTCCAAGTGGCTGAAGAAAGCTGTAATAGATACCCAAGCCCTCAGATACCACCAAATTTGCACTAAGGAGAACACCCATAATTGCCACCTCACAAATCTCAACAAGGCTTTCACTCAACAATGACATGCCTCCAGAGGGATAGGTCACACATTTGAAAGAGCCACCCAGATACCATGTGAAGAACTGCTGCAGTGCAGAAGGAAAACCCCCATGAACTGCACACCATTGGTTATAGCATATCACCCCTCCCTTGAAACTATACAGAAAATCCTCAAAGAATTGCAAGCCACGCTAGAAGAAGACCTAGCTCTTACAGGGATCATCCCAGAACCACCTATTCTAGCCTTCAAACAAGCACTGAACCTTGCTAACCTCCTCCCCAGAAGTAAACTCCCTAGGACCCAAATCACACCTAATGAATCCAGACCATGCCATGACAAGAAATGTAAAACCTGCCCACATATCTCCACCACCACAACAATTATTATATCCCACAACATCACCATTCCTGAATCTTACAGCTGCACCTCCAGAAATCATATATGCCTCATCCAATGCACCAAATGCCCTGATGGAATATATGTAGAAGAGACCGAACAGCAACTGTGCCCCAAAATGAACACACACTGGGAATCTATCAATGACAAGAACGCCCAATTACCGGTGGGGGCACAGTTCTCACTCTCTCCCCAGTATATTGTTCTAATCCTCAGAGGGGATTTATGAAACACCTTTCCCAAATGAGTCTATGAATTTCACTCCATCAACCTCCTGGATACAAAAAATCATGGACTAAGTATAGGCATGATGGAAGACCTCCTGATATGTATTTGTGGTTGTTGTGGACAATGTGCACTGCACTGCTTGCTCCATGAGCAGAGACCTTCTAGCTATCAGCAGTGGTGGCATGCAGCAGAACCAGAACTAAACAAATGGAAATTGTGGGTCAGTTAAGAGATTTCCTCTGCTTGTAGCTAACCAAGATGCTGGAGTGAGAGGGGAGGGAGAGATGGAGCGGAGAAGGATTTGGAATACGACCAGGGGCAGACGCAACTTCATATTCTGAAATTCAGCATAGCATTTAGGTGTGCCCAAGATGCCTGTGGGGATCAAGCACAGGATTTATGGTGTGAATAGTTAGTGAATATAGCCCTGAAGGACAGTCCTAAGGTTGCACACCTCTGTCTTATCGTCCTTCTTGTAGAGCTTCTGTTTGTTTTACACTGCCTTCTTCTTTGGTTTCCTCCTTCACCTCATGATCTGCTTAATTTTGGCCTGATACTGTTTTTGCAGGAAGCAGGGCCTGCCAGAGTGAGAGAGGTAAGATACAAATAAGGGAGCCCTTGTCCGGGAGTGAAGGGAAGATGACATTTTAGGGAAGACTTGAAGTGGAGATACCCAGGATGGAGTGGTTAATTAATTCATTTCTCATCCCTACAGGCCCATTCCTGCCTCAGTCATTCAGGTTAATGCCCCCTCTACCCTCACCTCTTCAGTCCGGCTGAAAGCAGTCACTCAGCATGTCCACGGGGCCAGCATTCACAGAATATGAAGGAGCACTGGTTCCCAACACTTCTAGTCACAGCAGAGCAACATCAGCTCCAAGAAAAAGACATTGAATCACAACTTGCCAAGGTACAGCTCCAAAGGAGGACCCACAACGTGAAGAACCAAGGATGGGAAGACAAGGCAAAGGGAATTCAATATCTAGCTGACATCCATACTTTGCATGGTTTGTTTTTTCTTCAATGCCACCAAAGCCCTCTATTTTCGGAGCACCAAACTCCTTGTTGAAAGGAGAACGTTGATGGAGAAGGTTCTCAACTGACACTGTGTTGTTGATGAACGTGTTCTCGTTTCCATCCATAGGTCTCAGATGATATCAGAATCCCTCTAACCCTTGAAGAGGCGAGGAAGCCATCCAGTGGATGAAAAATGACATGTCATCTGAAGCTGTTGAAATCCGTACCAAAACCTTCAAGCATTGGGAGGATTTGGACTCATGAGGAACTCCCAGATGGTGTCAGAGATGATTGTGAAACTCTTCAAAACAGGAGACAAGCCCTACTGTGGACATTACAGCGGATTGCTGCACCACAGGAGAGATCTTTGTGAGAACCTTCCTGAACTATCTCCTTCCATTTAATGAAGAGCTCCTTCCAGAATCTCAGTGTGGTCAGGGCCTCAAAAGGCACAACCATCATGATCTTCACAGCCCTCCAGCTGCTGAAAAAAATCCTGGGAACAATATAAACCTCTCCACATGGCTTCTTAGACCTCATGAAGACTTTTGACTCTGTTGACTGAGAAATGCATGGGTGATCGTTCTGAAGGATGGTGCTCACCACAATTCATTACCATTCTTTGCCTGGTCAGTGATGCAGGTGGTGGTCCTCAGTAATGGATTTGTCACAGATTTCTTTGGGCTCATCCAGACGAGTGTGCACGTGCCTGTTGTGGAATCGCAAGGCAGTTTGAGGCACTGCAAGAGGAACACCAGCACCAAAAAACTGTTCCCAAGGACACTGAATTTGAAACCTGGAAAACCCAGTACCCAAAAATAAATAAATAAATAAAACATGGGAACAAGTGGTGCAAGAGTGTGCCTTGAAGCAAGTAGAACCTATGTTCTCCAAGGAGATGCTCTGGCACATGGCCAGAGTGTCTCTATGGCTTTCCCCTTCCTCTGATCCCCTAGCATGCTGCCTCAGCATTCTGGGGCAAATAGGAGGCGGGCAAGGCTGCAGCAGTGGCTCGGACCCAGATGTTACCCCTGTTAGTAGAGATGTGATGGTTCTGGTCAGGTGGATTGTGTTGTGGGGATGTGGGGCCTGTGTGTGGGGGTGGGGGACACTGCTCAGGAGAGGTGGGTACCTAACCCATGTGGGGAGCTGGTGGGGACTCAAGCACCCCAAGTAGTTCCCCCGCCCCTCTACACTATGCACAACTGCCCCCTGTGCCCGCCCCACCACCAACAGCAACATCCATCAGGCACTCAGGACCCTCTGCTGGCACAGCACCCTTGTGGCATGGTACTTTGCAGCACGACATGGCCCCGGCTGCCTGAGATCCAGCACCGCCTGTGCCAAACGTCGTGGGCCTGGCATGGCCCATCTCGGGGGGTGCGCATTCAGGCAGGATTGAGCTGCTCTTGCTGTTGTAGCAGAAAGAACTTCCCTTCCCCCACCCATTTCTCTTTCTCTTTTCCGTCTCTACCCCCCTCCCACTCCTTCTTATAGGAAATAAGATCTAGAATAAATCTTTTGCAACTTAAGCTAAGGAAATGAGTCTGTTCTGTGCAATTCGTTACTGTATATAGTGTGTGTGTGTGTGTGTGTAATAACACATTGCAAGGTACAGACTTATTTGCTTAGCTTAAGTTGCAAAAGATTTTTTCCCAGATCTTTTTCATATAAGAAGGGGGAGAGGGTATATATTTTAGGTTATGTATTGCTAATCTTGCTATCTTGTATTGTTTCATATCCAGTTTTGCTGTTTTTTGCTATTTTTACCCTGGTTTTGTATACTTCAAGCTTGCTTTCATGGTTAACCAAAGAAATGCCCAGGCCCATTTTGTAATGTTAAGATTCTGTTTTGTATGTTCTAAGTTACTTCTCCCCTTGCTCCTCAAGACAAGCTGTAACCCCATTGTAATGCCAATTGTGCCTATACGATAAGTTGGTCCCCAAGTGAATGGAAACTCTTAGTGTGTATGCTACTGACAAAGGTGGACACGACAGACCCATCAACACAATAATACACAGGAACAGCCCTGAATTCAATTGGAAATAAGACTCCAGGAAGCAATCAGGGACAGTGCTGTTTTCCACTAACCCAGCACCGCCCTCACTGTGAATTCTGGGAAGACACCCCCCAGGCTTATGGGACCAGGAGCACGGCCACCTCCCCTTGCAAGGTTTGCTCCAATTTGGCATCTTTGGGATGACAGAAAAAGGAGCTCCAGGCTGCAGTCCAGAGACTGTGTGCCATCAGGGAGGGAAAGCAGGAGATAGACTCTTACTGCCAGACCCTTCACCTCTGGAGGCAGCAGGTAGACCAAGGTCATCTTCCAAGACAAGGGAGGACTTGGGGATCTTCCATACTGTCCAGCCATGAGGTTTAACCAAGGTGGTCAAGGGCCCCAAGACCCACCACGCCAAGGTCCCCTCCCCTCTGGGGCTTTGCAACAGGTTTGAACCTCTTGCACCCCTAGCTGAGTCTGCAGAGATGCCAGGTCCATCAGGCAAGGGGGGATGACCCACCCCTACCCTCCCTAAGATGAAACACAGTGTGGTCACTGTGGGAGACTCCCTTCTGAGGGAGACTGAGGATGCAATCTGCCACCGTGACCCCCTAGCCTGGGAGGTCTGCTACTTCCCAGGGGTCCACATCCAGGTCATAGCAGAGAGACTCCCAAAGATTATTCAGCCCTCTGACCACTACCCTATGCTCCTTTTCCATGTGGGTATGGATGACATGGCTTGGAACAATCCCATTTGGGTCATGAGAGACACTGCTCTGGGAGTGGGGCATACAGGGTTGGGAGCACAGGTGGTTGTTTCCTTGCTCCTCCCACTTGTGGGTCATGGGCTGAGGAGGGAGAGATGGGTCAAGGTAGTCAACCAAAAACTGCGGCACTGGTGTCATCAGGAATGCTTCGGCTTCTGTGATCACAGGCTGCTCTTTGGTGAGAGAGACAGTGGTCTTCTGGGAGGAGAGATGGCCTCCTACCCCACTCCAATGGGGAGGAGCCTCTTCTCAGTCAGACTGGCTGAGCTGATCAACTGGGCTTTAAACTAAGCCCACCAGGGGTTGGGGGGATTATTGCCACTGCAAGCCCACTGGGAACATTTTAAATCCAGCAGGCTAAGGCACTTAGGGAAACCCACCCCTATCCTACCCCAGAATTCATCTGTGGGGAAGGCAAGAGCCCCTAATGGGACACTTGCCTGCCTATACACCAATGCCAGGAGCTTGGAGAACAAACAGGAGAAACTGGTCCTCCTGCTGAAAAAAAGAAAAATTACAACCTAATAGGTATAACAGAGACCTGGTGGGACTCCACCTTTGACTGGGCCACAGGTATAGATGGCTATACCCTGTAAAGGCGAGATCATGTAGACAAAAGGGGTTGGGTTGTATTTCTCTCTGCCAAGGAGAGCTACGTGTCCCTGCAAATTGACACTGGCACCCAGGAAGGATGACTTGAGTCCTTCTAGGTTAAAATACCTGGGGAACTTGGCACAAGGGACATCATGGTACGAATCTACTACAGACCGCCTAACCAGAAACAGGAGGAGGACCAGGAATTCACCAGGGAACTGACTGGGGCTTCATGCTTTCATGCATGGTTGTCATGGGAAACGTTAACTATCCAGACATCTCATGGGAAGAGGAGTCACAAAATCCAATCCATCACAAAACTTCCTCATATTTATGAATGAGGCCTACCTGACTCTATGAGCTGATGAGAGGTAAAGCGGTGCTGGAC
>JAGPOW010000409.1:199850-209861 GCA_030014935.1 Caiman crocodilus | reverse complement strand
TAACCCAGAGCACCTCAGAGCGCCCTCCCTTGCTAATTGACCAGGAGGTGTATTCCTCCTTGATGTAGAGTGCCACTCCCCCACCTTTCCTTCCTATCCCCCCACCCCAGGGGCTGGCACACTGGCAATGCAGGGAGGGGACAAGTCTTTACTGTGCCTATCATGGCAGTGACAGGGACTTCCTCAGGGCTGGGTTGAAACCCAGCATAGGATCGGGGGAGCTGTGTTGGTGCCTCCAGCATTAAGACCAAAACAGAAGTAAGGGTGCAAGGTCCCAGAGAAGGAGTCAGTGAAGTGAAGAGATGGGACCTGTGAGTCACATTGTAAAATGAGACCTTGCCCAGCTCATAGTCCAGGAAAACCCCCACCTGCTTTTGGTGGCATGTGCACAGTGAAAGGGTAGAAGTAGAGGTGCAGACCTCATATCCCCTGTCCCGCAGCCACACCATCCAATATCCATTTCCAGGTATCTATGTGAACTCCCCCTTTCTTCACACACACTCCCATCACACCCCCAGGTCCTGTCCCAGTGCTCCTCATCACTGACCTCCACCTCCCAGTAGTGCGTCCCACCCATGAACCCCTCAGATGCCAAGACTTCTAAGTAAGTGTCAAATCTCCTAGGGTTGTTGGCCAGATCCTGTTGTGTTTCACTGTGTCTCACATGTTCAGCTCTGGGAGCAGTTAAGCTCATGTCAGTTAGGCTCTGGGAGCGGTGGGTTTGGCTCTGGGAGCAGTGAGATATGCACAGGTGAAAGCCCACTGTGCCCCCACTCCCCTGAAAGCCCCCCAGAGACCCCTCAGCAGCCATGGAGCCCCCTGCTGACCCCCAGCACAGCCAGAGGTAAGCAGGTCCTGTGGTGGGAGGGGTTAACCCCTAAAGAGTGGGAGGAGGCGGCTGAGTGGGAGCCAGGCTGGGTCTCATCCCACCCAGGCCTCTACTTGACCCAGCCCCTCAGGGAGAGAGAGAAGGAAGGGGAGGGTACCTACTAGTCCATCTTCAGTGGGGCAAGGTCCCCAGAATCCCAAGCAGGGGCCCTCTAGGCCAGGAGCAGCTTTCCATTGACAGCTGGCCCACTGCACATGCGCTTAGTTCAAAAGGGCCCACCAACAACATAAAGTCTCAGGTAGGCTCTGCGAGTGGCAAGAGATGTACAGGTGAAAGTCCACTGCGCTCCCACTCCCCCAAAAGCCCTCCAGAGGCTCCCCAGCACCCACAGAGCCCCCTGCCGACCCCCAGCACAGCCAGAAAATAAGCAGGGCCCATGGTGGAAGGAAGTTTACCCCTATAGAGTGGGAGGAGGTGGCTGAGTGGGAGCTAGGCCAGGTCTCGCCACGCCCAGGCCCATACTTTGCCCAGCCCCTCAGGGAGGCATGTGACTGGAGCTATGCGAACAGGCTGCACAAACAGGCATGCTTGTATGCTGGCATGAATTAGCATGGAGTTCACACAGGAGGATACACAGGAGGGCCCAAGGCCCAGCCTGTGAGCCCTCTAGGGTAGGTAGACTCAGGCCCAACCTGCCTACCAGTGGCATGCCATGGATGGGCACTCGTCAAACCCCAAGGGTTGCCTCAAGGTCTGCGCATCCCCCCCCGGGATCTCAGAGATGGCCACCCAGACAGAGCCCATGGTCCTGGCCTCCATGTGGAAAGAGCCCATAGCCCTCGGCTAGGGGGCTGCCTGTTTGTTTCAGGCTCTGGAGCCCAGGAACATGGCTACCTCCCCTTGTGGGCTCTGCTCCCTTTTGAGGTCTCTGGCACATGAGCTGTAGGAGCTCCAGGCCATAGTCCAGAGACTGCATGCCATCAGGGACAGTGAGCAGGAGGTAGACTCCTACTGCCAGGCCCTTCTCCCCCGGGAGCCAGAGGGTAGACCATGGTCTCCCTCCAGGACAAGGGAGAACTCCAGGACCTCCCATTCTGTCCAGTCACGGGGATGGACCAAGGTGGGCCCTAAGGCCTGCCACACCAAGGCACCTCCCCCGCTGAAGCTCAGCAACAGGTGTGGTAGGCCAGTAGCGGGAGCTCCTGCATTAAGCCTCCCACCTCACCACACTCGTCCACCTTCCAGATTCCACATGTCCCTCTAGGAGCACCTAAGCCCTGGCAGACCCCCTTTCAAACCCCACCGCAGAGTCCAGAGGTAATGTGTGCTGCCACCACCCCGAGAAGAGACTGTCTGGGTCCTATGTCCTTAGGGTAACAAAGGCCTAATTGTCCTATGGGTACTTGACCCAATACAAGAACTTGAGGCACTTCCCCGAGTTGGGGACCAAAAAAGATAGTCTCCCTTAGTCCGCAGACCCAAGGGGCATCCTAGGCATACTTAAACCCACACTTCAATAAGTTTCCCACACTAGGTACAAAGGAGAACTTTATTGGTTACAGAGGGTAGGGTTAGAATAGGGAACAGGGTAGAGCAATATCAGAGAAATCCCATAGAACAAACTCCTGTGACTGGGGTAGCCTTTGATCTCGCATCTGTGTTATTGCAAGCTGTATTTCTAGTTGGATCTCAGCTTACTCACAAGTATCATCTGGAGATTCCCTCTGGGGGCAGGCGGTTACTTGATCATGAGTTTTGAGAGAGAGAGCAAGTTTCAGATGTTCCGGTCCTTCTTTGTTCCTGAGTATCCCTCATGGCTGCTGCCTCCTTCCTCCAGGGCAGTCCTTAACTTATATAGCCCTTGTGACCTCATTTACCTGGTCCAATGGAGGCCAGTACCTGTTGGCTATGAGCCAACCAATTTGAAATACATCACTAGTTGCTGGGCAGACTCTAGCCCACCAAGAAGGAAGCCATTGCCTCTGAGGGCTTGTTTCCTTGATTTAATGCTAACAGCAGATTGGTGCCTGCCCTTCCCCACCACAAGCTGGGCTGCTCTGCCCCAGCTGGAAGCCTCCATGTCCCCAGCCCTATGGGCACACAACTGCAGCCAGGGCAACCCTACAGCCAGCTCCTCCCTCTCCAAGCCCAGCCAGGGGAGGGCCATGCAATCAGGGCTGGGCTCACTGGGTTGGGGAAGAAGGGGGAAGGGCAATGGCCAGCACTGACAAAGGGGACTAAGCATAGGGGAACAGGGCCCATTGCTAATGAGTTTGGGACCATTGAGGGTGTTGGGGGAGGGGAGCACTTCCCTGTCCACTGTCACCTCTCCCTGGGCTCAGCTGCACTGGGAACAAATCCCAGGTCATCGCTTGCAGTGCATCTGCTTTAGGGGTCTGAAGTACAGAAACTACATAGGGCCAAGGAAATGCTGTGCAGACATCATCTGGGTCTGCAAAGATAGGGGCCTTCTGCCTCCAGAGTGCTGCGTAATCCCATCCCCATGGGGCCCAGTTGATGTACAGGTTGGCCTCCACTGTGCTAGATGCTGCTCATGCAGATGGAGTTACTTATGAGTGACCTAGAAGCAAAATTCCCAGGGGCCTCCAATAGAATGTGGGTCACTTGAAGCCTGTGGAAATCCAGCCCTAGGAAAGAACAAGATACTCATCCCAGCATTTGAAAAGGAAGGCTGGGGATGATGAGCAGCCTGGGATGGGGGCTGGTCAGAGGACAAAGATGAAAAAAATCTCCCCCTCTGCTCTGTCCCCAAGACCTGTTGTGATATTTTTTCCAGTGGAGACCATTGGCCCCTGATCCCACCCAACAACTAGGCTGAAAATGGAGACAGCTCCAGCCCAACCTCTCTCCCCAGAGTGATTTGCCCCCCACTGCGAGGTGCACAGTTCCCCTACAACCAAATGCAGGGACTGGCCCACATCCCCAGGATGCATGTGCACTCTCCACACCTCCTCACCCTCAGCAACCTGCCAGAGGCAAAACCAGAGCAGGCTGGGACATCCCTTCACAGTGAGATATCTCACACCCTGATCTGTCGCAGATTAGTCCAGTATGGGCCATCCCCACCGTCAGCCTGGCTCCAGGCTCATCTGACCCACAAGGGAATGCTAACATCTCTGCATGGCTGGTCACCTACATGCACACAAGGAGTGGAGCATTCTGGGCCTCTCTGCAGGGCCTCTGCCATTCATGACAGCCTCAGGACTCATCCACACAACAGAGCTGGTGTGTGCCACCAAACCCAGGTTTAAGGGTTTGTTGGATTGACCCTCTCAAACCCAGGCATGAATCCTTGAGTCCTGAATGAAAGCACCTACTTGGCATCAGCTCTGTGTGAGTCAGACATGGATTGGGTGTTGGTTTGCACCATCCTGGGCACAGAACAGCTGTAGGGACCCAGTCATTTGGATCTGAGTCTGTTGCTGCCTGGAGGAGACTGTTGCTTCAGCTGATGTGCCTACACTTTCTGGGCAACCCCTGGCATTCATTGCTTCCTTCCTGCTGCTTCAAGAAAGGAGCAGTGAAGCCCTGTCCTGGAGGGAGGGACCTGGAATGACAGAAGCCACCACACAAAAGCCCAGGCAACGCACAAGAGAAAGAGAGACCAGGGGACACCAGGAGGAAGCAGCAGGCAGGGAGAGATGTGCAGGCTGCGCATCTGGGAGAAGAACCCCACATCCAGCAGCACCTCAGTCAGACAACCCACTGCCATCCTCCCTCCTGTACTGCCTGACTCCTGCCTTGTTGCTGTTGTAGTACTGGTATGTGCGTGCTCAGGCTGTGATGGGAGCCACCATTGGGCACCAGCACGTTTCATCCAAGAGCCCCCTAAGAGCAATCCACTGAGAGGCCTGCAGACCTGGGCCTGGGGCGGGAGGGGTGGGGGGCTTCAGCAGGGCTCTGCTATCCCTCCCAGGCAGCCAGAAATGAGAGAATCAGGGCTGACCTGGTGACCCAGCTGGCTGATCTCCCAGGAAGGACAGCCCGTCAGGCCCTTGACTGGAGCATCTCCTCCTTCCCCAGCCTACAGACGAGCCTCATGGCTGAGGCTTAATTGGACCTTGCCCAGCACCTGCACAGAATTCAGCTCCCTCCTTCTTTCATCCCTGTAGCTCCCACTCCGGCACAGCCCCTCCCACTGGGCTCCTTTCTCCCAACCCTGGTACCACTGAGTGACCCCTGTGGCTCCACACCCAGGCCAGAAGTCCTTCCCCCAACATCCATGCTCTGCTCTTGGCCCCTCCTCACCCTGCACTGCCCCCCAGTGAATTTGTAGGCAGCCACAAGATCACCTATCAGCCTTCTCTTGTAGAGGCTTAAGAAGTCCAGGTCCCTCAGTTTCTCCTCATGGGGCTTGTCCTGTAAGTCCCTAACCATATGAGTGGTCCTCCTCTGGACCCTCTCAAGCCTATCAACATCCTTCTTGAAGTATGGCACCTGAAACTGGATGCAGTACTCCACCTGTGGTCTGACCAATGCTGCATAGAGGGGAAGTATTACCTCCTTGTTTCTGTTTGTCCTCTGCGCTAAGCTGCTGTCTCACCACAGTGGGCTTTGGAGGGGTTGCTGTTCCCTGGAACAGGGCTCCTCTATGCAGGCCTTCTGGAACCTCTGGCTCGCCCCTGTATGCTGGCTCAGTACCCCTAGCACCATCTGGCTCCCTGGACTCAACCTTTTTCTATGGGTCAAAGGCCTGGGCTGCCTCATGGAGCACCAGGCTTGGTCTGCTCCTGGACCATCCATGCGGCACCTCCTGCACTGAGCTCCCAGCCTCATTCCAGGGGCTGATGACTGGAGTTGCCCAAGTGCCCCCTAGTGGGACCATATACCTCCTGCATTAGGTGAAGTGAAGGTCTTGCGCACAGGTTAAGAACCTATGTGAATGGTTGGATTTGCCTGACTGCTCCTCCCAGCGGATTTCAGGGTATTTTAGGTGCCCGATAACAACCACATCCCTAGAATGTACAGCCTCTGAGAGCTGCCTCAAGAATTCCAAGTCTAGCTTTTCCTCTTGGCATGGTTGTCTGTCACAGACCCCCACCATTAAGTCCCTTTCCCCTCAACTTTGATGTATACTAACCCACAATGACTCAACTTTCTCCTCCTCTGATCCCATTTTGATCAGGGTAGATGTGCAATGCTCCTTTACATAGAGAACAACCCTGCCCCCTTTCCTTCCTACTCTGTCCCTTCTGTACAACCTGTTGCCCTCAATGTGCACCACCCAGTCATGGGTAGGGTCCCACCAGGTTCCTGTTAGCCCCATTAAATCAAAATTATTATCTGCAAGAAAATGTGTGAGTTCTTCCTACTTGTCCCCCACGCTCCCAGAATTAGTATAGAGGCACTTAAGCCCTCCAAATGGTGCCTTTGGTGCCTCCTCCCCCATTCTGATGCCCAAAGGGCCCCTTGGTACTTAACTGGGGTATACTGCTGCATGTCTCTCAGTTTGTAAGTTCTATACTCTCTCCATCTCCTGCCTCTCTGTCCCTTGTCATACTTAATTTAAAGGAATAGGGCAGGGGAGGTAGGCTTCCTGCAGCCAGCATCCAGTAGCCCACCAGCCCCAGGGCAGTGAGTCAGAATGAGGAGCTCAGCTGGTGGCCACCTGGGACTGGACCTGCCCACTTGACTTAGCATGATTCCTGGGCATCCCTGCATCCCTGACCTCCGATCTGAGGCCACACACCCCCATCCCCTTATACAGAGCATCTTATTTCTGAAATGTTGCAAACTCTCACTCTTTCTTATGACTCTACTGGGTCTACGGCTGCAGGCAAGAGAGAGGCTGCACTTGGCAGTTGGGATGCTGCCTCAGGTTCACCACTGCCCACAGCCAGGGCCCTGTGAATGAACTGGCTCCGCTAGAGGAGGACCCTGGACAGGACCCTCCTCCTGGATCACCTGGTCACAGCATTGGAGGACTGCCTGGAAGATGCTCAGGCGTGTTGGGTAGAGGACATGGTCCACCAGGACAGGTGGGGAAAAGGATGTGGTCCATGAAAATTCATGGGACCAGGAAGACCAGGAGTTCCAGACACAGCTCCTGCCAATGAGCACAAGTGGGTAGAGTTCCTGCTGTAGCAAAATACCATCCTGGCCTGGGCAGTGCAGGTCACAGAGAATGATTGTCACATGATGGACAGTGCTCTAGCCCTGCTGGTTACCTTCCATTTCCCTATAGCTGACCCTACCCATGCCTGCCCCCTGACAGCCACCCACCTCCCAACAGCAGGCCCTTGCCTGGGCCTGGGAGGATGTGCTGTGCTACCTCAAGCAGCCAGAAGCTCATGGCCCAGCACCATCCTGGGTCCAGTGCCACCCCTTCCCCCGCACCTGGGGCCAGGCCTGCCACTTAGTCCAGCCTCACATGGATGTGAATCCACAGCTGCCTGCTGTGGGTCCAAAACTTCATGTGTCTGCAGTGAGTTTGGTGCTGGGGATGGGCAGGTGTTGGGAGTCTTTGGGTGATGGTGCAGTGGGGGCTACAGTGGGGAATGCTAGAGGAGGGAGTCAGTTAGTGTGTCCCACACCCTGTGGTGAAGGGTGCAGGGAGGCATGGCTTTCCTGGCACCTCAGCTGGGGGGGAGCACTGCTGCTGCTGAAGATACTGATCCCACCACCAGGTGTCCACTGCCCAGCATGCCTCCTCCACCCAGGCCTTATGGAATATCTCCCCCTGGGCCTCACAGATGTTATGCAGCACACAGGAGTGGGGTGTTCTAGGCCTGGGCCTCACAGATGTTGACCTGGGGCAGGTTTAGATTAATAGATTTGTAGATTCATAAATTGTAAGAGTTGGAAGGGACCTCATAACATCATCTGAGCTAGACCCCCTGCACTAGGCAAAAAAGACAACTGGGGTCATGTGACCCCAGCAAGGTGACAGTCCAGCCTCCTCTTGAAGATCTCTAGGGTATGTGATTGCATCACCTCTGGAGGGAGTCTATTCCACAGCCTGGACAGTCTAACTGTGAAGAAGCTTCTCCATGTGTTAAGCCTGAGCGTAGTGGTAGAATTACTCACTTGGTTTTACTTGAGATGCATCGATGGATGCATGCCAGAGTATTATTTGCCCACCTGGCTGCAGCCTCACACTGACGGCTCATATTCATACTACAATCTATTATTACTCCCAGGTCCCTTTCAGTCATGGTGCTACTCAGTTTGGCTCCACCAAGTCTGTAAGTAAGGTGCCACCAAGTCTGTTGGGGGTTGTTTGTCCCAGATGGAGCACTTTACATTTCTCAATGTTGAACTTCATCTGGTTCTGATCTGCCCAACTTGCCAGCTTTTCTAGGTCTGCCTGTATTTGCAGCCTATCTTCAAGCATGACCATACTCCCCCATAACTTGGTGTCATCTGTGAACTTGGCTAGTGAGCTCTTCATCCCCATATCCAAATAGTTGATAAAGATGTTAAAAAGAATTAGACCAAGCACCAACTCCTGAGGAACACCACTGGCCACTTCTCACCAGAATTTCTCAACAGTAAAATTATATATATATATAATTTTGGCTTTGATATAATACTTTTTAATATGGGAGTTTTCTTTGAAAAAACATAATTGGTCAAGAATTTTTTTTAGTCTCATCCAAAATAAACAAACAAGCAAACAAAAACAAAAAATCATTTCCAGCAGAAAAGACTGGAAAGGTAAGTTCCACCTTATGATTTAACAGCACAATGAATTCAGTACCTAGGAGATCCTTGGAAGTGTCCCTCTCCAAGTACAATCTGGTTTACCTCTATTTAGCCTATAAAATCTGAGGAGGTTACTAAAAGAACACCAGAATAAGAAAGCAACAAAAGAGTAGAGTAAAAGCTCCAGCAAGAGATTCAAGAAAAGATATCATAATCATGATTCTTACCAGTGAGTGGCACTCTTGCCAAAGTAATGGATGGCACTGGCTTTACAGACGTTAAAGCAGTAGTACCTATACCTTAACCCCTGTTCCTGCTATATGGACACACCTTTCTGAGTTTATGTTGAAGATAAGCCATGTGAAACAAAAGGGATGTGATCTCTTCCTGGTAGTGAACCAAATTCTTACTCTTTTCTGACAGCTCTTCTGTCATTCTGGCAATCTGAGCATGTGTTGCTCTTAAAATACAGAAAATAGATCCTCAGAATGGCACATTCCTTGAAACATCAAGAATAGAAATTCCCAAGAAAAAAGTGAACATATGAGCTTTAAAGGGAACACAGCTCAAAGATAATCAACTTAGTCTTAGATAAGATACAGGATGGGACACTTGCGAAACCTAGGAAACTTAAATATACTGTATGACCCCTTACCCGATGGTGATGCAGCCCATTTGTGTGCTGGTACTTAATGGTTTTGCAGTGATCACTGCAGGTTTTGGTTTTGCAGTATCCACCATAAGTTCTCAGTTTTTCCTAAATGAAATAACTGCCTCGGCAAGTCTACTTTGCCATTTCAAAATTTGTTGTTTAATATTTTATTCTAACAATTAAGTGAATACACTTTGCAAATATATCTGTTACTAAAATTAATGTTGGTAAATGTTGCTGGTCTCAAGATGCTGAAGGGAGAAAACACAGGTATCCAAGATGCAGTGATACACAATCTCATGTAGGCCAACCACTTATCCAGGTCTGGGTGGAAGAGTAGAGGAATCATGAGCTATCTCAAGGCATATAAACCTGAGGAGGGGAAAGAAGTCCCAACAGCTTCCATTATAGAGATTATTTTAGTGCACATAAAAATGGTTTCAAAGTGCAAATGGATTTGCAGCTAGCAAGGGAAGTGAAGGGTAACAAGAAAGGTTTCAAAAAGTATGTGAACATGTCTACACATATGCCCTTAAGGCCACATAAGACAATTAATGTTCCATTAATTGCCATATTTAAGGCACGTTAAGGATGGGTCTACACAAGCACATCTGTAATGTGCCTTAAATATGATGACTTAGGGTGATCTGGGACTAAATTTGATATCTGCGGGGATCAGGAACAGAGGGAGCAGAGCACACATGTGCCCCCTTACCTTGGTGGTGGAGGCAGCAGTAGACGGCAAATGGAGGCGGCAGTAGCAGAGGGGGTAGCAACAGCTGATTCCCCCTAAGGTAAGTGGGGCAGAGGGTAGAGCAAAGCTGAGGTGGATCTGAAAGGGAAGCCCTTTGGAGCCCTCTTAGCT
>JAGPOW010000409.1:166241-178114 GCA_030014935.1 Caiman crocodilus | reverse complement strand
GGCTGCATTGGAGACCCAAGTGCTAGGGCTCTGCAAGGCAGGACCCTGACAGAGCAGCACTGCCCCAACTTATCCATGGATCCTCATTAAGCCTTGCCTCAGGCAAGGACCCTGCCTAACCACTGGAGAGATGCCCAGAGACTACTTCCAGGCCTGGCATCATTGCCAGCAGAAATCTTCAAAGACCCCACCCCAACCTCATTGAAACCAGTGCAGGGGCTGCAGTTACACTGACCCACCCTGCTGCCTGCCCAGCAACTGGGGGCAGGACCAGATGCTACTCTCCTTGCCAATGCCTAAGCACTCAAAATCATCCTGGTTCCAGTGCCATCACCCCTGGTTTACACCATGCAAGTGAGAGTGGATCTGGCCCTGCAGCATTCACCTCAGCCCAAATGCTTTCAGTGCATCAGCCCTGAAAATCTCTCTGGCCCTCCCGATTGTACAGACATAGAGACCCCCACCACCCTGCTGCTACTGCTGCTGTCCCTGGTCTGCCACATACCAGGAGTCTTTCGCTCTCCTGTTCCCATGCACATTTCAGACCCTGCAACATCTCTCTCTTCTCCTTCAGGGACTCCAGGTTGCTCCGGATCCGCTTCTGTAAATACAGAACATAGATCTGGTGCCTGGTTTGGGGCCCTCGGTTTGTGTCCAGCAATAAAACCCTCCCTGCACAGAGTGAGGCTGTGTGATCACTGCCCACAGCTCTGAGCCCCAGAGCGATCACCTCGAGCTCCAAGGAAACTGAGGCCAGAGAGGCTGGACATTCCCAGTCCCTCCCCGCAATCACCGTCTCCAGCCATGTGCCTGGGCCCGATTCTCAGCCATTCCCACCTCTAGACCAAGCTGATCAGACACATACAGGGTTGCCTGACTGAAGAGAAAGTGAAGCTTTGACTCCCAGGCCAGGGACAGCTGTTCCCTACCTTGCAGTCCTGGACAGCTTTCTCCACTGGAACCGCAGTGTGATCTCGGTGCACCTGGGATCTATCACACACCAGGGAGATGGGGGCTTCATTCTCCCGGCAGAAGAGCTTCAGAGCCTCCTGGTGCCTCTCATACACGCGCTGCCCCTCTGGCTCCCTCCCCGCCTGCAGCCTCAGCTGCTTCACCAACTCCACCACATTGCCCAGCTGCCTGTTGGGCCGGAGGTTTCTCTGTAGGGCCGTTTCCCTGCACTGGGGGCAGGAGACATTCGGCCCCGGCTCCCCACAGCACTGGCTGATGCAGCCATGGCAGAAGTTGTGCCCACAGCCAAGAGTCACTGGATCCATAAAATAGTCCAGACACACGGAGCAAGTCACTTCCTCCTGGAATTTCCCTGCCAGGTCCCCTGCAGCCATGGCTCCTCTGCTCCTGGGGAAGAGCAGATGCAAATGGGCTTCACTTCCCTGAGTGCAGCAGCCTGTGCAGCCTGGGGCAGGGCAGGGCCTTTCCCACCCTGCTCTCAGCAGGGCTGGGTGGAGGCTCTAGTGTAGCAACCACCGGAGAGACAGCCAGAGCAGGGAAGGGTTAGCAGCAGTCCTCCCACTACACAGTCTCTGCGGGGTCTGGGACTGCCCCAGGGGCTGGTTCCCCTGGGGTGGACTGCAGCAGGGATGATGTAGGTAGGGAGGTCCTTCCTGGTGGCTGTTGTGTAAAACATTCCCCCCCCACACACACACACACCCCCATACTACTACAAGCAGCACTGAATAAGCCGCTTCCTGGTGCTTGGGAGTGAGCTGGCCTCTGTAGCAGTTGAAATCTGTGCTGTCCAAGATTTGTGGGAAGGGAACCGAGTGCCTCAGCCCAGGCCCCAGTGGGACAGTACCCATGGGCAGAGACCTCTTGAGAGCCCAGTCCCCTTGCTGGCTTAGAATCAAACTGAGGAGCAACTGAGCCTGGAGAGTGCCCCCTCAGTCCCAAGAGCAGCCTCTCCCTGTTCTGGGTGGACCTGTGCTCAGGTCATATGTCAGGGAGGCTCAGGTCACCACTGCCCGGTCTGCATTTTCTGTGAGGCTGCACCAATGCAAAGGCCTGTTAGGAGTCTGAACATCCTCAGCTGCAACACAGTGCAGCTCTTTGGGCAAAATCCCTGGGATTAGACACAGTTACACCCATAACTAGTTCTTTCCTAATAGAGATTTTCCCTCTGACATTGGTACAAGCTGTAACAGGGAACAGTGCCTGGCATGAGCTGTGGCTGCACAAGAAGGATTTGCTGGCTGAGCACTGACGGAATAACTATGTGAAACCCTCTGAGGACAAACGTCTCTTCCCAGTGCCCAGGGCTGGGAGCCAGCAGACTGCACTGGCCCGTCAGATAGAGCCTCTGCCCTGTGGCCCCAGCTCCCAATCATTTTCCCTTGTAGTTGTAAGGATCTGGGAACTTCTGGCTGAGGAGTAAGAGGAAGAATTGCCCAAATGTCTCTTCACGGGTGACAAGGTAACACCTCTACATACAGCCCCCAAGTTCCCTTAGCTGGAGAAGCGAATCCAAGATTCCCCTGGGGAGAACAAGCTGCAGGAGGCTCTGACAAGATTCCTGGGTAAGGAGCATTTTCAGACCACTGTCTCATTTCTACTCATCCATGTGAGCATATTTCCGGGGGGGTGGGGGCTGAGCAAATCAAGAGTAATGACACAGCTTTGGGTGCAAGGGGGAAGGGAGTGGAGATTCAGGTGATGTTCTCCTTGATCCTTCTGGTCAAGGGAAGGGCCCAGGCAGAAGCGGATTCATCCTGTAGATCAATGCTGGGTGCACAGATGCTGTCACCTGTGGGGTTTTGGCTTCTTCAACCATGCTATGATGTTCCAAGAAGAACATTGCTGTAAATATATTGGTGTAAATATATGGGATCCATCTGGCAAAGGGAGGGAAGAACACCTTCACAGGCAGGCTTGCTAACCTAGTGATGAGGGCTTTAAACTAGGTTTGACAGGTGATGGAGAAAAAAGCCACCCAAGCAGGGAAGGGGGAAGCCCAAAGGAAGCAGGAGGAGAGGGCAACATGGGGGGCCTCATCATTGTTTCTGAGAAAGTAGGGCAGCTGGCTAGTTATCTCAGGTTTCTGTGCATGAATGCATGGACAAACTGTTCGGGAAGAACAGGCAGGGGAGAAGAAGAGGAGTTGCTTTGCATGTAAAAGAGCTGAATGATTTCTCAGAGCTCCAGTAGGAAACTGGAGATAAACCTGTTGAAAGTATCTGTGTTAAGGTCAGAGGCAAAAAAGGTCATGTCATGGTGGGGGGTCTGCTACAGACCACCAGACCAGGAGGATGGGGTTGATGAGGCTTTCTTCAGACAACTAGTGGAACTAGTTTCCCTGTTTCTTATATGTGACATCGATCATAGGAGGGTAACACAGCTGGGGAACAGGTATGAGTCCCTGGTGCCATTGGAGGAAAAGGAAGGAGGAGGAAACCTCAGGAGAGGAGGCCAGTCCATGCACAGAACAGGCTGAAGGAGACAAGTTGACCCAGAAGAAGAGACACTGAGTGCTCGTCATAGGTACTCAATATGAGAGCTACAGAGGGTCCCCTCTGTCACCAGGATCCATGACACATGAGGTCTACTGTGTGCCTGGAGTGAGAATTCAGGATGTGCCAGAGATGATCCCAGCCATTATCTGGCCCACGGATGCTCATAGTGATCTGGCGAAGAGCCAGAGGACTGGAAAGGGCCAATGTGGTTCCCATTTTCAAAAATGGGAGGAAGGAGGACCTAGGAAGCTATAGGCCTGTTAGTCTTGCCTTGGTCCTGGGGAAGCTTTTTGAGAAAACTATCCAGGTGCACATCTGCGAGGGAACAGCAGAGAAGATCATGCTTAGGGACAGCCAACATGGGTAAATTAGAAGCAGGTCCTGTCAGACCAACCCGGTGGCCTTCTACGACCAGGTCACAAAATTCTTGGATACAGGTGTCATGGTGGACGTAGTCTTTCTGGACTTCAGGAAGGCCTTCAACACTGTCTCTTACCCCATCTTCATTAAGAAATTAGGAGACTGTGGCATTGACACCTACACAGTCAGATGGATTGCAAATTGGCTGGAGGGCCACACCCAGAGAGTGGTGGTGGATGGGTCATTTTCGACCTGGAGGGATGTGGGCAGTGGGGTCCCAGTGCAGGTCATAGGGTGCAGGCCCTGGGCAGCTGCATTGTGGAGGAAGGGGCACACACAGACATGGAGCTTCAGCTTGCATGCACCCAGGCTGTCATCCCACCACAGCAGGCAAGGCTTTGAAGGGGAATGGAAGTGGGGGTGGCCAGATCAAGGTCCTCATGGTAAGGGAGGGATTGGGGAAGAGGCAGAGGCAAGGGCTGGGGTGAATGGGGCTGCGGAGCAGGTGGTGAGATGGTTGGAGCCCAAGCAATTTGGCCAGGGGCACAGGGGGGCTCCCACCACTCCACACACTCTGTGGGAGGCACTGGGAGAGTGTGCCTCCCAGATTTGTGCACAGGGTGGAGGTGGGATGCTGCTGTGGGCTAGGGCTCTGCACCCCGCTGCCACTGTCTCTGAAACCATGCAATGTCTTGTGCCTGCCGATGCCAGGCTGTGCCACATCTCCTGCCCTCCCAGCAGTGGCAGGCACATGGAAACACACAGATCCTGCCTCCAACCCATCACAAATCAAGGGGGCATGTGACCCCCCCACATGCCTTCCCTGGGGTGCATGCAGCAGTGGGACCCCTCCCCCATGGTGCCCCTGGATGAGCTGCCTGGGCTCTGATTGCCCCACCACATGTCCCGGGGCTCAGTTCGTTCCAGCCCCTGCCCTGTCTCTGCCCACCCCTTCCCTCACTGTGGGGTTCTCAATTTGTACCCCCGCCCCTCTTTTTCCCCTTCCAAACACTTACCTACTGAGGGGAACTGTCTGTGTGTGGTACTCCACCCCCCCCAAATAATATTTTCTTCCTCCACCTATGGGGTGGGATGAATGGACTGTAAGGTGGAAAGAAAGCTGGCTGGATTGTCGGGCTCAACAGGTAGTAGTCAGTGGCTCAGTGTCTAGCTGGTATCAAGTGGAGTGCCCCAGGGACTGGTCCTGGAGCCAGCTATTTGTTTTTTATATATTTTCATTAACAATCTGTAAGATGGGATGGAGTTCACTCTCAGTAAGTTTTCAGATGATGCCAAGCTGAAGGTAGTAGTAGATACACTGGAGTGTAGGGCTAGGATACAGTGAACTAGACAAATTGAAGGATTAGGCCAGAATAAGTCGGATGAGGTTTAACAAGAACAAGTGCAAAGTCCTGCACTTAGGATACAACAAACCCATGCACCTCTACAGCCTGGGGACTGACTGCCTGGGCACCAGCTCTGCAGAAAAGGACATGAAGGTTACAGTGGAAAATAAGCTTGATATGAGTAAGCAGTGTTCCCTGGTTGCCAAGAAGGCTAAGAGCATCCTGGGCTGTATTAGTAGGAGTGTTGCCAGCAGATCAAGGGAAGTTATTATTCCCCTCTATTCTACACTAGTGAGGACATCTAGACTTGGCCTGTGCAAAGCTTCGGATAGCGATTTGGATTTGGAGATGATTCAGATGATTCAGAGGCCAAATCTACAGATCTGAATTGAATAGCTAGAAGCTTTAGGCTTTTCTAATTGATTAGGAAAAGATTCAGAAAAGATTTGATGATTTGGAGATTTGGCCATGTAGGGGCTGGAGGAGGCAGATGGGGCTGCCGATGGAGTGGAATTGGGCACAGTAAGCTTGTCGGTTGAGTTCAGAAAAGAAAACTTTACTTACAACTGTGTTACAGTGTAGGCACACTCTATAGAGTTGCAGAAAACAAGTAGAAAAGTAGAAAAGCAGAAATCGAGTGGCACACCGATGTTGTTCGAGTATGGAGGGCACGGGGTACATCAGAATTTCGGCGACAGGGAGTCACTGGTGGTTGATCAGGCCTCCAAGTTAAGTCCAAGATGCACATGAAAGTTGTCTCCGACGTGCATTCGAGCTCTCTCCTCCAACTTGGGCCGAAACTTCCCAAGCCTTTTATATGGCTAGTGAGCCAATTGCCAGCTGCCACATATGCATAATTTACGTTAAGCCAATCAAAAGCATGCATGCAAGGAGTGCAGATGCAAGCTTTGGCAGGACTGATCATTGCACCAAGGGTCTTTTCCCACCTTATGGGGGAATCTCTTGCAATCGAACACTCTCATTGTGCTGGAACTCAGCTGTGCTGAGGCACTTTTAATCACTCAATACAGACAGGCCATAGAGTATAAAGGGGAATCAATGAAATATCTGTAACTTTGTTGCTTTTTGGGTGATTTAGATTAAACTTAAATCATTGATAGCCTGTACTGAGGGCATGATGCCTGCCATGTTTCAAGGTGATAGGTGCAGGGGTTTCTGGGAAACTACACCTCAAAGTCCTGAAAACAAAGCTCATGTCACATGTGTGTGTTAAGCCACAGTGGGGTGAAAACTGCAGGCATGGTATATCTTGCTGAGGCCCCAAAGCCTGCCAAGGTTCAAGATGCTAGATGCAGGGGTTTCTTGGAAACTGCACCTCAAACTGATGACTAGCAAAACTCATAACAAAACTTGTGACATTGTGTGTGTGTTAAAGCACAGGAGGGTGAAAAATGCAGGCCTGCTAGGATTGTGGCCTTCTGTGCAAAAATGCAGGATTGGTGGCCTTCTGTGGCCACCAATCCTGCCAGCAGTTGAGAAGATAGGTGCAGGGGAAGTCTGGGTTCTGGGGTCCTGCACCTCTGGCTGCAGGCAGGCAAAACTTATGACCTGGGTGCTTGTGGGACTGTATGTGTGTTCAGGTGTGCCCTTTCTGGTGCTGGGGCCTCTGCACAACATGCAAGTGTTCCCCCATGAGGTCTCCTCCTCCCCTAGACCCTCAGTCCAGTTCACCACTGTAAATGATGGCAGGTCAAAATAACGTAGCTGACTCAACACCAATAGCACCAGCAGCATTAAAGGTACCCAGATGGATCTGTCACAGAGACTTTCTTGTTATGAAGGAATTGACAGCAGGAAGTATAGATGTCATGTTGGATATATGTTACTCATGGCATGTGATGACTTACCTAGTGTTTTTATGTCTATATGTTTATTATGAAAAAAACCAAAAAAGTTTAAAAAGTATATCTTAGGAAGCTTTTGGGTTGAAAAACACTTTGTCCAGCTGTGGCAGTACGTGCAGTTGGTGTGTCTCCTGGTCCTGGATGGAAGGACTAGTAAAGAAGCCAGAGGCTGGCCTGACCTGCAATGCAGGCAAGAAAGTCAGTCAGTGAAAGTAAAAATGGAGGCGACAAGGGGTGAGGGACAGGCTGGGGTAGCGGGGCATGGGGGAAGGGGGATGTAGCAGTGCAGGTAAAAGTGCCGCGGTGCAGTTTCCCAGAAACCCCTCCACCTCTCTCCTCAAAAGCTTTCGGGCTTCGTGGCCTCAGCAGGGGCTACCATCCCTCCTCCTTCCTGCACCTTAACACACGCACAGTGCCACCAATGTCATCAGTTTTGTTTGTCAGCAGTTTGATGTGCAACTTCCCAGAAACCCCTGCACCTACCTCCTTGAAACCTGGCAGTCTTTGTGGCCTCATCAAGAGCTACCACCCATGCAGGTTTGACCCCACTGTGGCTTAACACACACATGTGACTTGAGTTTTGTTTTCAGGAATTTGAGGTGCAGTGTCCCAGAAACCCCTGCACCTTTCACCTTGAAACTAGGCAGACTTTATGCTCTCAGCAGGTGATAGGTGCAGTGTTACAACCTCAGAAGTTACCATCCCTGCAAGCTTAATCTGAATCATCCAAAAAACAACAAAGTTATAGATATTTCATTGATTCCCCATTATAGCCTATAGCCAGATCTCTGAAGCAGCTCCAGATTGGCTCCAAATCTCCCAAAGCGATTCAACTGAATTGAATCAGGAAAATTATTTTGATCTATGAATCGAATCTCTGGTATCTGAATTGACCGAATCCAAATCAAATAGTTCCCTATTCACACAGGCCTAATCTGGAGCCTTATGTTCAGTTTTGGGCTGCCTTGTATGAAAGGATGTGAACAAATTGAAGAGAGGCCAGGGCAGCACACCACAAATGGTTTGGGGGATGGGTCATGTGAATTGTGAGACAATGCTGAGGGAACTGGGCTGGTTTAGTCTGGAGAGGAGAAGATAGAGGGGGGATTTGATAAGAGCCTTTCACTCCCTGAAGAGTCGTTCTGTTCTTGGTGGCAGCAGAAGACAGAGCAAGGAACAATGGGCTGAAGTTACAGCAAGTGAGGTTTAGGTTGGATACCAGGAAAAACTGTATCAATAGGAGCGTGGTGAGGCATTGGGACAGTTTACCTGGATACGTGGTGCTATCTCCATCCCCGGAGGTTTTTAAGGTGTGGGTCAACAAAGCCCTGGCTGGAATGACCTGGCTGGGGCTGGGGCTGGTCCTGCTGTGAGCAGGGACCTGGATTAGATGTGACCGCCTGGGGTCCCTTCCACCCCTCATTTTCTAGGATGCTACATACAACTACTTAACCATGCAACTACACAGAGAAATAACCACACAACTGCACAGCTCAACTCACAACCACAACATGCAAGTCCACAGCAGCTCTATACCAACACAGTGACACAACTACAGAGTTACGCAACCCAAACCATGCTACAGTGCAACTTCATAACTCACAGCAACCATATAACCACACAACAGCCACATAATGACTTGGCTATGTGAGCACGCAACCACAGAACCACACCACAGTCAGGCAGTGACATAACCACATAAATGCACAGTCATGCAATTACACAACCTACTGCAATGGTGAGGAACAGTGCTGAAATGCAACAATCCAACCACACAACTCATAACAACCATTCAACTGCACAGCTACACAACTGTGTACCCACACAACTACACAACCGTATGACCCACTGCAGTGATCTACAACAGCACTATAATGTGGCCACACAACTGTGCAACCATCCAGCATCACAGCTGCCAGCAGACAATACAACTACCTAATGTTGGCTCAGGGTTGATGGCAGCCTTATAAAGAGTTTAGCTTGTGGACTGGATAAAATGGTTTGGATAGGGATGATCCTGCCTCAGGCAGGGGATTGGACATGTGGAGGTCCCTTCCAGCCCTACTTCTCTATAATTTCTAGGAACACAATAGGCATGCAACTACAAAACTCACTACAAGGGCACACAACAATGCTATGACATCACAGGATACTGCTATGCAACTACACACCCACTGAAACAGATACACAACTCACAGGAGCCGTGCAACTACACAAGGGCCATGCAACTACGCAGATACAGCTATGCAGATACACAGCTACCCAAGTGTACAACTGCACAACCACTCAACCTCACATCCCACTGCAGTGACACAACAATATTATGACACAAGAATGCAACCATGCAACCTGCCAGATCTGCATGAGACCATAGCTCTACAGTTATACAACCCGCTGCAATGACACACAACAGCACCACAACACAAGCATGACATAGCAGGTCACCCAGCATCATAAAAAGGGTGAAATGGAAATAGAAATGGAGGTTTCAAATGAATGAGAAAAGTCTCTGTTGTGTCCCTTCCCCAACCTTCTAAGTTTATATAGTATGTTAGTATTTCTCCTTCATGTTCTCATACCACATTTCCTTGTAAATGAACTGTGACCTCATTATAGCATTAACAGAAACCAACCTTTGGTCCCATGGACTCCAGGAAATGGTTGGGCTGTGAACTGCAGACTTTGAAAGATTAAGGCAAAGAAGTTTAATGCAGAACTCACCCTTACCAGTCACTCACTGTTTCCTTGTTAGCAGGTGAGCTTCACAGAATCCCTTTGGCCTGGGAAAAAAAGCCGTAGTGTGTACTTTCAGTGCTTCCCTGAACATGGGAGAAGGAGCTCCCTGACATCACGTGGTGAGGGCATGCAGAGGGGCATTTACCGTGGAGCAGCTAACACCAAGTTCACACTCTAGATTGCCTTATGATATCTTTGTCTTGTGCCTACAACCGTTTGCACGCTCTCAGAACTCCACTTAGATCATGGACATGAACAACTCATGCTCCGGTGGCTGGGGGGGCACAGCGGCAGTGGGAGCGTGGCGGCAGGAGTAGCAGGAGCATGGCAGCAGTAAGTGGGAGAGCTCCCACAGATGCCACCAGTGCTGTTGGCAGCAGGGGGCAAGTTTCGACCGAGGGTCAGCAATCACCCACAACCACCAGCAGCAGCAGCGGCCAGCAGGGATCACGGACAGCCTGCGAATGCCAACGGCAGTATTGGTCGTGAGCATGGACCTCTTTGTAGGGGTGCACCACTACGTTCAGGGGGTACATATGACCCATGTGCACTCTCTACATGTTGCCCCTGACCATGGACACTCTTGGCTTGACCTTTTTAGTAAAAGAAAACATAGCTGGAAAGGAAGGAGTACAGGCTTAGCGAGGGCCTTTCCTACCATATGGGTTCAATTCAAAAAGCACATGCAAGTAACTTGGAAAATGACAAAAATATCTTTGGAAATAACATAAATCTGAGGCCTCTCCCATCCATTGCTAGGCTGAGGATGTTTCTCTTGAAAATCTGTGCTTCATCAGTTCTGCAGGTTGGGCAGAGTCCTTCCTGATGCCCTTTCTCTGCAAACCCTTCTCATGGAGATGGCTGGATGCAGGGTTCTGCTCCCAAATCATGCCCTCTAAAGACACTTGCCATTGTTCACTACAGGCCCCTTTGCTAGCTTTTTTCTTGTTTTGTGGTAGATGACTCAATGATCTGTTGAGGTCCCTTCCAAACCTAACATCTATGAATCTTCAGGTCAGAATTATGGCACATTCCTCAGTCTGGCAGAGTCCCAGGCCAGGCAGTTTTCCACTTGGGGGAGGTTAGAAAGGTGGTTCAGCAAGTTATGGGTGAAAAGTTTGTCCTTTCCAGAACCAGCCAGAATAGACAGACAGCTAGGCAGAGACCAAACTATAACTGTCTGGCAGGCACTGCAAAACACCATGTCCTGAGACAGGGATCCTGACATGCTTGCTGCTTAACTTAGAGCAGAAAATTAATAAAATGGACACTCTGGGTTTCAGGTGCCTTAGCTCATAGACAGGAATGGAGAACTGCTCAGAGCCACCTGCCAGACATTGCAGGAAGCGCTTGTAAGTCCCAACAGCTTTGCTTGGAAACAACAGTTAGGGATGATAAGCAGCAAGGTCCTAGCAACCCCATGCTCTTCTCGGGAAAACTTAGTTAAAGGGTTTTATGCCATCCACAGGGCTGTAGGGTCCACAAGCCCTCCAAGCTAGAATTTTTAAAGCGGCAAGGGAACCTGAATCCCAGTTCCTTCTTTATCTAAATCTAATCCATTGCCCTGAGATAAAGCTGCTGCTCTGCTGAATGGGTGGGGAACTAAAGCTGCTGGCTGGGTGGTGGGAATCTCCTACTGCTGGTTTTTGGAGGAAGTGCTACTTCCCCCACTTCTCTCCAGCCCGCTCACTACCTGGTTGCAAGGCAAAGAGGATGCTACTCCATGGGGCCATAAGGGAATCTCCACAATCTCTTGAAGAATCACCTCCCTGCCCCCATACACTCACCTCTGTTCTGGGCAAGCAGGGAGCTGTTTTGAGACTGGGTAGAGGTAGAGGACAGAGGCAGATGAAGGACCAGGAGCAAGCAATCAGCTCTTTCCTACCTTGAATCCCTAGAAACCTTCTGCCTTCTAGGACAGGGGTTCCCAACCTTTTCATGCCATGGCCCGGCAAACTGTGGACCAGAAGTGGCTACAGCTCGGCAAACTGAAGACCACCGCATGGAGCCCCGCAGCCTGAATTTCCGGCTGTAATTCAGGTAAAGGTACTTCTACCCCCCAGGCAGTGGGGGGAGGTGGGGCAAACTTCAACCACAGC
>JAGPOW010000409.1:113610-127620 GCA_030014935.1 Caiman crocodilus | reverse complement strand
TCCAAGGGACAGCTCACTGCTGGCTATGCAGTCTGTGATCAACACCAAGTTTTAGAAGCTTACCAGTTGCCTCATGCCCACTCTGCTCAAGTGGCTGAACTGGTAGCCCTCACTCGAGCATGTACCTTGGCTAAGGGTCAGTTTGTCACCATCTACACTGATTCCAGATATGCCTTCAGTGTCGTACATGACTTTGGTCAACTTTGGAAGCAAAGAGGATTCCTGACTTCGGCTGGGACTCAGATTAGTAATGGTTCTTATGTCAATGCTCTTTTGCATGCTCTCCTATTGCCTTCTGCTATTGCTATTGTTAAATATAAAGCCCATGAAATCCCTAATGACGATGTCACACGCAGAAATGCCCTAGCTGACCATGCGGCTAGGAATGCGGCCCTTTCTGGCCCTCAGGCTCCTAATGATATTTTTCTTTGCCTTTCAGCAGACCAGTCTCTCTGACTTGGCCCTACTCCAACACCAGGCTACAAAATTTGAGAAAGAAGACTGGCTGCACAAAGGATGCCAGTCGCATCCTGACACCTTGTGGCGCTCCCCAGATGGCCGCCTGGTGGCGCCCAAGGCTTTGCTACATTACCTTCCTCATCTGGCTCACTCCGTGGCCCATATAAGCCAAGGGGGAATGATTGCAACAGTACAGCGTGATTGGTTTGTCCCAAATTTTCCCTTTATGGCACAGCAGTACTGTAGCACCTGTCCCATTTATCTTGCCCATAACATCGGTCAGAAGATTAAAACTAGACAAGCAACACGCTCCCCCCCACTATGGGGACCTTTCATAAATTTGCAAATGGACTTTGTTCAAATGCCAAAACATTGTTCTTTTGAATATATTCTTGTCATTATTGATATGTACTCTGGTTGGGTAGAAGCTTATCCTTGTAAACATGCAGACTTCACCACTGTAGCAAAGAACCTTTTGAAGGAATTCATCCCCAGATTTGGCCTGCCACTCACGCTAGACAGCGACTGAGGAACACACTTTACAGGGCAGATTGTTAGAAACACCTGTATGGCCCTGAACATACACCAGCACCTGTACTGTGCCTACCATCCCCAATCCAGTGGCACAGTAGAGTGGAAAAACTGACTTAAAAACACACCTGTCTAAAATTTGTGCTGAAAATAACTTGAAATGGCCAGAGGCATTGCCACTGACACTCATGCACATTAGACACACTGCCAACAGAAAACATGGACTGTCCCCACATGAAATTATCATGGCACATCCCCTGAGAATGGCCACTACACCACCCCCATTTCCTCATCAGACTAATCTTCAGTTGGATGATGAAACTGTTTTAAATTACTGTAAGGCACTAACGAAATGTGTCGGATCTATTCATTCACAGGTTCAGAAAGCACTGCCACCCGCTGCAGATGTCCCATGCCATTCGCTTGAGCCTGGAAACTGGATATATATCAAGGTGAATCAATGAAAAAACTCACTCCGACCCAGGAATGGCCCCTTCCAGGTGCTCCTAACCACTAACACTGCCGTTCATTGCCAAGGGCACCAGATGTGGACTCATGCCTCGCACTGTAAAAAGGTTTCACCTCCATTGGACCCCAACGCAGCTGAATTCCAACCAGACAGAAAGACTCCACAAGCTGATAGTGAGCTCAGCGCCTGTCAGCAGAAGTATTCAGGACCAGTGGTGAGCATAGCATCCACTGACGAAGAGGGTTTACCACTACAGAGTAAAGAAGATGCACCCCCACAACACCACTATGCCCTCCGGGAAAGGAAAAAGGCCTCCACCTAGTTCCTGGTTCTCAAGATGGGATTGGTTTGTCGTGACTCGGGTAATTCTTAGTTTACTTGTTCAGCTCATCTTACACGAACTTAAAGACTCAGTAACTGAAGAAAGCACGATAAACAACTTAATATTGCAGAATAGCTCAAGAAGGTCACTATTTCATCATCAAAATGTTTTCCTCCAATTATCTTACCAATTTGCAAAGGACTTAAATGTTTCTCAGTGTTGGGTATGCAGTCATGCCCCTATTCATTCTACCAGGGGAATACCCATGATATCAACATCTTTAAACGCCATGCAAATGTCAGCCCCTTGCTATTCAGATTTTAAAGAAAATGAAACCTGGCAGGATATAAAATGTAACCAATTTGATTATATACGGTTAACCTATGCCACCCTGGGAAAATTTTGTTGGACCTGTAACGGATCTGAATTTTCAGTAGGAATCAGTAAATGTGAGACAGAATTTAAGATAAATGGGGTGTGGTTCTCTTATGGTTCCTGGATATCTAATTATACTCCCAAACAAAGTGGATTTTCAGGTTATTATACACAGTGGATGATGAGACCACGCTGTAATGATAGCCATGGGTTTACTGCACTGGCTGGCCATTATTTCACATGTGGAAACAAAGCCTATAAACACCTTCCTTCCGGATGGGAAGGAACATGCTATGTCTCTGCAATATATCCCGCTATTGCTGTTAGATCTTACTTGCCAAAAGGAAAGATTCGCAACATGCAGGAAATTACAGAAACTCCGAGATTTTGAGGAATCATGTTTCCCAACTATGGCGCAGGCTTGGCCATGTCTGAAATAAAGAAATTTGCAGCATCCCTAGAGAAGATAGCTAATGCTACTACTATTGGTCTTCACAAAATAAATAATGAAATGAAGGAAATAAGACAGATGACTTTACAAAACAGACTTCCTTTAGCTTACATGTTAGCCAGCAAAGGAGGAGTCTGTGCTTTAGTTGGTAAAGAATGCTGTACTTACATCCCTCATAATTCCAAAAAAATACAAGATTTGGCTGAACATATTCAAGAGGACGCAGCCAAATTACATGAGACAGGGAATTGGAATTTAAGTTCATAGTTCAGGTCCCTTTTTGGCTCCTTAGGATCCTCCATTATTCATGGATTATTGATATTTTTTATTATTATCATCCTGATATGCGTAATTTTCATGCTTATACGTGGTTGTCTAAGCTACATATCTAAGCAAACCCAACCTGGGAATAGATTAATGTTCCTGCAAATATCTGAACAAAATCAGCAGGAAGAAAATGAAAGAAAACACACCACAGAAACTAAAATGATGGTACTAAAAAAATGTGAGCAGATTGAAAGAAGATATAGAAATATGCAAGATGAAATAGAGAGACTCATGGGAATAGAAATAGAAAGGATGAGACTTGTAAGTCTCAAAGGGCGAAATGTGGAAGTAAAGGATGGCTAAGGCCTCAAGGGGGGGAGAGAGAAATTCCTTAGATAAGAGGAAGATGACCATTAAACTGTCTTGAAGGACACAAGACAGATAGCCCCAAGGCAGAAAAGTTAGTTTAGGCAACCCTTTGTCTTGAATCTATAAAAGGTTAATTGCCCTGGACGTAAAGTAGAGAGGCCACAGCAGAAATCTTCCTGTAAGGGTCTCTCTCCGATAGCTATCGAAATGAAGTTTCTGCCTGACCTGATTCCAAATTCTACAGCGTGTTTTTTCCACGACAGCCCTAGCCTATTCTTTCACCACTGAGCTTAGCTTCTTCCTAACGTGGGCTGCCCAGTGCAGTAGTCTGGGAGTTGACATTGCCTGTGAAGACAGAGGTGAAAAAGGCATTGAGCACTTCAGCCTTTTCTGCATCCCTTTACTAGGTTGCCTCCCCTGTTCAGTAAGGGACCCATACTTATAATCATCATCTTCCCCCCTCCTACCTCTGCCCCATGCAGGAAGCTGCAGTAACAATCCATCTTTCACCTCCTGTTAGACTCAGTGGACCACGGGAGACACTGCTATGCATCAATGGCAGCGGGGACATCAGCAATATTTTCCATCTGCAGACTGGAATGACCTGGCTTGGGTCAAAGGCAGGCCAGTGCTAAAACTCAGCAGCCATCGCTTCCCCCCTGCCACCACTTCTCTGCTGCACAGCTACACCGTGGCATAGCCACTGAGCAGCAAGAACAGCATGGGCAAAGCCCCCTGCCACAAAAGCCCTGCTTCATGAACTGGATTCAGTGGCTCCAGAGGCTGCTGACCCTGCTGTAGGGTGGCCGATGGAAGTCAAGACTGGGCCCATATAAACAGCTCAGACCCATTGAGCTGTGTATTTTCCACATGCCCAGAATGCACGGTCCTGCAGAAGGACTCCGCAGCATGGAGCAGCACCAGATATCGGTGCATTGCCTGTGTGTCCATGCTCCCATACAGTAACAGCTTCCATGAGTGTGAGCAAACAACAACTGTGCACCAGAATGAATGCACAGCGGGAATACCCAACTACCCGTGGGGGCATATGTCTCACAAGAAAACCACTCTCCAGTCTCAATAGTAATCCTCAAAGGGAATTCACAAAACACTTTTCACAGATGAACCTATGAGCTTCACTTCATCAGCTTCCTGGATACAAAAAATCATGGACTAAATATAGATTTTGGATTTATGACACATTATAACCTGCCAGACATCTCATATCTCCACTGTTTACCAGCTACATTCACTCCCCCCACACCAGCCTGCCTCTCACCCACTGACTCTTAAATTAACATCTAACCGACTGGCTTCCTTGCTGCGGCCCAGCCTCTGGCCTCGTTACTATTCATCCTACCCAGGAAGGGGGCACACACCAACTGCAGATGCTTCCTTAGCCTCGTGAAGGGTATTTATACCCAAAAGCTTGCTAAAATTTTTTCCAGCTATTTGTATCAATCTAATAAAAGATATCAGATTTACCCAAAAAACCTTCTCTGACTATGTCCTTAGGCCGACATGGCTACAACCTATGCCTCCAAATTCCCTCTGACACTAAAGCTACCTGACATCACTCTAGTAGCCTGCAGTAGCCTTAGAAGAGGCAAGTTCCCACTTGTTTTAATCCCTTGATCCTGAGGAACAACTGTTTTCTGTCACCTGCCAGTAATTTGAGTCGGTCCTTTCAATCCATGGTCAAATTGTTAATGAATTACTGGAAACAGCTGCAAGCCACCTGCTCTGCCCAGCTCACACTGCGCACTGCAGCCACTTTCTTTAGGAAAGGCAGAGTCTGATGCCCAAATCCAGGCTGTAAACCCTGATCTGAAACCAGCACCTCCCTGCAGCCCAGAGTCTGATCCCCTCCACACTCCCTGCCCCCAGGGATGGAAAGGGAGAGCGTGCTCTCCCTGCTCTGAGACAGGAAAGGGCGCTGGCAGGAGGTGCAACCGTTGGCAGAAAGCAGTTAGACCACAGCATCTGCTTGATCTATGTAATAGGGAAGTGTTGTTATGGGAAATTATCTTTTGTTGCGTCAGCTGCCTCGTTCAGAGAGATACAGACTGTCTTTTAGATAAAGCACGTTTCCCCAGATCTGCAAAAGAAGCAGCAGCAGCCTGAACTAAGCGTGAGACGGAAGAGAGGCCTGTGCAGACCTCCACATGCAGAAAGAAACCGAGTCTCTTGGAGGAAAGAAGCAGGGCTGTAATATATGAGAGGAGAGACGTTATCAGCCATCTAACTGTGACAGGCTCTTTGGTACCAGGGTGTCTGTGACACCCCCACAGCGGCCCTGGCGCTCTTGCCTGGCTCAAGCTCTAATGCCACCCCCCCTGCATTACTCTTCTGCCACACCTTGTTCTTAAACAATATAGCTTGATTCAGGGAAGCTGCCAACAGGCCTTAGAGAGACGCCTAGTCCCAATAAGTTTCCTCTGGATCTCTCCCAAGACCCCACTGCCCTCAAGCCAGCTCTCAGGCTTGATAAATCCCTCTCAGCCAGACTAGGTTGCTATAGGATACCAAGAGTCTTAAGGGCAAGTTGTGTGGCTCCTTCACCTCCCCTATACTTCACCCCAAGCCTCACAGATGTTCCCTTTGATCTTTCTCTATATATACTCAGATACCTTTGGGCCCTCAGATCCCTGGTTCCTTACTCATAGTTTCATAGTTTTATAGTAAGTAGGGTCAGAAGGGACCTGAGCAGATCATCAAGTCCGACCCCCTGCCATGGCAGGAAAGAGTAATGGGGTCAAATGACCCCAGTGAGGTGTTCATCTAGCCTCCTCTTAAAGACCCCCCCAGGGTAGGAGCCAGCACCACTTCTCTCAGAAGTTGGTTCCAGATCCTAGCTGCCGTGACAGTGAGGTGGCGCCTCCTGATGTCTAGTCTGAATCTACCCTCTCCCAGCTTGTGACCATTATTTCTAGTCACTCCTGGTAGTGCTCGAGGGAGCAGGGACTCCCCCAATGCCTGCTGGTCCCCCCGACCAGTTTGTAAATGGCCACTAGATCCTCCTCAGCCTTCTCTTGTGGAGGCTGAACAGGTTCAGGTCCCATAGCCTCTCCTCATAGGGCCTGCTCTGCTGCCCCTGATCATGCTGGTGGCCTCCTCTGGACCCTCTCCACGTTGTCCACATCCCTCCTGAAGTGCGGTGCCCAGAACTGGACGCAGTACTCCAGCTGTGGCCTGACCAGTGTTGCATAGAGGGGGAGGATCACCTCCTTGGACCTGCTTGAGATGCATCTGTGGATGCACGACAAGGTACTGTTGGCCTTCCTGACCGCATCCCCACACTGTCGGCCCATGTTCATTTTGGCATCAATGATGACTCCAAGATCCTTTTCTGCCTCTGCACTGACGAGAAGGGAGCTCCCCAGCCTGTAGGTGTGCTGCTGGGTCTTCCTCCCCAGGTGCAGCACCTTGCACTTGTCAGGGTTGAAACCCATCCTGTTCTCATCCACCCACCCCTGTAACCTGTCTAGGTCCAATTGCAGCCTATTTCTCCCTTCTAGTGTGCCCACTTCCCCCCACATCTTACAGTCATCTGCAGATTTGAACACAGTGCTTTCCACCCCCTCATTCAAGTCGCTGATGAAGATGTTGAACAGCGCGGGCCCGAGGGGGACCCCACTGCCCACATCCATCCAGGTCAAAAATGTGCGGCCCTCCAGCTAGTTAGTGACCCATTTGACTGTGTAGGTGTCGATGCCACAGTCCCCTAGTTTTTTAATGAGAATGGGGTGAGAGACAATGCTGAAGGCCTTCCTGAAGTCCAGAAAGACTACATCCACTGCTACCCCCGTGTCTAAGGATTTTGTGACCTGGTCACAGAAGGCCACCAGGTTGGTCTGACAGGACCTGCCTCCAATGAACCCGTGTTGGGTCTGAGTCTCTCTCAGACGTGTGGGACCCCCAGTCCCACGCACAACCCCTCCTTCAGGCTCCCAGATCCTCTGGTCTGGCTTGGCCTGCTCTGGGCTTGTGGACCCTCTGGCCCAGCTCCACCCTTCCCAAGCTTTTGGGCCTTTGAGTTTGGGTCTCAGTCTTTCTAGGCTCCCGGGCTCCTTGCTGGGACCCAGTCTCGCTCTGAGGCTCCTAGGTTCCCATACTCGACATACCCCTGGTGCCTGCCCCAGCAGGGCTCAAAGCTAAACAACCAGCCAGCTCAAATAAACTAGAAACATCACCACCCTTTGGCAGGCACCTGTCCCTGACAGGGTAGGGGTTTAACATAAACAGGCCACTCACCTGTAAAGCCAGTCTTTCTTAGCCCAGGGGCTGCCCCAGTTCTCAGACCTGGCCAGCAATATCCAGTCCCTTCAGGAGCCCTGCAACCATGACACTTCTTGGCTGCTGGGGTGACATTACCTGACCAGCGCAGGCTTTGGGTTCATGTAATTCCAACCTGAGCCCTCTTCCTCCCTGGGGAGTCCCTCTTAGCGCCCCCTGCCACCTGCAAGAGACTGCTTGCTTCCTAACACAACAGAGAAACATGGCAGAAAGGTAGTCTGCCTTTTGTTTCCTGTGAGAAGTTTACAGAACAAAAAAGGAGAGCAGAGAAACATTTTTACAGCTCCCTCTCTGCACGTATCAACTACCTACAACATCAAATGCGATTCAAGGGTTTCCCAGCACGTCCCAAGTGACTGCTACATCAGCCATGCTTACTCTTGCAGCTGCTTTGCATGACTTGAGTTGTACCCCTAATAAATAAGCACACCCCAATGTGACGGGCAAATCTGGTAATACCGTATGCACAACATTTAATTAGTGGAGAACGCAAAAGGGAGATGGCAGATGCCACAGTCATTGATGTCTGTTATTGTTAGTCATATTATAGTCATCAGTGTTTGTCTGTTGATGTTTGCTGTGCACACCCCTCAGCCATAGATGCCAAGGAATAAGAGAAAAATGTTAGGCTTTTTCTCTGATACTGGTAAAAGTGAAAGGCTTTTGAGTGACCAAGGGTCAAAAAAGCTTAAATGCAAAAAGCTTGTTGCAGTTGAGAACTGGAAGACTTAGCTTGACATGGCCCAGGACCAGCAGACTCACAGGTGCAAAACTCAATGTCGTCTAGGACCGGCGGGTTTCAAGGCTCAGAACAGCTTGGAGCGGTTGGGGACCTACTTGCTCAGAAGCAAAATATAGCATTTGGTTTTTCCTGTTCTGCAGCGATAAGCTTAGTGTATGTGGGAAAGCCGAGTGGTTTTTGACCAGCTGTGTAGGTTCAAAGCCCTGTCTCGGTGATAGGTATAACGTAGGAAAGTTTGTGTGAGTTTGTGACTAGCAAGGCTAGAAATAGAAGTTTGGTACGAGTAGAAACTAGCAAGCTCAGGGCAGGTGGAATTGGTAAGTTGTCAGAAGGGAGAAAGCGTTGTGCGGCTTGAGGCCAACAAATTTTAAAAGAATGGAAGGGGATGTGGTTTATACCTAAGACTTTTCAGGGAGTACAGGAACCAGCCGTTGGTCGAGGAATCGACCCTGTTAAAACAGTGGGTCCAAGAAAAAGGTGCCTGTCCCTGGAGTCTGAGCGCCTTTCAGAGACATGACACCTTGAAGCAGGCTTGCAAGGCCCGTAATGTTCTGGTTACTACCACCAAACCAAAAGTAACTAAGAACTACAAGAAAACAGAAGCTGTTTTAATTTTCTGAAAGGCTGCAAAGTACTATACAAATTTAGTTCAGAATCACAAAAGAAAGAGAGAGAGCTGAACTACATATGTTTTGAAAAAGAAGCAACTTGAGAACAAACGTGAATAAATATAAAGTGCAGGTCTCTGGTGTAACTGCAGAAGCACTGCAGACTGCTACAGCCTTATGAGGCACAGCGACAGTAATTCTGCCAAGAAAAGGAAACCACTATGTTGTGGTAATTTGATTAATTAATGTAAAAAAAATGAATGAATCCAAAAGGTTTTGCAGCACTTCCCCCAGTGTAAAAATTAGATTAGTGACACTCAGTGTGAAAACTGGACCTGTTTTTTCCCCAGAAAAGTGCCATTTAAAAAAAAGAGAAATGTGAAAACAGTCAGGTAGCTATTATACAAAAAGAAATGTAAAATGTGTTTAAACAAAAAGGGCACTAAAGAAATTAACACTGTAGGTACAAGAGGGGGCAGGAGAAGGAAGATTAAAAATGAAACTTAAGGAAAACAAAACCTGCTCTAAGTCATAGTCTGATGCAGAATACCTGCCATCGCGCTGTGGTCAAGTATAACACCTTCCATCGCTGGGCTGGTGGGAAGGCAGTAGCAGAGAAGACTGTGCTAAAAAACTATGTAAATGTTTATCATAAAAATGAAGCCTAAAAAAAATGGGCTGCCTTACAGCAATTATTACGCTATGTATGTAAAACAGAGGGTGTAAACAGTGTTATGTGTTTGCTCTGTGCCTATGGTGTAAGGCAGAGACTGTCAAAAGTATGAATGTGTGCACTCTCATTGGTAATGGGACAAGATAGATCTACAAATAGTGTGGGTACAGTGCCAATATTCTAAAAAGAAAAGTGTTAGCAGCTACGAAAGCTTTTGCTATTATTGAGTAATTAGTACAGTTAATCAAAACAATCAAATAAAGACCTTTCCTAAAGTCTGGCAGAAAAGGAGTTAAAATCCAGCAAGATACCAGCATGTGTTTTAAATAAAGCATGAAACTTCCTCCTCACAAAATGAGTGTAAAATTCACTACGGGGTAAAATAAAATTATAATTCCTACTAGATCATTTAAATTAAAAAATATAAATGTTTAGTGTAGATAAGTCTTTCATTTTGGTCCATTTTAAGAACAAACAAGAACCTAGAAACAAACAATGAACTTCAAAGCTTTGAATGAACTGTCATAGCTCCTGATATAGCAAAATACCCTACAATTCCAGCAGCGATAGCAGAAGGGGTAAACTGATTTTTAGTATTAAATTTGGCTAATACAGGTTTTCGATTATTTCCTTGGCGCAAAAGTGTTGGTATAATTTTGAATTTATATTTTTAAAAAACCAACAGCATAGTTTTATCCTCATTTAATATGTACATGTATACGTGTATATATATGTTCTCCCCCAGCCCTCCAGAATTACAATAATATCTGTATTTATAAATATGAATAATATTTTGCTGCAAGGAATTTTCCTTGGCAGGGTGTGTGTATTTTCTTTTGCAGAAACTATCATGTCAGCACCCTAGTGACTGATATTCTACGAGGCCTCAGTACCATCAACAGCATCTTCTTCACCTAAGTTATGTTTTTTCCACAACAACGAACATTGCCTTTTCTGTTTTGTGTTGTATATTTTGTTGTTTAATTTATTTAGTTGCTAAAAGTTTGAATGCATATAAATATCATATAGGTGTAATAAAAATTATTGGGTAATACACCATCTAAAAATTAAACTCATCTGTGGATCCCAGACCAGGGCACTTCTGTCCAGCTTGGGCTGGAAGGTTGTCCTGCTCCTTAAAGTAAGAAGTAACAGTTTCTGTGGAAATCCAGGTTAAAGGCACTAAGGTAATGTGTGCATTCTTTATAATTTTATAACTGTGTGTATTCTTTATAAATCTCTCTCTATAACACGCACACATATATATACGTTTTATTTTTGCTGTTTTCCAGAAAATCTCATTGGCATTTACACGTAATATATAATGTTAACTTACCAGGTTATGAGTGAAAAATCTCATTAACCAACAGTTTTAAAGAAAACAGGAATATACAAAGACAAAACTTCCCTAAATCTGGAGCCCATGGGCCAGAATGATGGTTACAAACAAAATTAAATTAGGCTCAGTGATGGTGCAGTGCTATTTGGGCAGCTGCAGAAGACTGGAAGGGAGGTATGCCTTTTGTCATTTGAATTATTACAGGATTTATCAGCTATGAATTGGCAAGTGCCTGGGAAAGAACCCCCTTAATGGTACCTATCTAAAAAGACACGTGGGTTCTATGGGAAAGTCACACACACTCGTGGTAGTAGCAAAAATATGAACTCATAGTATGCTTTGGTTCAAAGAAAAGTCTGCTCATGAAAATTAAGCAAAGTAAAAGTTTATCCACAGGCTATTAAAATAGGTTAGATAAAAGCACTACTAAGGTATAAAACAGTGATGGCAAATCATCATAGATCTAAAGCCCAATGACATACTAATAACACACCCAGAATGTATCGGATATCTATCTCCATCCACGTAGGGATGGAATAAATGAGCAGATAGCACTGGAAAAATCAATCAAAATCACAGAGCTAAATGACCATGGGACACAGTGCTGGGTGTAGCTGGCGCCGGAAAGGGCGTTTTGAATTCCATTAATCAGGAAATACAGGTGAATAAATTAAATGCTTTTGGAAGCACAGCGTTTCACTTAGGGGGTCCTACTGATGAGAGTTTAGTTGTAATCACATTATTCCAGATGTCATTGGCTGACATAGGAAAAACAGTGGAAAAGGAATAAAGAACTGATGCTCGGGTAGTGGTTGATGCTTTTATAAATTTTGAGATGTATCCATTGTTTTAATGTGTGTACAAACACAGTTATGGTCTCTGGGTGTAGTGCACAGCCTAACTGAACAAGGAGCAAATTGGCATATACCTGTGGAAGGATGAAACTTGATTTGGAATACTACCAAGCAACCAGCATGGTTATGGCCTTATAACAAACTCATAGGATTCAAATATGATCCTGATACTATGGCTTTATGTCTTCAAATTGAAGCTATAGAGAAAGCAAAAAAAGAGTTAGCATTCCTATTTTTGTATTAAGAGCATGAGTTAATGGATGTATATTACTCCCATGAGTAAATGGACATTGGACTCGAAAACCTGCAGGCGGCTATAAAGCTGTATCCACCAGCATGTGCAAACACCGCTCAGAAGGGTTTATTTGCTTGGAATATATGCACATAGGAAGGAGGGCTAAGGGGGAGGTGAGGGCCTTGTATTCCCCATCCACTAGCTGCGTGGCCCCGTATCCGTCGCGTTGTCACCCTGCGGGGACAGAGGCAGCCTTGGACTTCTTGTTCGAACAACGAGGAATCCAGAAACAAACATCCCGCACACTCAGCAGATCTGAGGCCAGTCCCACCGAAGGTCGGTGCTGTAACATCTGAAGGAACCTCTTGTCAGGTCGTACTGCAAGGAAGAATACTTGCGATAAGCCTAGGAGTTACTATTAAAAGTTCACTTGACACCAAATTGGATGAAGGCCATGTCAATCCTTGGGGGGGGGTCTCAGGTAAAAGGAATCCTAGGGGCAACATACCCAACCTCACGCCTAAAACATGCCCACCCTCAACTGCAACCACTGGGAAGTTCATCCCTGGCCCAACTCTGCTGTGGGAGCCTGGCTCTGACACCCCAAAGCCTTATCAAACACCTGCTCTGAACCCCTCACTTCAGTGTGAGGCAGGTTCTCAGTCTTGTTAGTAAATGGCATTGGCGATGTGTAGGCGGCGCAAGTGGGTGCATGTGCACCCCCGGAGATTGGCCATGCACCTCCTGGAAGTGTCGGCTGTGAAACTGGAAGTGAACTGGAAGTGCATAGTTGTGACCAGCTGTTGGGGGACCACCCCACCCGGGCCTGACAATTGGCTGCCACTGGACTGGGCCCTCCTGCTCTGGTTGGTGATTGGCGGCTCAGGGACCCCCCACCATTGGTGATCTGGCGCGCCCCACGGGTTTAGGAGCGTGTGTCACACCAACTTTGCTCTAACAAGGGAGACAAATCAACACCCTCTGCTCACAGAAGGCACGTTGTAGTATATTTATTACGCATACATGAGCTCTGCACCTTCAGGTGATGCTGGGATATTTAGAGGATGTGGCCATGGCCCCTAATCCAGACTGGAGGGCACAGCTACATTTATGAACACACTGACTGGTGCCATGTTAAAGGTGGTTCTCATTCCCCAGCCCAGCCTCCAGCCCCAGCAAAATACAGAACTGACATTATTGCACTGAAGATATGATTGACCCATTTTGTCTAAAGTCTTCCTTCTTTCTCTCTACAGATGGGCTCTGTAACCTGGAAGACAGACCCAAGACTGCAGGGTTGGGCACTACCACAGGACCTAAAACCCAGATATTTATGGGACTGAGGCAGGACAGGACTAACTGCCTGAGGGAAAATTTCTGAGAGACCTGTATCAATATTTTTGTAGAGGTGGGCCTTTTTCCAGGTCTTCCCCTAAACCCTGAATTACTGTAGCATCAAAAAGGGAATATCCTGAATTACCTGCCCAGTGAGCAGTGACTTGGCTTTGGGAGGAATTAAAGAAAGACTATTCGGTATGAGAAAGAATAAAAAGGCTAGAAAACAGGAGCACATTTGCTGTGGAAACAAGGACTGGCAGAACATGGATCCTTCCTTTTATCTGGAGAATATTAGCAGCAATAGGAGTCGGTGTCCATCCTTGTGTGCTGGAAATGTGTGGTACTGCATCCTCTGCCTATGACAAGCAATATGCAAGTGAGTTGTGCAGCACAATGTGGTACCACTTATCAAACCCATTTATGGACAGTGAGTTTGAGGCAGGCTGTGAGCAGCACTGGACGAAATGCATTTATGACTCCAGCAAAAACCCCAGATGATGTCCACTAAGACCTGAACTCCTGACGACCCTGTTGCCCCAGGGCTCCTGTCTCGTTAACTCACACAGCTGAGACACCTCATGTTCCTTAGTTGTTCATAGGAGTACTCCAGATGTCCAGGCAATACCCTCCACATGGCTCTGAGGACCTGGGGCCTGTGGCAGGCCAGTAGGGGGCGCTCCCG
>JAGPOW010000409.1:102434-112706 GCA_030014935.1 Caiman crocodilus | reverse complement strand
TGCCAGGCTTGGACCCCATGGTGGAGGAGCGTGTTAAGTATCTATTTTCCATCTTGGATGTGAGAGGTGGTATCACACGAGATTTAGGGTGGTGTAAAATTACTGTCCCAATGAGTGAAACGCAGAAGGGGAGTGAATGTCAAGGGCATAGGTCAGAAAAAGTTGAGGGGGAGCTGGTACTCTTCAGCCCGTATCTGCGGGGAGACGGTGCTGAGCTGGGCCCTGTGGGGAGGAGGTCCATGGGTGGGCCTGGTTAGATATGCAGCTGGGCTGCCAGACCTCTGCCTGTAGCTATGAGATAATAACGGTCTGAGACACGCAGATGTGCGCAGGGACCAAGCCAGGGCTGCCGAGAAGGGAAGGCTGAGAACTGAGACCCCAGACACCAGGGCATGGAGAAGTGATGGCTGCACAGTGACACCAATTCCCCAATAGGCTGCAATGTGACGCCAACATTTCCCCACCCAGGCAGGACTATAGCCCCCTCCTCTAGGTCAGATCAATGGGGCAGGATTGGTGCTGCTGACGGGACCCTTGCCCTGGGACTCCCTGAGTCGTGGGTGCTTCAGTTCTTCCCCAGCTGCTGCAGGGATCTGAAGCCAAACACTGCAACCCTGAGTCCTCCCTTGCCCCAGCTCCAGGCAGCCCCAGGGGTTTGGCCACTTGGGGACAGCAGGGTTGCCCCAGTGTCGGTGCTGGGTCCTGCTGCAGTGTCTCTGCTGTGTGAAGTCTCACCTCTCTGCTGTCTGATTGCAGGATTCAGCAGAGTCTGAAGATACGCAGGTGAGTGACCCTGACCCTGTATCAGCGACCCCAGCCCCTTCCCTGGGACAGCCATGCTTCCTGCAGCCACCTCCTGCACCATAGCAGAGCCCCACAAGTGGGCTTTGACCTTGGGATGGGACAGAGTCACCACATGTCTGCTGGCCTCTGCCTTCACTGCCCCTTTTCCCAGCACGCTCTGTGTCCACTGGGCCCTGGGCAGGGCTGGGCTTTTGCCCATGGCAGGCCCCAGACCCAGGACTGAGCCGGCAACCTGAGCCCAAGCCCTGGGCACCTCATTTGAGGAAAGCACTAGGCTCAAGGGAGACTCCTGTCCTCCCTCTGGCAAATGCCCCCTGGGCAGAGCCTCTGTCACAGCCCCTCCTGGGCCAAGGCTCACACCTGAGACACTGTCTGTGCGACGCCATCACAGCGTGTGCCCAAGCTTGTCCCTACAGGGACTGTGGGCAGGGCAGGAGGGGCTGATGCAGAGCCAGCCACTGCCTTAGAGACTGACAGGGACAGAAATAGCTCCACATCCCAACCCTGTGACACAAGGGGACAGAGTGACAGGAATGGGGGCAGCAGCTGCGGGAGGCAGTGCAGGGGGAGAGGGGCATGCAGGACCTCCTGGCTCTGCACAGCTGTCGGCCCCTCTGTGACACTCAGCCTCAGAGGCCAGCACTCAGCTGCCCAGCTTGTTCTTCCCACATGGCAGCTAATGTCATGGGGGCACGGGGCTGGGGCCTGGTGGGGAGAGCTGTTTGCTGGGGGAAGGGACACTGGGCTGCAGCTGTTATGGCACACAGAGATGTGGGCTCTGCATGGGAAGAACTGCCTCCAGGCCATTGCTCTGTCTTGTGTCCAGGTCCTGGCAGCAGACACAGGGGGCTAAAGCACAGCTTGTGATCTGCTTTGGGTCACTTGGGTCCTGTGCTTTCATGCAAGTCATCTGTGTGTGTGTAGGGAAGCAAGGGCCCACAGCACCCTGGGCAGAGGCCCAGACTGGCTCTCTCAGCTCAGCACTCTGTGTGGTCCTTACAGAGACTGGATGTATTCCTGACATGGTGCAGCCCCGCTCTGCTCTACAGTGCCTAAGGGTTTAGGGGGGTGTGCCATGGAAGGGCTAGGTGTAAAGCACATGGGGCCTTTGCACCTGCTGTAGACGGGGACACTGCAAGGAGTTCAGGGTATTGCTGAGAGCAGGGGCCCTGGAAGCTGACACAGGACAAATGCCATTGACAGTCACTTTTTAGCAGTCCCTGGGGAGCAGGGCAGGTGTTGTCAGGACTCTGGAGAGCAGTTTCTGGCTCAGTCTGATGTTATGTCGTAGCCTGGAGGTCTGTGTCTTAGGAAACTTGAATATGTTGTCTAAAGGGGCATGTATGTGTGTGGGAGGGGAGAGGGGCAAGGAAGAGGTGGGAAGAGGAGAGGAGGCCGTGCTGTCACTTCCCTGTTACTTTTCACTTTCAGCTTTTCAGCTGCTGGAGGTGGCAGGAGTGGGGTGTGCAGCCTCTGTACAATGCATTCAATTAAGAAAGCCAGGGCCAAATTTCCAGGCCCCTGGTCCAGGACCAGCTGCTTGGAGGTTTCAGCCCCCACAAGAGTGACCCTGTTGGGAAACAGCCCTAAGGAGAGACACAGAGCCCCTCTAGCACTGGAGAAAGGTGCTGAGCATCCACTCTCCAGAGATCAGCTGGGAGGAGGGCTCCAGGCACGGGGTTCACACTCCGTGAGAGAGAGCCCAGCTCAAACCCCACCGCCTGAACATGGGAGCTGTCTCTGTCTCAGGGCCCTGCTGGGATGGGCAGGCACCGCTCGCTGACACAGCCCAGCCATGGGCCCTCCTCTCCCACCCGCACCCTGAGCAAGTGGCACTGGCCCTGGTCCTTCACCCCAAAACCCGCTCTGAGATGGGCTATTTCTGAATGCATGTGGTATGATTCTCCAGCCCCTTCCCTATTACATGTCCAGGCTGAGAGGGCCGCAAGGGAGGAGCTTGCTTCTCTGCTGATCTGCTCTGGTTGCTGCCAGGAGGGTGAGCGTGGGGAGCTGCCCCTGCCTGGAGCGCGTGGGCCAGGGCTCCTGGGTGTTGTCAAGCCTGGCCCTGGGCTGAGGGGTGGAGTGAAAGAGAGGATGGCAGGGAGGAGGGCGCATCCTGGAGCCAGGTGCAGCCCAACCAGTGCGAGCAGGGACCTCGTGTCACAATGCACCTTCCTCAAACCACCATCTCTGCCATGTTAGCATCCTGCAGTGTGGTCTGTGCTGGCATGTTTTAATGGCCATGTGGAGCCCTTAGCACTTCCCCGCTCCCACAGCCTCTGGCTCAGCCTTCAGCCCAGCCTGAAGGAGGCACAGCTGGAGAGGCATTTAGTCAGACTGAATGCCTTGAGAAGTTCAGGAAGAAGTTGGTGATAGTCCCAGACCACAGTCCTGGCTCATACAAACACATCAAGTCCCACTGGATAGGATTTCCATTTGCTGGGGGATTGGTACTGAACTCAACTGCAAAGGAGGGTCACTGCCATCCCTGGGGCAAGGCAGAGCCCCTCCCTGCAGAGCAGATGCTGCTCCTGCTGCCGCTCCCTCCCAGCAGTCACAGGGAGGGGCTGCAGCTGCTCCCTGGCCGTGCTCACCCCTTGGCCAGCCCGGGTCAGTCACACCTTGGGGTGTGCAGGACATGGGGTGCCAGCTGCCTGACGACACCCCAGCCCTATTCCTGCAGGTCTGTCCCTGGGATACCTCTCCAGCCCAGCTGCAGTACCAAGGCATCTCCTTGGGGCAGGCACTTGTGTGCACGGGTGCTATCTCCTGATGCTGGTTAACCCGGTTCCATATAAGACTCCCCAGGCCAGCACAAAGGCCCCTGGAGAGCCCCTTCCCTCTGCGCCCCACATCCTGCCAGCTGCCCTGGTGTCTTGGTCACAGCCCTGCGTATACTGATGTTGGGTTTATGTTTCCCTGCTGCCCAGGCCACATCACCATGAGGAGGGGGGTTTCCTCATTCTCCTTCAGCCCTGCAAGGGGGCCCTTTCTGCCTGGAAGCCCTCTCTGCCTCTCTGCCTGGCTGCATTGCTTTCCTTGTTACACTCCAGATTCACTGTCTAATGGCAAGTAGGTGTCTCTACATCCCCATGGCATTTACAGCTGTTCTCATCCAGAGCTCTGCTACCCTGCAGTACTTTGCACAGCAGAGATGTGAGCATGTCACCTCCTTGCACAGCTGCCCTCGTGGGATCCAGGCCCAGCCCAGGGCAGGTCCTGAACCACCCCCCTAGAGCCCCTTCCTGCAGGACTGCGTCTGCCCAGCTGCTGGACTTGCTGTCTCTGACCCACCCTTGCTCCCTGAACCAGCCCACCGCTAGTTACTTCCCTCCCCTTCCTGCCATGCATCCACTACTCTGCACATACCTTGTCCCTTGGCCCTCAATGCCCCTGTGTTACCAGATTTGCCCATCCCTTTGGGGTGTGCTCATTTATTAGGGGTAGGTTTCTGAAGTCCCTGCAATTCTATCAATTTACTGTTTGTGTCACTTGTGTTTCTATATAGAGCTCTATCTCTCCCTTCTGCAAGTGCTCACCCCCAATGGAGCTACCTTTCAGGGCTTAGTTGCAATGGAGCTGGGTTCCTTCAGCTACCGAATCAGTTGAACACATACACACACACGTGCACACATGCGCACACACACACAGATTAAAAGAGCACATCTAAGCAGGTAGGTAACTCAGCATTTCCAGGCTGATGCCCTTATGTGCCACAGACTCAGCACAGAAACAGAGCACGTGTGAGCCAGCCAGGTCATTCAGCATTTAGAGGCTGACACCCTCATATGCCATGGCTCAGCACTCCCCAATCTCTTGTCCCATTTGTCCTGAGAGTAATCCCCTTGATGAGCAGACTCCACAGGATTTTGGGGCTTTACGGGGATCTTAGACTTAAGTAAAAGAAGCATTGCTGCAGAGCAAATGGGGAGGTTGAAGAGAAGAAAGAGGAAACGAGGTTTGGAGAAAGAGTATAGGAACCAGCTTGACCATAAAAGTTATTTTATTAACAAGTACATGAAACTTATGATGATACTAGTAGTAATAGCCATACAAGGAGAAACAAACAAAACAATTACAATTTTCTACGTTTATAAATGGGTATTTTGGGAAATGTAGCTCAAGTCTGATGAACAAAAGTCAGGTTTATCAATCAATGCCTGGAGTAAGAGAAGAGAGAGAAAGAGAGATTAAATCAAGTCAGAGGCTTAGAAAGCTGGCTTGAAGAAAGAGAGACAGAGGCAGCGAGAGACAGAGACTTGGGGCCTCTCCGCTCTGTGAAGTTTGAACCGGTCGAGGTTCCCGGTGCTGTTGGAGCTTGTGGACAAGCTTCTCAGTTTCAGGTCCAGCGCTGGAGGCAGGCAGAGCCCCCGGCACAGCCAGTGAAGGTATTCCAGGCAGAAAAGGAGAAGGTGAAATCCCAGTGGAAGTGGTGCAGCATTTGGATCCAAGCCCCAGAACAGAGACTTGAGCTTGGGTAGGGTTTTGTGTAGGGAAACAACAGTGGTTCAAGGGAAAACACTAGGCTTGTTTATGGGTAAATGATGGCTCAAGGAAGTATACCAGAGCTGTTTTGTTATGCTGGACAATAGAAGCTGATCACTGCTGGCTATGGGCAGCTGTTACTCTGCAGGAGCTCACACAGCAAACAGGTAGATTCAGTGTTTTGGGTACCAGTAAAGGAGCCATCACTAGAACTGGTCTGATAAATGCTGAGCTGGGTGCATGCAGACATGGGCTGATTACCATTCGGAGCAGAGATCCCCCATCATGCAGTTGCCTTACTCCTATCACCCTTGTCTGAAGGGGTTTAGGAGTGTCTCCCACGGCATCGTCATTGCCTTTTGTAAGTCCTTCTTCTGATCAGCTCCGGTTCAGGCAGAGGTGGGGTGGAGGGAGTCCTTTGTGGGTCCTCGCGCACTCTCTGCTGCCGTGTTGCAGCTGCACTGATGCTGTTCGCGACTCTTCCTTTCTCAGGTGTCTTGTCCTGCTCCCCAGCCCAGTTCAGAGTGATTGGACCAGACCAGCCAGTCATTGTCTCTGTGGGAGAAGATGCTGTCCTCCCCTGCCACCTCTCCCCCAACATGAGTGCTGAGAGCGTGGAGGTGGGGTGGTTCCAGTCCCGGTTCTCTACATACGTGCACCTGTACCGAGATAGACAGGATCAGGACAGGAAGCAGATGCCTGAATATCGGGGCAGGGCTCAACTTGTGAAGAATAACATCACTAATGGGAGCATCTCTCTGAGAATACAGTGTCCAACCATCTGACCACGGGCCGTACACCTGCTTCTTCCAGCCCAGTGCCTCCTCAGATGCTGCTCTGTTGGAGCTGCAGGTGACAGGTCAGTTCCTCTGCAGTTTGGGCCCACCCAGAATGTCCTGAAAGGGGCTGTCAGGCTCAGGGGTGGGCAATACTTCACTTGTCAGCACCCAGAGTCTTCTCTCACCCTCCGGTGCCTGCAGTTTAAGTGCCTGCAGTGCTGACAGAGGTGATATAGAGAGCAGAGCCCAGGTGCTGCAGAGGGGGCTGTGAGAGAGAGAGAGGGAGGGGGAATGGGGGTGGAGGAATAGGCAGAATCTGGCCCGAATTACGTTACTGAGAGTTGATGCCACGTTCTCTTGCAAGTCAGTTTTCCCCCAGGTCTCCCCCTGGGTGGTGGCTCTGGCTGTGATGCTGCTGGTTGTCATTTTCCAGGGCAGTTTCTGCCTCTGGCGGCAGCACCGTGTCAATGGTAATGTAAGAAGGTGGGAGAGGAGATCTCCCGTGCGGTGGGACAGGACAGGATGGACAGGAGCTCCCTTCCACTGCTCTGAAAGGGCCTGTAAGCACGGGGAGGGGGGGCGCAGACTGAAGCTGTGGGAGAAGTTTCTGAGCAGGCCAGATCCCACATCTGAGCCAGGAAAGGGGCCACGTGGATTCACCCCTCTGGAGATCAGTGAAGAACCCAAAACCAAACACTGGTGAGCTGTCCCACCGGGATCAGTGCTGCTCAGCCGGAAACGGAGGAGGAGGGGGAGTCCTGTGCTGGGAGCCTATGAATGTGTTTGTCCTGTTGCCTGCAGACAGCATAGAAGGGAAAGGATCTGGAAGGGGGGAGATGGTTAGGGCCAAATCCTGTCCTCTAAGGTGGGCAGGAGCTGTTGATGGCCAAAGTGGTACTGAGCAATTCTCTCCTCAGTGCTAGGGCTGCTCAGCCTGAGATCCCACCACAAGACCAGGCTTTCCTGTGTGTTGGTGCAGTCTGTGGATGTTCCCTGTTGGTTTGTTCCCTGGCCTTCAGGGAGCCTGTAGATGGAAGTAGGATCCTAGAGTTGCCAATGTCTGTGACCTGACTTAATGTCTCCAATTGTTGGACTAAAGAAATCGCACTTGGGACCTGCAGACCCATCTTCAGACAGAGCTGGTGTTTGGCCCCAGCTGCTTTAGCTCCAGCTGTGCTGAGCAGTGACTGTCAGATATGACAATGCCTGTGTCCTGCCAGACATGTATCCCAGTGAAGGCACCCCAGGGGGACCAGCTCCAAGTGGAGCACCCAGGCCCTTCCACACCTCCTCCACTAAGCCCAGGCTGATGTGGGCATGGCCCTCTACACCATCCCCTCATGAACATGTCTCATCTACCCTGGGCCTAGTGGCAGCTACTCCCCATCATCCTCACAACTAGGGGCAGGGGCTAGCCAGAAGGCCAGGGGTTGGCCTAGGATGGAGCCCACCCTGCATCCAGCCCAGGTCAATGCCTCACTCTATTGACCCGCTTCACCTTCCTCAACCCCATGCCAGAAGCCATAAGGTCAGCTCAGGGGATGGACACAGAAGAGGGCAGGAAAGGCACACAAAGGCAGGAAAGGCACACAAAGGCACACAAGAGAGGAAGGGCTCGCCTGGCCCCTGACTGCAGTCCCTTGTGGCCACAGGCATTCACACAACTGACGTTCAGCCAAAAGGGTGCACAAAAACATCCAACCAGGCTCCTGCTCTCCTGTAGTGCCACAAAGACCTCTGACCCCAGGGACAGTTTCCCTTAGGGGCAAAAACCCGCCACACATTAAAACATACAGTCTGTCCCAGAGCAGGAGTGACAAGGGCCCCAGCAATCTGCAGGGGCCAGGATTTGTTGGTTAAAAGATGTCTGGTGATCCCAGTAAGTGGAACCAACCAGCCCACAGCCCTGGCCATCCTGACCCGGGAGATCATTCCCTCCTTCAGTACCAGCAGGAACACCAGCCCCCTGGGCTCTCGCCACTACAGCATGACCTTCAGTTATACTACAAGGGCAGGAGTCAGAGGGAACCAGACAGGGGGATGGCTCATTTGATAGAGACCTTTAGAGCAGGTCCTAGAGGGGATAGGGAAGAGTGGGGCAGTTTGACCATGCACTGGAGCAGGTCAGTCCCGGGAAGCAGGGATGTGGTGTGCAGCAAAGGTAAAGCAAACCTTTCTGTGTGTCAGCCCATCTCCTCACACGCATCACTGCAGCCCTACTCAAGGGAGAAATCTTACTCTAAACTGGACAGGGTGAAATGACCCAGCAGAGTCATCCAGCGCTACAGGGATTTGGGAGTGGGTTTAAGGGTCTGGGGGCACAGGTGGTGTTTTCAATCCCCCCAGTCTCGGGCTATGGGCTGAGGAGGGAGAGGAGGATTCAGGTAGTCAGCCAAAGACTGTGGCGCTGGTGTCATCGGGAAAGCTTTGGCTTCCATGACCACAGCCCGCCCTTGGTGAGAGAGGCAGCGAGGTGCTGGGAAGGGACGACCTCCACCTCTCTCCACCTTTAAACTAAGCCTGCCAGGGGTCGGGGGGACTACCGCCACTGCTGGCCTGCTAAGCAACCCTTGCAAAGCCAGCAGGCCAAGGCATTTCATGGCTCCCACCCTGGAATGAACTGTAGGCAGGGCAAGGGCCCCCAAGCGGACGCCCACATGCCTGTACACAAATGCCAGGAGCTTGGGGAATAAACAGAAGGAACTTGTCCTCCTGCTAATGCAAATAACTGTGATGTCATAGGGATAGCGGAGACCTGGTGGGACTCCGACCATGACTGGGCCACAGGCGTAGACAACTATTCCCTGTACAGGAGGGATTGAGTGGACAAAAGGGGAGGGGGTGTAGCTCTCTATGTCAAGAAAAGCTACGCATCCCTGCAAGCTGACATTGCAGGATGACTTGAGACCCTCTGGGTTAAAATCCGTGGGGAACATGGCACAGGGAATATTATGGTGGGAGTCTACTACAGACCCCCTCCCCAGGGTCAAGACCTTGACCAGGAGCTCACCAGGGAATTGGCTGAGGCCGCGCGCTCCCAGTGTGTGGTTGTGCTGGGAGACTTAACTACCCAGACGTCTCGTGGGAGGAGCCCTCGGCCAAATCCAGGCAGTCACAAAGCTTTCTCTCATGCATGGATGAGCTCTATCTGATGCAGGAAGTCTATGGGCCAATGAGAGGCAAAGCGCTGCTCGACCTCACACTGGCAACCAGGGACAACCTAATCAGTGTCCTGACTATCAAAGGGAAGCTGGGTGACAGCGGCCATGAGCCGATCACCTTCACCATCCGCTGTAAAGCTGGCAAGTCAGTCAGCAATACAGAAGTCCTTGACTTCAGGAAAGCTGACTTTGACAAGATAAGAGGGCTCCTCAGAGAGGCCCTAAGGGCCACAACACGAAGGGGAGGGGAGTTCAGGATGAGCGGTCGCTTCTCAAGGGAGCCATCCTGGATGCACAAGCAAAGTTCATCCCATCTCGGAGGAAAGGCAGCAAAAGGGCACAAGAGCCCCCTTGGCTCTGCAGGGAACTGCAGGACCTCCTGCGTCTTAAAAGGAAGCCCTCCAAAGTATGGAGGACGGGATCCACCACCAAGGAGGAATACTCTGCTCTGGTCCAGACCTGCGGAGAGAGAACCAGGAAAGCCAAAGCTGCAACTGAACTCCAGCTGGCTACACGTATCAAAGACAATAAAAAGTCCTTTTTTAGATATGTGGGGAGCTGGAGGAAAAGCGAGGGCAACATTGGACCCCTGCTGAACCAGATGGGACAAGTGACAACCAATGCCCATGAAAAAGCAAACTTGCTAACCGGGTACTTTGCGTCAGTTTTTCACCAGGCCCATGGGACGGCCCTACCCACTGTGGGTCAGGGAGGCCCAGGTGAAGGAGATCCTGCCTTTCACTGAAGCTGACCTTGTGAAGGAACACCTACAGACGAAAGGGACTTGGGGGTCATGACCGACCACAAGATGAACATAAGCCTGCAATGTGATGCTGCGGCTAGTAAAGCAAGCAAAATGCTGGCTTGCATCCATAGATGCTTCTCAAGCAAATCCCGAGATGTCGTTCTCCTGCTGTACTCAGCCTTGGTGAGGCTGCAGCTGCAGTACTGCATCCAGTTTTGGGCTCCACAATTCAAAAAGGATGTGGAGAAGCTTGAGAGAGTCCAGAGGAGAGCCACATGCATGATCAGAGGTCAGGAAA
>JAGPOW010000409.1:79251-90278 GCA_030014935.1 Caiman crocodilus | reverse complement strand
GCCGCTTCCCTCCCATGTGACGACAGCATCTTCTTCCGGGCCTATGTCATATGGACAGGGTTGAAATCCCTGCCCTGAGGGATTCACCAGCAGCCTCTCAGGCTGGCACAGGGAGAGGTTTCTGGAGAGGGACACCCATGGTGGCATTTCTGCCACAAGACTGATGCTGCATTTGGGGTGAGGAAGGATTTTTGCCCCCTGGTCAGATCAGTATGGGCTGCGGGGAGGGGTTGTATGTAGCCCTCCTCCTGGGACCTCTCCAGCTATTGTAACAACTCTGGTAGTAGCAGGACACTGGCCACCGTGGTCCCCCTGCCTTGCCTCTGGAAGATTTGGGTGCTGGGCCTTGTGAACGTGAGATGGGGTTGCCCACGTAGTGACAGCACTAGGTTAGACCAGTGGTTCTCAACCATTTTTGTACCAGGACCCATTTTTTAAAAATTGATGGTCAGTCTTGACCCAGTGCCACTCCCTCCTAACCCACTGCCCACTGGCCCCAGGCCCCAGCAAGGGGTGAGTGTGCATTGAGGGGGCCACGGGAAGCCCCAAGCAGCCCTTTGCAAACTGGACTCTGCCAGCCTGCAAGGGAAAAGCCACAGTTTCCCACATTCGCTTCTAAAGAACAATCCATTTTTAAAGTTTGTTCACAGCCCTTTCATATATTCTTGCAACTCACTTTTGGGTCAGGAACATCAGCTGAGAAATGCTGGGTTAGACAGTAGATTTATATGGGATGGTTTGTACAGGAATGACCCTGCCTCAGGCAGGGGCTGCACTTGATGACCTCCAGGGATCCCTTCCAGCCCCATCTTTCCATGAGTCCTTCATTCTTGCCTTCATTTGGCCCAGCCTGGAGGCTTGGGGGGGGAAGCAGGACTCATTACACTGGAGAAGGGCAAACAGGAGATTTACTTGTATTTTGCAGCCCCCAGAACTCCGAGGCCCCAAACAAGAGAAGGGCCCTGCCCATCATGTCCCCTGGGGTCGTGGGGGTGCAGGCTCCAGACACCGACTAACAGACCACACTGATGGGGCCGCCTGCGGGTCAAGCCAGGTGGGATGGGAGAAGAGAGATTTCATGTTTCTTGTATCCAGATGTGTGAGGCAACCAAGAGAAGTGGCTGGGATTGTGGCAAGGGCTTTGCTTATGCAGCAGGGGTGGGGGTTGGAGTTCCCATTTTTGGGTTGTAGTTGGGGAAATCCCGCCTGTGGGTAGGTTGGTTATGGTGAGCCACTCTGAGCTTTGCAAGAAGGGTGGGATGGAAGTCTGAAAATTAATAAATGGATGACCAGCCACTCACGGAGGCTGGTCAGCAACCAATAAAAGTGCATTTAAGGGATAAGCAGTAGCTTGGGACAGTGAAATAGCCTGGTAAGTAAAGCCATTGTGTTGGGCTCAGACGCATGTGAACAGATGCTTCTTTAGAGAGCACTTACGGGGGGATGAGACCCAGAGGACTCTCCTGGCAGAGCTTCAGGGCCCGGCATGTGTGTGCAGGGCCTTCGCTGGCACTTGTCCCAGTGACAATGGCTCTCACCTTTGCACAACAGAAAGTCTGGATGTGAAGCTCATTCCTCTCCCTGGCCCGGGCCTCCAAACCCATTTTCTCAAGATAGAAATGGCCTCATGTGCCATTCAAGGAGTAGGCCTGGGCACTAGGGAGGGTTGGACAATTCGTGGCCATGCTAGGCAGTGACTAGGGCATCAGGTCACAGGGCCAGAGGCCGTGTGATGCTCATGCACTTGGGAGATCCCACCTGAGCCTTGGCCAGCACCAGGCACCCAGGGCTTGGGGCACCATTCACAAGGCAGGAAGCACAACGATTCTCCCAGGGGGCAAGGATGGAGAGGGGAAGAGGGGCACTAAGGACCCACTGTCCAGTTTTCAGCAGCTCAGCCACTTCCTACTGTGTGAGCTGCCTCACACACTCCCGGACCCCCGACCAGAGTGCCATGGCAGGGTGACGCGGGCACCACTCCACGTTAATGCTGTTAGGTGTGCAGATATGAGCCACAAGATAAACCGAAGGGGATCAGTCCGAAACCCAGAGAGCTGGAAACATCCTGAGTGTTGTGGCCTTCCTGGGTTATTACAACAAAAGAATTGTTCTACTCTTTTTCCAGTCTCAAACAAAGTAATTAAAGCTCAGAGCTGGCATTTTCTGAGGAGTGCCTGGAGTCTAAGGAGGGGTGGCTGGAGAGGTGTCTTGAGTCGAAGAAGTTGGAGAAGCGCTGCCCGAGCACAGGAGCGGGTCCGAGAGGAGCACAGGGCTCCACCCCAGGGAGAGGGCTGTGCAGAGGGGGAAGGTCATGTCTCTCCCCAGCTCTCAGGGAACAGCCCCGGGATCCCGGCTCGCAGGGAAGGAGGCAGCAGCAGCAGCTTGTACCAGAGTGCCGCTAACTCGGAGCCAGGAGCGGCCCCCGCCGAGACGGCGCGTGTGCAGGGCAGGGCTGGCGCTCGGCTCGGCTCGGCTCGGCTCGGGCTCGGGACTGGCGCCGCGGAGCTCCGCCCCGGCCCCGGCCCCAGCTCCGGCCCCGGCCCCGGCCCTCCGAGAGCAGGGAGGAAGCGGGCTGCTGTGCTCCGGAAGGCGAACGTGCCGGTGCTGCGGCTCGCGGGGCCGGGGCCATGGCTGCGGCTGCGGAGGGCCCGGCGGGGAGCTTGCAGGAGGAGGTGACGCGCTCCGTGTGTCCGGCCTGCGGGCACAGCCGCTGCCAGGCCTGCAGCGGGCAGCGCGGGGGGGAGCCGGAGCCACACGCCCTGTGCCCGCAGTGCCGGGCAGCGGCCCCGCGGACACCCCTCCGGCCGAAGAGGCAGCTGGGCGACGTGCTGGAGCTGGTGAAGCGGCTGCGGCTGCCGGCGGCCAGCGGGCCCGAGGGGCAGCGCGTGTGCGAGAGGCACCGGGGCGCCCCGACGCTCTTCTGCCGGGAGGACGAAGCCCCCGTGTGCGCCGCGTGCAGGGAGTCGCGGGCGCGCGCCGCGGTTCCCATGGAGGAGGCTGCCCGGGACTACAGGGTAGGGAACAGCTGTCCCGGGCAGCGAGTCCAGCGGCGGCTGCGCCGCAGCCCGGCGACCCGCGCGCGTCGGAGCGGCCCGGACCTGCGGGGGAGGGGGCAGGCCCCGCCTCTCTGGCCAGCCTCCTTGGAGCGGGGGTCAGAGCTGTGGGCAGCCATCATGCAGCCTCGCTTTGTGCACGGTTGGGGGGTTTTTTGCTGGCCACAAACTAAGGCACCAGAAACATGTCCTGTGTTTGCAGGAGAAAATCCAGAGCTGCCTGGAGCACCTGAAGGACCAGAGAGAGGAGCTGCAGAGCTTGAAATGCACCTGGGAGCAGGAGAGCGAAAGGCTCCTGGTAGGTGCCTGGTGCAAGGACTGCAGCGGTGACAGCCGGCGGGGTTGGGGATGGGGCAGAGGAGATTTGTGAGTTATAAGTCGTGCAGGGCTGACTCAGCCAGTTCCCAGGGTGTAAATCAGGAGTGCCAGCACTTAGATCAAGGGAGATCCTGAAGTTTTACACTGGGGTATGGAGAACAGCTTCTGGCTCTGCCCTCTTGGCTGGGCAGGGAGGGGAGGGGCAGCGCAACTGCAACACATGTACTGGTCTCTGTGGGTTGGGGTGGAACAGGGGAGGTTTCTGCTGGTCCCAGGGTCAGGCCTGGCAGAGGTTCCTGGAGCTCCCTCAGTGGGCCAGGCCGAACCGTTCCCAAGGGATGGCTCCTCCATCTTGGGCGAGTCAGGGCCCTGCCCTGCAACCCCTGGGGCATGGGGGTCCTGCTGCAGCTGGAGTGCAGGGGTGGCTGGGAACGGTGAGAAAATCCCCTTTTGGACTGGCAGGGCTGCATCCCCCAGCAGTGCCCTGGGCTGGACCCTGTTGGGCTGGAATGAGGTGTTCTGCGCAGCCTGGAAAAGGCCTGGAGCCGCTCCCCTGACTGTCCTGTCCTGTCCTGTCCACACCACAATGGCACCTCTATGCCCCATGGCCTGCCCTGCCCTCCCATGTCCTCTCCCTGTCCACCCCAGAGGCAGACAGAGCTGGAGAGGCAGCTGGTGGTGTCCGAGTGCGAGGAGCTGCGCCAGCTCCTGGCTGAGCAGAAGCGCCTCTTGCTCACCCGGCTGGAAGAGCTGAACACAGAGATTGTGAGGAGGAGGGAGGAAAATGCCACTCGCCTGGGCAAAGAGACTGCCCGCCTCAGTGCCCTGATCACAGAGCTGGAGGAGAAGTGCCATCAGCTGGGGCCTGAGCGCCTACAGGTGAGACAGCATCAGACATGCCCAGCATAGAGATGTGATGGTCTCTGAGTCACAGGGACCTCTTAGGTTGATGCAGAGCAGAGGTCACAGCCGCGGGGTGCTTCTGCTCCTGCCCTAGTCTCAGGACCCAGCATAGGGCTGTGTCCATCTCTGCAGAGCAACAGGGGTAAGAGGGGTCTGCTTCTGGTAGCACAAGGAAGGGCTGGGCTGGGCAGGGCAGGGCTGTGACATGACACTGACTCCATTCTCTCTTGTCCCTCCAGGGTGTCAGAAGTGCTGTGACCAGGTACATTTGGGCTTCATCTCCCCTCTCTTGTCCCACGGGCCAAGACGAGGGGGCAGCCTCAGCCACCAGCACCCACCTGTGCAGCAGTCTCTGCTCTGGATCTGGCCTCCTGCATCCCGGTGGCCTTGCTGCTGCTGCTGCCACCCTGTGACCTGCACTCCCTAGGGCTTGATTTTGATCTGGCCTCTGTAATGTCTGAAGTCTGTCCTGTCTGAGGGGCTCAGGAGCTTGTGAGGAGGGAACTAAGTGTCTCAACCCAGTCCCCAGGGGAACAGTGTCGGTGGGCAGAGACCTCACCAGGGACCAGGCCCCTTGGAGGCTGGAAATAAACCTTGAGAGCAGCTGGACCTAGAGAATGGGCCCCTCAGTCCCAAAAGCAGCCTCTCTCTGTCCCAGAGGGGCCTGTGATCAGGCCACATGTCAGAGGAACTCAGGCTGCCACTGCTGGGCCTGCATTTTCTCTGCAGATGGAGTGTGAACATCTCCAAGGCCTGCGTCATACAGATCTCTGGACAAAAGCCCTGGGACAATCTTGTTACAAAAGAAACCAGTTCTTTCCCAGTACAGCTTTTCCTGCTGACACTGGTACAAGCCATACAGGGAATACTGCCGCTTTGCGGATGCGAGCTGTGGCTACACAAGAAGGGTTTGCAGGTTGAGCCCTGCTGCAATAGCTCAACTTGAAACCTTCCAAGTACAAGCATCAACCAGAGGGGAGCCAGCAGACTGCACCGGCTGGCCAGTCAGGCAGAGTCTCTTCCCTGTGGCCCCGTCTCACGTTCATTTCCCCATGTGGCCTTGAGGATGTGGGAAATTCTGGCTGTGAACTGAGAGGAATAAAATTGCACATATGTTTCTGCAGGGGCGAGGAGGTGACACCTCTACATCCAGCCCCCAAGTTTCCTGAGCAGAAGAGAATCCAGACTTTCTGTGGAGAGAAGAAGCTGCAGGAGGCTCAGACGGGATTCCTGGGTAAGGGCATGGTCCTGGGGTAAAGGCAGGGGAAGTGAGAGTGGGTTATGTAGTGGAAGCTGTGGAACTGGGTTATCAGAGCCTTTGTGTTCATGTTTGCAGAAGACCAGAGCTCAGCTCAGAGGTCTGTGCCCCAGTCCAGAGTGACCCAAATCCTGGGAAAGCCCTTGGCACCCCAGCTCCCCAAGTCTGCACAGGGTGGACTCCATGGGGATGAAAGAAGCTGAGCACATCATTTGTCATTTCAAATCTGTGTGGTTCTGCTGCGTCCTGCTCAGGGCCTGAGCAATTAGCACTGGTCTGGTGCTCTCAGCAGCCCGTGCTGTACACACGTGTGCTGTTTCGCTGTCTCGGATTTGCTGCTTGCTGCTCAGCTCCTGACACTCAGAGATGGCATCGTGGAGGCAGAGACCCCAGTCTGAATGGACACACACAGGGAGGGAGCCAGGGCCCGAGGGCATTTGTGTGGGTGCATAAATCCCAGCCCTGAAGCATTCCCAGCAACAGCTTGCAGCAGGAAACTAGGGACGGCTGAAGTGAATTCCCTGAACAAAGTCAGCGAGTCATCGCAGGGAGGGTTTGCATGGATTGCGGAGCTGCAGGAAAGCTGTTCTGAAGGGAAAGGGCCTTTTGCTGCTCAAGTGTAACAGATGTTACCACAGATGGAGTCAGGTCTAGATCCTCAGTACCCTGGACCTCCAAAGAGGATGTCTGATTGACCCCCGCTGAGTCCGGATTGGGATGTGAGATTGAGGGATCCCTCAACACTGCCCCAGTCCTGCCTCTGGCTGGTTGTGGAGAGCCAAGGTTGTGAAAGGCAAAGGCACTCCCTGGAGTCCTGGGCCAGACTCTGGAAGCCGTGCACATGCGGGGATGCTCAAGTGCAGCTGGAGCAGGTCTGTGCAGCTCCCAGCCTCTGCAGGAGAAATCGCGGTGGGTGGGCAAGTCAGGCTGGAGCTGCGTCTTCATTTTCAGCTTGTTGTCAGGATGGGAGCTGTGGCCAGTCTCCTCCCAGGGGAAATGTCAGAGCAGGTCAAGAAAAGAAAGGAAATTATTTTTCACACTGATGCTCTGAACAGACCTTGCCACCCCCTCCTCACCCCCCATATACTTGTCCTCCCCTTCCTGCCCTTGTCCAAGTGCTGACATTGGTGTTCTAGCATTTCCTGGGGACCTGATATGCTAGTGCCCTGCCCATGTGGTTGCCCCTTTCTCCCAAGCCACAGCCCTTCCAGCCCTGCTGGTGCCCTTCACTCCCAACCCACAGTCCCTGACCCTGCCAATGCTCCCCACTCTCAACCTGCAACCCCCTTTCTCCACTCATGCCCCTCAGCCCTCTGACCCTGCCAGTGCCCCTCACTCCCAACCCTTTCCCCACCCACTCTTGACCTGTAGCCTCCTGTCCCCTCCAGTGCACCTCACTCCTGACCCACAGTCCCCTGCCCCTCCCCATGCTCCTCATTCCTAAGCCATAGCCCCCTCGCCCCCCAGCCCTGCCAGAGGGGGTCTCCAGCTGACTCCTCCCTGTCCAGCCCTGCACAGACTCGCAGGATGGTGGTCTGTGGGGACACAGTGCGGATGGCCTCCAGCACGAGGTGCATGCAGCTCACCTTATGCAGAAGCACAGGTCACTGCCCTGCACTGGGGCTGGGGTGCAGCCTGTAGGCCCAGGCCCACACTCCACAGCAGCAGCATGAAGCAGTGTGGCTCTGGCCCCACCATGCTGTGGGTAGCAGGAAAAGGGGGAAGGTCTCCAGGTCCTGTCCCACCCAGGCTGGAGTGCAGTGGCTCCAGCTCACGGGTGGTGACAGAGTGAGTCTGGCCTTGATACAGGCTGGAGAGAGGAGTAGAGGAGGCCTCTGTCACTCCCCAACTCAGGCTGGGGCTCCGGCGCTTCAACTGGTTGCCTGGCCATGCTCTCCTGGGCAGCATCTCCCAGCCACCTTGCCCCTGAGAGCATGGGCACCAGCCCCTGGCACCACCAGCCCAGCCACACAGCTCCCCACTGCCCCCAAAGGACCCCATCACCGCTTCCCCCCCTGAAGAAGTAGGTGCCTCCAGGTGGGCCCCGCTGGCAATAGCATGGAGCTGAGCTCACTGGCAGCGCCAAGCACTGCTTCAGACCCCCTGCCTTGCCAGAGCCCCAGCACCCAGACACCTTCCCCACCCCCACCTCCATATCCCCACCCCCTCCAAACACCAGTGCCACTCAGATGCACACAAATAGCCGCCCCCCAGGCAGTCTTCAAGCCCTGATCCTCCAACCCCACTCCTTCCCCCCATCGACTTCACTGTATATAGCTGCTGAGGCTGCTCCCATCACCCTGCATGGCTGTATCCCAGCCACCTGCACGTGCACATGCACATGGATGTGATGCCCCCTGCCTCCAGTTGCCCTGCTCCTGCTCCCTGCAGCCCCGAGCAGCTCCTTGCAGGCTAGAACAGTTCCAGCCTGCAATGGGAACCCCACAGTTTTCTCCTTTAAAGGGGAAAATCCATGATTTTCCACAGCAAATGGAAAACCCAGATCCCTGCTCATCAGCAATAGGTGTTATTCTCCTGTCCTTACTTCTGCTTTTCAGTGCTCCCCACTGCCCTTTCCTCTTCCCCCCCCCTCACCCAGTGAACCCAGCCCTGATTCATTGCCCTGCCCTGGGCTGGGCTCTGTGAGGGGAGGAGCTGGCTGTGGGGTTTCCCTGGCTGCAGATTTATGCCCATAGGTCTGGGGACATGGTGGACCCTAGCTGGGGCAGACCAGCCCAGCCTGGGGCGGAGAGGGGCAGGCATCAACCTGCTGTCAGCAGCAAACCAAGTAAACCAGCCCTCGGGGCACAGAGATCCCCACTCAGCCCTGTCCCCCCTTTCTCTCTGGGCCCCTCTGCTCCCCTGCGGTCTCCCAGCCCTTCTAATCACAGTCATCTTTTGTGCACCCTGATCAGTGACTCTCTCTGCAGTGGATGTGACTCTGGACCCAGACACAGCAAATCCCAACCTTGTCCTATCAGAGGATCGGAAATGTGTCAGACATGGAGACAGCCGACAGGATCTGCCTGACAACCCTGAGAGATTTGATCCTTGTGTCTTTGTCCTAGGCTCTCAGGGGTTCGCAGGCGGGAGGCACTACTGGGAGGTGGAGGTGGGAGACAAAACAGACTGGGCTCTGGGGGTGTGCAGGGAGTCTGTGCGGAAGAAGGGGCAGGTCACGTTTACACCTGGCAATGGGTACTGGACCGTGTGGCTGTGGGACGGAGCTTACAAGGCCCTCACCTCCCCAACGGCCCCCTTCCCCGTGCGTGTGCAGCCCAGGCGGGTGGGGGTTTTCCTGGACTACGAGGCGGGTGAGGTCTCATTTTACAATGTGACCGACAGGTCCCATCTCTTCACTTTCACTGACACCTTCTCCGGGACCCTGCGCCCTTTGTTCTGCCCCGGTATCAATGCTGGGGGCACCAATGCGGCCCCCCTGACCCTGTGCCAGGTCCCAGCCCAGCCCTGAGGGAATCCCTGTCACTGCCACCGCACGTGTGGCACAGACTGTCCCCTCCCTGTGCCACCCAACTGCTAGTCCCTCCGGGGGGGCCCTGAGGTGGGAGTGGGGCAGGGCCTGGGGTCTTCCGGTCCCTACTTCCCTGTGCCCCAGGGTTCAGCTCCCAGTTCTCACACTCTCAGTGCCACTGACTGGAAGGGACTACCTCCAAATTCTAACATTTCGCTTGCACATCCCTAGGGATCTGGGTTTTCCATTTCCCCTGGAAAAACAGTAAAACATGGATTTCCCCCATTACCAGACTAAAATGTGGATTTCTCATTTGTGCAAAATCCAAGGGTTTCCCTGCTGTTTTGCAAAGAGCTGTCTGCGGGCTGGCTGAGAGGGAGGGATAGGCATGGGCGCCAGTGCATGTACATGCACATGGCCCCAGGCAGCCTGAAGAGCAGCTCCCACAGGTAAGTGGGGGGGGGATTGAGGCCCCCGTAGGAAGGGAGGGAGCTGGACAGGGCTGGGGCTGCTGCCTAGGCAGTGTGTGGGGCTTGGGGCCCAGAACCACAATGTGTGGCCGCAGGGCCCCAGCGAGGAAGGGGATGGAGCTGCAGGTGGTTTGTTCTGAGGACATGGGGGTGTGGTTGGCTCTGTGCGGCTGTGTACGCGGCTCCCACCCTTTTGCCCTCCCACAGGGCCTCCACAACCCAGTGGGTGCAACTCGGCACAGTAGGCCATGCTTTCTGCTGCAAGCTCTGTGCTGCCCTGGTGATGTGCCCCCTGCACACAGGGCAGCAGTGGGAGGCAGTGGTATGGGATTCTTCCCCTTGCTGCTGCCCTGTGCACAGAGGATGTGGCAGCAAGCAGCTCTCCTGCGCGGGCTCACTGTGCCCTGCTGTGCCAGGTTGCACCCACTGGGCTGCAGCGGGCCTGGGGGAGGGAAGCAGGGCTGGAGCCTAAGCCCTGCCCACAGAAGTGTGGGGTGCAGATCCCCCCCCACCCCCTAGACTGCTCAGCACGGGGAGCCAGGCACCCCAAACATGCAGCGGGGGGGAACTGGGCTCCACTTCCTGCAGCAGCCACCACCTCCTGCAGGGAGCCACAAACCAGTGCACATTCCAATGCTTATATTTGTTTCTGCTTTGATGTTAAGCTGAATATTACAGTGCTACCATATTAGTAACATTTCTAGTGTTACCTCTCACCTCCGTGTTGTTGGGGAACCCTGGCACAGGACTCACAAATAATTCCCCCCCCCCCACACACACACACACACACACATGCAAAACTGATTAAAATACAGTGAGAGACGCACCTAAAGCCCTCCAGATAAGGCAGCAACTGCCCTAGGTCTCATTTGCATCCAAGACGGAACCAGATGACAACTCGTTTACATGGGAGTTGGAGAACAGAAAGCCTGAAGCAGAGACCACAGTGAATTCTGGGATCAGAGAAGCAGGGAAGCACGTCATGATGGGGAATCTGTGCTCCAAATGCTAATCAACCCACATTTACACACACCCAGTTCAGCATTTATCAGACCAGTTCTAATCCAGATTTACAAAGGACTTCCCCCCTCACCCACACATACACACTTCTAAGCAGAGGTAAAGTTCACTAGGCATCTCAGGCCATACCTTCCCCGGTCCCACTATTGGAGGCCTATTTAAACTTGTTTGGCAAAAATTCAGTTGCTGGATTAGGGAATGCTGAGGCAAGGGACCAAGTCAGGGGGGGGATGAGCAACATTTGAACAATAGTAAAGGGTTCATCACAGCGTCCAACCCATTGGAGCCCTGACCACAGGTGTGGTCATACTTTTCCCGAGACAACTGGTGGGAGTTCTCTCCACAAAAGGTTATGAGCACCCCAGTAATTGTCTTCTGTCTATTAAAAAATTATAGTAAGATCTGGAAAAGTCATGCTAAGCTGAGGCTTGTTCACAACAAGTAAAAATCCAAACCCGTGATGCTGCAAGCTATCTATTGTTTCTGAAGAAACCATGAGATATCCCGTCTGTATATCTGCTATCCATGGGAAT
>JAGPOW010000409.1:47240-58260 GCA_030014935.1 Caiman crocodilus | reverse complement strand
TGTGCTCCTGCGGAAATTCACTGGAGTCCTGAGGTTTAAGCTGGGGAGCTGTACCGTGGGTGTCTTTGATTCAATTTGTACAGAGTGTTTTAGGTCATTGATACCTGCCTTTGACAATTAAATTATTGATATCCTGTTCTGCCATTAACCTTGCTCATCCTGTAACCCAGGAATACCCAAGGGTGTGCCCATCCTCAATTGGGAGGGATATATGAGGCAGGTACAGTGCTGTGAGACAAACACCAATGATTTTGAGCACAGGTCCCTCTTTCCTCTATAGCAGGGGTGGGCAAAATGCAGCCCGGGGGCTGGATGTGGCCTGCCAGGCTGTTCTATCCAGCCCACGGGGCCCCTAAGAAATTTAGAAAATTAATAATCATCTGCCCTGGGCTGCCTGTCATGTGGCCCTCAATGGCTTGCCAAAACTCAGTAAGCGGCCCTCTGCCTAAAATAACTGCCTGCCTCTGCTCTATAGAATCAACCCCATGCCAATGCTCTTAACTATTTACAGTTTATTGAATTATACATAAGCATACAACAAAATATTACATAATATATTTACACAATGAACATTAACAAATAACCAAGGTCAAACCCTGAGAAACACTATTTACCCATCACAGTAAAATAATTTCGGCAGCATCAACACAAAACAACATCACAATACACCATTTCAATTACAAATATAAGGTGCAAACATAAACAACCTTAATAACATCTGTTCCTTGATATAGTCCCTGACGCATGGCAAGAGGTGGCCCTCCTTCCAGTGGGGTCCCTTGGGGGTGTCCAGGAAGCACCAGAGCCCTGTCCCCTTAGGGCCTTGACTAGGCGCAGGGCTGCTCACCCAGCCCCTTCTCTGGGTTTGCCTTCCCCGGTGGGACCCAAGGGCCCAAATGATTCACGCTCAGGTGGCGGCGGTCAGGGCACGGCTCAAGGGGGTCTCCTCTGCTGCAGTGCCTCTCCAGGCCTCTCCCATGCTGCAGGGCTCCTCCCCACCCTGTGGCCCACTCTGGGCACTGAGGGCTCAGGTCCTCTCAGCTGCTGCACCACTGCTGCTGGCTCCTGGGTGCTGGGCCTCAGGCTGCAGCACTGCTATTTCCCTGTGCCCTGGCTCGGCACTGAGGGCTCTCTTAGCACAGGCTGGGCCCTTCAGACTCTGGCCGGCTGTCCTTATGCCGGGTGGCTAACCCGAACAGCCTCTGCTGCTCCCTGGCTCTGCTCCCCTGCATTGCTTGTGCACTTCCCTGCCCCGCCACCTTCTGGGGTTACACACGATGATGCCTGAGCTGCCCTGCCACAGCTCCTAAGACTCAGGCCCATGCACTGCCCTGCATACCATGTGGCCTGCTGGTCCTCTGGTGTTGCAGGCTTGAGCCACTGCTTGCGGCTCCCTAAGCGTGGGCTCCATGCACTGAACCATGCACTGTGATGGGCTCGAGAAGTCTCACACCAGTCCCTGTGCGCCATCAACAGCCTTGCACTGCTCCCAAGGCTGCTCCTCCAGCAGCAGCTTCAGGAGCCTTGGGCCCATTGCCCGCTGGGGGAGAGCTCCCCAGCATTTCTTGGCTCCACCCTTGAGTCCCTCGCTGCATCGGCCCAGCCTGCTGAGCACCGCTGGGCTTTTATTTATGCCAGCGCGCCCCCCCCCCCCCCCGCGAAGTCTGCCAGACATGCAAAGCCCAGTCTTCAGTCAGGTCCAGGGTCTGAGCAGGGGCAGGGCAAGCTGTTACCTGATTGGTAGAAAAGTTCCTCCAATCCCAATTGTCCTCCTCCAAGCCAGGCTTGCTGGGCAAAAGCAGCGAGCCTACCACAATAGTTTTGTAAATAATAAACTGTGTAAATAGTTAGGCTGTATGTACTCCAGTGCATGGGGAAACCACAGGAAAGCACTCCACGGAGAGGTGGCCCCAGCCTTGGGGGCTGGGAGGTTGACCGAGGCCGTTTGACGCCCGAGGATCCTGACTCCAGTCGTGGCCATGGGTAGCACCACGGCTAGGGTTACAGAGTAAGCACAGATAAGATTATATGTGGTAGATGGGTCAGCTATAAAAGGGGTCGCTGGGTGTAATTGACAGACGCATTGGATTAGCTGAACCAGGTGTCTGATCCGATTTTGAGCCCTCTTGCAGGGTGTGCAAGGTGAGGAGTTGGGGGGTGCTTGTTCTGGAGACAAAGCCCTCTGTGTCTTCTTGTGCACTGATCTAGTAATAGTAGCCCTGGGCCACCCACTTAGCCTAGTCAGCTATTGATCTTTCAGATCCCCTCTTGCCTTGAGGATCCTGGCTCATAGCTTCCCATATTTCTGAATTTTCATGCTCAACCCACTGCTTTCTGCAGCAGAGCTCTTCCCCTCCTCCCGCTCCTGGAATGATTTCCTGCAGGGGTCATTAGCAGGGTTTCAACACAGACTGCCTGGAGCCAGAGCACAGCTCTCATATCCATAGCTTCATTATCAGTAGCAACAGCGGCTGGTTCTGTTGCCAGCCACACGAGGGGATGACGTGGTGTGCAAGTTGTCACATGTTCTGTAATGCCCTTTGGTCCTCAGTACAGGACAGGATGGCTTCTCCCCAGGGACTGCACTCACTTGGGGTTACTGATAGAGGAGATGCAGGAATAGCAGCCGTATGTTGCTTTGAGCCTTGCGTGGGGGTGTAGCTTACTGAGAGTGAGAGCCTGTTTTACTTCCCCACAGATGCCGAGGCGGAAGAGTTGAAGCCGCGTTCTCGGGAGACAGAAGAAGATAAGGGGAGAGATGCAAGTAAATCACTATTTTTTTTTATCTGTTTGGCACATTTTCCTGGTCTCTGCACAGAGACATGTTTAGTGAGAAAACTTTGGACCAGCTCATTAGCAAGGCTTGGACACCCAGACGCTGAAATCAGCCATATCTAAAGTGTTGCCATTTGGCTTCAGAAGAACTGATACATCTAAAACAGGGATGTCCAACCTTTTTGAATGTGGGGCCGGATCATGAACTTTTTATCGCCCAGCGGGCCGGCGAGCCATATTCAAACACCCTCTGTCCTGGGCCAGAGAGACCCTGCCTGTGTAGCCCTACTGCACCTGCCTGATATGCAAGGTTCGTGGTAGCTGCACTGGGCAGGGGCAGGAGGGACCCATTCTGCATCCAGCCAGCAACTGCCCCAGCGACTGAAGGGGAGAAGTAAATAGCTCCACATCTCCATCCCCCGAGCAGCGCAGCCCCACGAGCCCCAAATGCAGCTGAAACTGGCTTCCCATGTGCTGCTGGGGATGGGAGGAGCCCAGCCAGGTCTGCACCGGCCAGCAGAAGCGGCGGTGGAGCTGTGTGCTGCTCAGGACGGGATAAGCCTGGCCAGAGCGGCAGGGGCTCAGCTGCATTTTTCCCCTGCCTGCTCTGGTCAGTCCCGAGCAGCACACGGCTCCACCACCGCTTCTGCTGGCGGGTACTGACCTGGCTGATCTCCTCCCGTCCCCAGCGGCATGCGGGAATCCGGCTTCGGCTGCATGCTGCTCCGGATGGGACAAACCCGCCCAGATCGGCACCAGCCAGCAGAGGTGGCGGCGGAGCCGTGTGCCCCGCAGGACTGACTGGTGCAGGAAGGGGAAAGTGCAGCTGAGCCCCTGCTGCTCCGGCTGGGCTCATCCTGTCCCGAGCGGCACACGGCTACTCCTCTTCCCACACGCACCGCGTCGGCAACGTCAAGCTGGGAACCTTGTCCCTTCCCCAGCCATTAGGAAGCTGCTGAGGGGCTGGGGGAGGGACAAGGGGGGGGAACAAAAGTAAACAGTTTACTTTCATTTCCCGTCGCAGCACCGCGGGCCACAGAAAATGCCTTGGCAAGCCGCATGGCGGCCCGTGGGCCTTATGTTGGACAAGCCTGATCTAAAATGACTATTCATGCCTGAAAATGTTGGATCTTAGTAACAGAGACAAGAAGTGGTTATTTTGTAGCAGAGGAAGTAATAATAATGCTAAGAAAATACCCAGGTTTTCATTGCAGTCTCCCTCAGCAAATATCTGAGCAGTGTCAGTAATGTTGTCCCCATTTGGCAGAAGAAGCAAATGAGGCATAGGGCAGTGTAGTACTTGCCCAAAGTCACCCAGCAGGTCAGTGGCAGAGCTGGTGATACAGCCCAGGTATCTTCTGCATGCAACTCCAGGCATCCTTGGCTCAGCCCCTGCAGACAGCTTGCCAGTGAGCCCTTTGGAGAAACTGGCCTCATTTAGGGGCATAAGTGGGAGCTGGTCTCATCTTCAAAACTAGTTCTGTGCCCTCTTGAAAGGCAAGGCCCCTGTTTCTAGGGAGCACCAAACTAGAAGAGCAGATCTCAGTGTTGGCCCAAAGAATTTCTTCTGATCAACCAGTTCCTGGCTCCTGAGTTTTTGATCTGATAGCCAGGAAGGCTGGCAGGGCCCTCTGCAAGTGTCTGCATGAGCTGGTCAGTTTTTAGGAAGGAATTTATTACATTCATTGTAAAACAGCTGCCTTTTCCCCCACAAAATTTGTCAATGTGTTGTTTTTCACTTTTTAACTTTTTCAATTTAAGTAAATGAGAGAACCTGGTGGGCTTTCATGCTACATGAAATGAAAATAACTTCGCACCATGAGTTTGCAACAGTTCCATCTGTTGTCATAAGTCAAAGCTGATGGGCCCATGGGGCTGGCCTGGTTTGGACCTTCCAGCTCCTGTGCCCTGCTGCACACAAGGAAGTGATGTGGCTGCATCGCCTCCAGTCCCTTCTGACTCCGTGGTGGGAATGACCAAATGCCTGCTTATATCTGGGTTGCCCGGTGTCAGCATTTGTCCAGAGTCTGGAGCAAGGCTGATATTAGCATCTCTGAAGCTGTCCCCAGACAGCTGTCCCCACCCTGCCACCACACCCAGCACTCAGACCAGCAGCTGGACTTAATGAGGAGCTGGTGCTAGTAGCAGCCCCAGGGCAAAGACAGGAAGGGGGGAGGGGGGTTTGAAGAAGTTGTAAGCAGCTGGATACATGGTCCCATGCCAGACATGACATGCATGTCTCATGGTCTGGTGGATGCCTCCAAGTGCAATGATTTTCTGTTTTGTCTTTGTGGCAGATTCCAGCCTAAAGTACATTAAAGAGAAATGGGTCCCAATTGCAGTTAGCCTGACCATCACAATTTTGCTCATTGTCATCATTGCATTGGCGGGTGAGTAAAGAGCTGTTACTGTCCTGTTCTGCAGGGCAAACTTACTATTCTCCCTTCCTGGTCCAGCAGCCGTGCCCTGATCTACCCCTGCCTTTCCCACTTATTTCTATGTTGCATGCTTCCATGGGAAGAACCTTTTCCCCATCTCTCCTTTCCCAAGGTCTTTCCAAACACTTTCCCAGTCTCTGTTCAAAAGGAGAAGGGGTGCTTGGATTGCCAATAGTCACAAAGTCAACGCAGGCAGGTAAGTACCACACTCAACTGCGGATCACAATGAGAGAAGGGAATTCCCACTTTGTCCCCTTCTGAGAAGGGTTGCCAGCGGTAAAACATGCTTCCGGGAAAGCAAAACTAAAGTAGTGTATCTAGCAAAGTCTCAAGAATGCCTTTCACAGCCTGCAATTGCTTGAATCTGGATAGAAAGCCTGCCACGGTGCGGTGGCTCAGGACATGTGAATGGGCTGTGTGTACCCTGCCCCAGGCTGGGGAACCAAGCACTGTTGGCTAGGACGTCAGTGGGTGGGTGGCCCCAGCTGTTGGGGCTACAGGGAAGGGGCTAGCTGCTTGACCTTCATGGGCCAAGGCAGTGTTCCTGCTAGGGGAGAAGGCCATTTTTTATAGGGGGAGACAAACTGTGGCTTAGGGCTGAACTGGGTGGGGATTGGGAGTCGAGCTGTTTCTTGGTGACTGTTAGGCCTTCCTAAAAAATAGAAACACAATCACAGAATTGGCAAGGGACTTCAGGGTCATCTGGTCCAGCCCCCTGCCTGAATGCAGGAGCACTGCTCTTAAATCATCCCTGTTCAATGCTTGTCGAGCCTCTTGGTAAAACTCTCTAAGGAAGGAGGTTCCTCAGCTTCGCTGGGCAGTCGGTTGCGCTGCCTCACTGACCTAACAGTAAGGAAGGTTTTCCTGAGATTGAATCTACATCTGATTTCCAGTACCTTGAAGGCATTGCTTTGTATGCTGTCCTCCATAGCAAGAGAGAAGAGTTGTTTCTCCCTTAGGGCAGCCCTTCAGATATGTCATATTTTCCTTTAGTTTTCTTTTCCTGAGCATGGAATATGTCATGTTCTCTCAACCTTTGCTCATCCAGCTTGCCTTGAACTCCTTGGTCATTTTTGTTGCCCACCTCTGGAGCTTTCCTCTATCTTCTTTACATTCTTCTTAAAATGCGGAGCCTAGAACTGCACGCAGTACTCTAGATGAGGTCTAACCAGCACTGAGCAGACGGGTGCAGTTACCTCCTGCATCTAACACCCAGTACCCCTGTTCTTGCAACCCCAACTGTATCTGCTTCTTTTGCAGCTCCATCTCATTTCTCCATGGAGTCTGTGATCCACCATAACACCTAGATCCTTCCCAGCAAGGCTATCACGTGGACAGTTGGTTCCCATTCTGCATTTGACCTTTTGCCATCCTTCCCTAGATGTAGCATTTTACATTTCTCTGCACTGAACTTCATCAAGCTGTCTCTAGCCCAACTTTCCAGCCTGTCAAGGCCCTTCTCAATTCTGTTCTTTTCCTCCAAGGTCCTTTTTGGTTTGGTTAATTTGCAAACCCTGCTGGGGAACTCTCTAGCCCAGCATTCAAATTATTAGCCTGTTTTCCATCAGCTTCTGATCATTGTTCCTCGTCACCCCAGGTGGTGCTAGGGAGAAAAAGGCTCTTCCTATTTGCTGTTGATCTCCCCGGATGAGCTTGTAGGCAGCCACTAGGTCCCCTCTCAGCCTCCTCTTTCTGAGGCTGAACAGGTTCAGGTCCTTCAGTCTCTCCTCATAGGGCCTGTCCTGCTGCCCTCTCACCAAGCAGGTGGGCCTCCTCCAACCCTCTCCAGGCTAGCTACATCCCTTTTGAAGTGCGGTGCCTGGTACTGGACACAGTACTCCAACTGTGACCTGACCAAAGTCACATAGAGGGGGAGGATCACCTCTCTGGACCAGCTTGAGATGCACCTTTGGATGCATGACAAGGTCTGGCTGGCCTTGCCATGGCATTGGCGGCTCATGTTCATCCTGGAGTCAATAATGACTCCAAGATCCCTTTACACCTCTGTGCTTTCAAGAGGAGAACTCCCCAGCCTGTATGTGTGCTGTGGGTTCCTTCTCCCCAGGTGCAGCACCCTGCACTTGTCTACACTGAACCCCATCTTATTCTCATCTGCCCACTTTTGTAGTCGGTCTAAATCTAGTTGCAGCCTCTCTCTCCCTTTGAGTGTGTCCACCTCGCCCCACATCTTAGTGTCATCAGCAAACTTGGACAGCGTGCTTTCCACCCCCTAGTCCAAGTTGCTGATGAAGATGTTAAACAGTGTGGGCCCTAGGACTGAACCCTGGGGGACTCCACTGCTCACATCTCACCAGGTTGAGTACAACCCGCCCATCGCTACTCTCTGGGTTTGCCCCATCAGCCAATTTTTGATGCATCCAACTGTGCAGGCATCAATGCTGCAGTCACTTAATTTATTGATGAGGATGGGTTGAGAGACGGTATCAAAGGTCTTCTTAAAGTCTAGAAAGACTATGTCCACAGCGACACCATCATCCAAGGATTTAGTTACTTGGTCGTGTCTGTGCTCAGTTATTAGAAGTGCCTCGGCACAGCAGAATTCTTAGCACAATGCAAGTACTCGGTGCAAAACGTTCCTTGATACAGCGGGAAAAACCCTTGGTGCAATGATCAGTCCCCGCCAAAGCTTGTAGCTGCACTGTTTGCATGCATGCTACTGATTGGCTTATTCCTACCTGGTGGGTGGCAATTGGCTCGCTAGCCATATAAAAGCTAGGGCAAGTTTCTGCCCAAGTTGGAGAACTCCGCGTGTACGTCGGAAGAGATTTTCACATGCATCTTGGAGTGAACTTGGAGGCCTGATCAACAACCAACGACTCCCCGTTGCCATTCACCCCGACATACCCCGTATTCTGCATGCTCGGAAACATCGGTGTGCCACCTAGTTTCTGGTCTTTTGTATTTTGCAACTTATACGGAGTGTACCTACACTGCTTGCATCGACGCGAATCCCTGTACTGCAGTTTGTAAGTAAAGTTCTTTTGAATTCAACCAACAAGCTTCTGTGCCTAATTCCACTCCACCGGTGTGGCCCCATCTGGCCATTCTCGGCCCCTGCAGGTCGTAAAAGGCAATCAGATTGGTCTGGCAGGACCTGCCTTTGATGAACCCATGCTGATGCTCCTGAGCATGATCTCCCCTGCCGGCCCCCCACAGATGTGCTCCTTGATGATCCTCTCCAAGATTTGTTCTTAGCAAAAATGGATTTGTTTATAGCAAATTCACATGGCTGCTTGTGACCAGCTGTTCCTCTTTCAGCTGCTTACAAATTTGCTCTAGGAAGTTCCTGGATGTTGCAGCCAGGCTGAGGTCTTTGAATTCTCCAGGTCTGTTATGTCAGTCTGGGATGTGGATGGAAACACCCCTCTAACACGGGGTAGGCAATGTTTTTTGGCTGGAGTGCAGAAAAAAAACCCTCAACAACTACCTTGGAAGGTGCTGGAGTGCGGGCATGCCAGAAAAACAAAAAATTAGGGCAGGGGGTACATGTCAGGATTCCCTGATCGTGCCCCTTGCCCCCCAACCCAAAGACCCTGTCCCCAGCCCTACTCATCCCCCTTGACCCCCCAACCCAAAGGCCCTGCCCCCCAGCCCAGGTGGCTATCAGAAGCTACCCAGAATCTGAGCCAGCTGCAGCTGGGAGGCTGCAAACAGCTGTTGCCTCCTTGCCCTGGCCTTGGCCCTGGCCCTGGCCCTGACCCTGGCCCCGTCCTGGGCCCCAGCTGACTCCCAGACCTGGGCCCAGGCCCGGGCTCCGGGGAGGCAGCATGTACTGGTGATGCTCCTTTCCGTGCTGCCCTCACTGCCACTTATTCAGAGCAGCATTGGAACCCAGTGCAGCAGGGCACAGTGCGGGGCACAGCAAGCTGCCTGCCACTCTGAGCTCCCCGCTGCCTGGCCACACTTCCTCTGCAGGCAGGGGTAGCAGTGAGGGACACAACCCTGCATGCTGCCCATGCTGCTCCATGCACACAGCAGAAGTGTGACCCAGCAGGACAGAGCATGCAGCAGCTAACAGCTTCTCTGCGGCCCCTCTGTGTGCTGCCACTCCAGGTCATACACTGTGCTCCCAGCGCTGCTGCTCTCTCCTGGGCCCTCAGGCACAGCGTGTGTGACCCAGAGCAGCATGGCACAGAGGGGATGCACAGGGAAGCTGCCTGCTGCATGCTCTGTGCTGCTGGGTCACACTTCCCCTGTGCACACAGGAGCAGCGTGGGAGCACACAGGGTTGTGACCCTCACTGCTGCCCCCACCTGCAGAGGAAGTGCTGCCAGGACAGTGGGGAGCTTGGAGCGGCAAACAGGTTTCTTTGGCCCCCGCTGTGCCCTGCCACACCAGGTTCCACATGTCACTCCTGGGCAAGGGCAGCACAGAGGGGAGCATCACCAGTCTCTGCTGCTTTCCCAGAGCCCGGGTCCAGGTCTGGGGCTGGGAGGCATCTGGGGCTGGGGCTGGGAGGCAGCAGCTGTTTGCAGTCTCCCAGCTGCAGCCGGCCCAGGTTCTGGGTAGCTACTGATAGACATGGAGCCCGGGCTGCTCCCAGCAGGACTTCCAGCCTCCCAGCCAGCTGCTTGGAGCAGCCCACGCCCCATGGCTATCAGCAGCTACCCAGAACCTGGGCCAGCTGCAGCTGCGAGACTGCAAACAGCTGCTGCGTCCCCACCCCTGCCCTACCCCAGCCCCAGCTGTCTCCTGGCCCCAGGCTCCGGGAAGGCAGCAGGTGCTCGTTGGAGCCAGGCCAGGGCGGGGAGGCAGCAGATGTTTGTAGCCTCCTGGCTGCAGCCAGCCCAGGCTCTGGTGTAGCTTCTGCCAGCCATGTTGCCCAGGCTGTTCCCAGAAGGGCTTGCAGCCTCCCAGCTGCCTGCTGAGAGCAGCCCAGGCTCCTGGCTAACAGCAGCTACCCAGAGCCAGGGCTGGATGCAGCCAGGAGGCTGCAAAAAGATGCTGCCTTTCAAGCCCCAGTGCATGCCGAGGAATATGGCCTCACATGCCATGCTTGGCACATGTGCCAGGGGTTGCCAACCCCTGCTCTAACATCTTCTCCCATCTCTTCCCATTCCCATCCTCAGTCCAGGCAGCGAGGGGGACTGGAGCAAATGCTTTGTATGATATGGGGTGCAGGGTTGGGGGCGGGAAGGAGAGATGAAAGTTGAGGTTGGTTTTCTGCTGTTCAGCAGACTTTCTTCACTTCCCAGGGGACCCTGAGGCTGCTCTTAGTGGCAGCAATCATTAGCAGAGCTCCCCAAACTCAGGGAGCACAGAACCAGCCCTGAGCCCAAATGTGGCCTTCTAGCTAGTGAGCCTACACAGACATCTTTGCTCATGCTTGAGTGTGTGCACTGGGGGACTGGAGTCTCCACAGGCCTCATCCCTCTGTTTTGGTCATTTGTTGACCCTGTGGCCACTTGTGTATTAGCTCTGGGTCCCTGTTCAGTTCCCCTTGGGGCAGCCCAGATGGCAGCCGCCACAGGAGCACCCACAGTGGGCCTTCCAGAAGAGAGGATGTTCAGAGGGCATGTGGGGCATCCATCCACAGGCCCAAGCCTTTCCTGGATTTCCCCCCTGGCCACAAGAGGAAGGTTTTGCTTTTTGCTTTTGAATTTGGGCTGTTTATCCCCACCATGATATTGCCATGCATGGTCTGGCCCCAGTTCAGGTGGCAAACAGGCGCATTCACATGCAAAGGGGATGTTTCTGGTTGTGGAATCATTTTGACTCCTGTGACCGATGCTCCTGCCTCCTGCAGCTGAGGACCAGGCCCCTAGATCTGTAGGGAGGTGTGGGTC
>JAGPOW010000409.1:12474-22620 GCA_030014935.1 Caiman crocodilus | reverse complement strand
GGCCATGAGGTTCAAGAAGGACAAGTGCAAAGTCCTGCACTGAGGATGGAATAATCCCACGCACTAGTGCAGGCTGGATACACACCTTACCCTATGTCTTTAGGTAACCTGGGCTGGATACATTCCTGAGGGAGGGGGGAAACCTGGTCCCTCTGCCTATGTGACTGGCCTCACACACCTGGGTGAGGGGCTTGGGCTCCCTGCGGAGCTAGGAACTGCCAGGCTGCCCAGCAACCAGTGACGCATTTCAAATGGGTTGGCTCACAGCCAGCAGGTGCTGGCCTCCATTGGACCAGGTAAATGAGATCACAAGGGCTATATAAGTTCAGGACGGCCCAGGCTGTGGGGTGGGCAGCAGCCATGAGGAAGACTCAGAGAGAGGGAAAAGCGCTGGACCGTCTGAAACTTGCTCTCACTCTCTCTCAAAACTCAAGATGAAGGAACTGCCTGTCTCCAGAGGGACTCTCCACCTGCCTCTGGATGACACTTGTGAGAAGCTACCTGAGAGCTAACTAGATATATAGCTTACAGTAACTCAGATGTGAGATCAAAGGCTACCCACACATGCCAATTTGCTCTACGGGATTTCTCTGATATTGCTCTACCTTGTACCTATTCCAACACTACCCCTTGTAACCAATAAAGTTTTCCTTTGTACCTAGCATGAGAGACTTATTGGGAGTGGGTCTAGATTATGCTTTGGGATCCCCTTGGTTCAACTGACTAAGGGAGACCAATACTTGTGCTTCTGACTGAGGGAAGCATCCCAAGTTCTTGAAGTGAATCAAGTACCCTCAAGGGCTACTAGGCCTGTGTTACCCAGGGGATGCAGAGCCAGAATCAAGCCCATCCCTGGGTGGTAGCAATTTTTTACCCCCAGGCTAGCGGGTGTGCTCCAGGAAGGGGGTCGGCCAGACATGAGGCACCCCCAGGGAGGGACTCAGAGCCTGGAAGGTGGTCGGGCACAATAAGGTGGGTGGCTCAATTCAGGAGTGCCCCCTACTGGCTATACATGGTGGTAACACTGGGATATGGCAACCTACCATATTGAAGGTATAATCTGGGGAAGGGAATAGAGTCACTGGAAACCCTTGAGCAAACAATTTGTAATTTGGCATCAGCTCAACTGGACAGCGTAGATAGCTAGGATGCCTGATGAGCATGACAATCTGACGGTGGCTGACTTAAGAGAGCTGATGAAAGAGAGAGGCCTTCAAGTGAGGAAGGAGCAAAAGAGGGAAGACCTGATTAAGATCCTGTATGATAATGACCATGCTGCAAGATCACATCCAGCCATCCATACAGAACCCACCAGGGGCCCGAGGGGCCAGCCTCTGAGTGGGACTTCTGGAAATACCAGCTGCAGCTAGGAGCTGAGGAGCAAGAATGCAAGTTCAAGTACAAGCTAGAGCTGAAGCTAGCGATGGAAATGGCAGAGAAGGAGGCCCAGCGCCAGCACGAGAAGAAACAGTGAAAGCACGAGGCTGGAGAAGCCTAGCGCCTGCGTGAGGCAGAGGCCAAAGAGGCAAGGCTCAAGGTGGGGTAGGCAGCAGCCATGAGGAAGACTCAGAGAGAGAGAGAAAAGAGCTGGACCACCTGAAACTTGCTCTCGCTCTCTCTCAAAACCCATGAAAAAGGAACTGCCTGCCTCCAGAGGGAATCTCCACCTGCCTCTGGATGATGCTTGTGAGCAAGCTATCTTAGATCTAACTAGATATATAGCTTGCAGATATACAGCTTGCAGTAACTCAGATCAAAGGCAACCCACACATGCCAGTTTGCTCTGTGGGATTTCTCTGATATTGCTCTACCTTGTATCTATTCCAACCCTACCCCTTGTAACCAATAAAGTTCTCCTTTGTACTCAGTGTGGGAGACATTGTGAATGGGTCTAGATTATACCTTGGGGTCCCCTTGTTTTGGCTGACTAAGGGAGACCACTACTTGTGCTTCTGACTGAGAGAAACATCCCAAGTTCTTGAAGTCAATCAAGTACCCTCAAGAGCTACTAGGCCTGTGTTTCCCAGGGTGCACAGAGGCAAAATAAAGCCTGTTCCTGGGTGGTGGCAGTTTTTACCCCAGGTTAGTGGGTGTGCTCCAGGAAGGGGGTCGACCAGACATGAGGTGCCCCAGGGAGGCACTCAGAGCCTGGAAGGTGGTTGGGTGCAGTGAGGTGGGTGGCTCAATACAGGAGTACTCCCTGCTGGCCTGCCACAAGCACCACCCCCTGGTGTCTGAGCAGGAGCAGAGAGCCCTGCAGGTGTTGAGCTCTTGTCAATGTTTTGGGGTTCACAGGAAGCTGCCTAGACCTCTTCTCCCTCCAAGCCATGTGCTGCCACTGGGTCCCCTGGGCCTTCCCCTTCCTCTAACATCCCAAAAGTACAGGGAGGGAGATCGTGTGGCGGTGGGGGAGTCTGTGCCAGGATGGGGAAGCAGAGCTGGTGGAGTAATCCTAGGAGATGGGCTGGCTGCCATCAAGCAGAGTTTCCAAACAAAGGACATTTTTTTCCACTTAAAAGTTCTGTGAACTTTATATAGACACCAAACTCTTACACGATGCAACCATGTTAATCCCCTACATTGGAGCCCCACCTTTTCACTGCCTTCCAAGGCCTCCAGAAAGGTTATATTTACATCATGTAAAACAGGTCAGTAAAAATGTATGTCAGTAAAAAAAAAATAGTGTGGATGTTAGTAAAATGTTTGTAGATAGCTTGAGCTGGCAACCCTGGTCAGTAGCCATGCTCCTTACTGAAAAAGTTGCCCCCACACTGGCTTCAATGAGAAATGTTGCCTGTGTTCAGACTGCAGGACTAGGACCCCTATCCTTAGCCAAGATTGCTGCTCTTGGGGGCATAACTCACATGCAGGGAGACAAAAAGTGACCATTACGGTAAAGGTCTGGACCCTCCCCCCAGTCCAGCCCTTTGTGCAGAGATGGGGCAAATGTTAGAGCTGGCCCTGCCTAGACAGCCAAACACCTCTGCAATCGCATTGGCCAGCTCCCTCAGCACCCTTGGATATATCCCGTCCATCTCTATGGACTTATACAAGTCCAGCTTTTCTAAGTAGTCTCTAACCTGTTCTTTCATCACTGAGAGATGCTCACCTCCTCCCCAAATTGTGCTGCCAGGTGCAGTAGCCTGGCAGCTGACCTTGCCTATGGAGATTGAGGTGAAAAAGACATGGAGAACTTCAGCCTTTTCTGCACCCCGGTCACAAGGTTGCCTCCCCCATTTAGTAAAGAACCCACACTTTCCCTGATCTTCTTCACACTGCTGACATACTTGTTGAAACCCTTCTTGTTACCCTTTGCATCCCTTACTAGCTGCAACTCCCGTTGCACTTTGCATCCTGACTTCACTGTTGTACGCATAATCAGTGCTCCTATACTCCTCCCTAGTTATCTGTCCAAGCTTCCACTTCTGGTAAGCTTCCTTTTTGTTTTTAAGCTCACCAAAGAGTTCTCTGCTAAGTCAAGCTGGTCTTCTCCATACTCGCTAGCCTTCCTGTACATCAGGAAGGTTCATTGCTGTGTACTCGGTAAGGTTTCTTTAAAGTATAGCCAGCTTTCCTGGACTCCTTTCCCGCTCAGTCTGGCTTCCCAGGGGATCCTGCCCTGAGTGAGTTGAGGACTGTTTTTCTGAAGTCCAGGGTCCTTACTGTGCTGCTCTCCGTCCTTCTGTTCCTCAGGATCCTAAACTCAATCATCTTGTCATCACTGCTGCCCAGTTGTCATCCACTTTTACATCCCCCACCAATTCTTCCCTGTTTGTGAGCAGATCAAGAAGAGTATGGCCCCTAGTTGGCTGCTCCATCACTTTGTCATGGAAAACACTTCAGCAAACCTTTGGGTCAGGTCAGCACAAGCTTTATTTGGATAGAGCTACAGCTATAGGAGGGGCCCAACGTGACATGGATTCGCCATGCACTTGGAAGGGCGTCCCTCCCTAAACGTTAAAGTAGAAGGCTTATATACCTTTTGACAGCCACCTACAATTCATGTGAATTTTTTTAGAAACTTAGCTGTGGTAACAGTTACAAAAACACTACTTTCATTTCTTTATTACAAAACGCTCTTTCCTTGTTGTCTCAGTCACCGCTGATTACCACAAGGCCAGGCATTCCTCCTCTTTTCCCAGCCCACACTTTCACACAATGCCTTTTTGTTATCTTTACAAACTTTTTTTGATCAACGTTTAAGGCCTTTGCTTTTTTTTTATAGCACAACTTACACCAGGAAGTTTCATAGCTTCGTAGATGTAGGGTCAGAAGGGACCTAAGTAGATCATCAAGTCCAACCCCCCGTCCAGGAAAACTACATGTACTGCAACACCTGCATCGAATGATTTTGTGACCTGAGCGTAGAAGGCAATCAGGTTGGTCCGACAGGACCTGCCCCTCATGAACCCATGCTGGTTGCCCCTGAGCATCATCCCCCCTCCTGGTCCTTCCCAGATGTGCTTCTGGGTAATCTTCTCAAAGAGCTTCCCCACGACTGAGGTAAGACTAACGGGCCTATAGTTACCCGGGTCCTCCCTCCTCCCTTTTCTGAAAATGGGGACCACATTGGCCTTTTTCCAGTCATCTGGTATCTGGCCAGAGCATTCACGAAGCTGTGCCAGCAGCCCCTCGATAACCCCTGGCAATGCCCTTGCAGCAGAAAGCCCCTTTTTCCTCTTGCCTGCATTTGCTCTCCCCTCTTTGGATATGTTTCTCCTCTTCTACCTTTTCTTCCTTCCTCTTTGTTTCACTATAAGATAAGGAATTGTGTTTTAAAGTTTGCACGTGTGCATTTTGCATCTCCCCTGGTATTTTGGTATTTTTCTCTATTTGTGTGCCATGGCATTACTCTTGTAGCTTATATTTTATACTCTTCACCTTTTACCTAAATGTGTTTTAGTTTCAGAAGTAAGTTATACACTGTAACAATGTTAACCAGGGCAGGAATCAAACCCCGGCTTCCCTGTATCAGGCCGGCCCCTGAAAGAGCGAGTGAATCAGTGATTGAATGCGTAACACAGTAGCAGGCTTCTGCAACAATTAGCACCTGTGGAAACCACAGCTCAACCAAGGGAAGAAATCAACAGGAGACAATGTAGCAACCGGGAACTCTCTAAACTTCACTGCTTGAGGGCTAGGAGCCCCGGCCTGAGTTAATCAATGCCAGGGACCAACTTTTGGGGCTCAATATCTCCAGATCGACTGCTCCCAGGCCCTATTCATGACAGAAGTAAATTAATCAAAATTCATCAATGGACTCCCAAACCTGCACGTACATGCAGACGGCCCCTGGGGCTCACAGATGCCATCCAGCAGCCACCGAGGGGGAAGTCCCATGAGGGTCGACGACCTCCAGATTGAGCAAAACTGAAAACTGGGGAGTCACCCAAGTCAGCCAAGGACAGATAAAAAGTGGTGAAAAGTGACCCTCAGTGGTGCCCTCTTGATCTCCAACTTGACCAGCACCCGAGTGTCCAGCCAGAAGGACCAGCCGGTGACCCCCTTCTGGAGGATAACACTGCGCCGGAAGAAGCCTCGACTGGCCATCGACGGCAGACTCCAGCGCTTGGGCGATAGGTATCCCTGACTCCGGCGCCCCCTGCTCCCCACAAGCATTTGTAGCACGTTACTCTGTGTGTGTGTGTGTGTGTGTGTGCGCGTGCGCACGCATGCGTGCGTGCGTGCGTGCATGGGGGGGGGACCAGGTTTATGATTTGACTTCATTACAGTGTTTCAATCCACCTAAGAAACCAGAATTTTAAGGATCTCGAGTTGGACATTTGTAGCCAACACCCTCAGCACCTTGGGGTGGAGAGCATCTGGACCTGCTGACTTGAACACGTCCAGTCCCTCCAGAAGTTCCCTGACTCGGTCTTCCCTGACCCTAGGCCTGGCAGAGTCTCTCCTGCGTCCATCCTGAATCTCAGTGGGGGTGTCCCGGTCCCTGCACAAAAAAATGGAGGCAAAGAAATTGTCAGAAAGGTCTGCCTTTTCCTCTGGTGCAACCACCAGATGGCCAAGGGTATCCCACAGGGGCCCCACATCACCTGGTGCTTTCTTCATCCTCCCTATGTACTTTAAAAAGGACTTCTCGTTGTCCTTGATGCTAGCCCTAGTTCCGTGTCTGCCTTAGGTTTCCTAAGAGCCCCCAACAAACCTGAGCAATGGAGGTATACTCCTCTTTGATGACAGCCCCTCCCTTCCACTGGGTGTAGGCCTCTTTTTTTTGGCTTTCAGGCATTTCTGAATGCCTTTGGCGAGCCAAGGGGGCTTTTAAGCACTCTTTCCCCACTCTGAGTCTCATTGGGACTGTCACCCCTTGGGCTCGGAGGATCGTCTCCTTAAGGAACGACCGCTCATCTTGGACACCTGGTTCCCCTACCCTCCAGGACCCCAGTGCCTCTCCTACCAATCTCAACTCACTGAAGTTGGTCCTCTTAAAGACAAGGGCTACCGCCTTGCTGCAGACCCTTGACACCCTGCATTGGATGGTGAATTCCAGCAGGCAATGATCACTGTCACCGAGGTGATCACGAACCTGGAGTCCCTTCACCCTTCTCCAATCGTGTAAGCCAAGTCTCTGTTATTCCAATCAAATTATAGGTCTTTGCAAGGACTTCCAATTCTCCCTGCTTGTTTCCCAGGCTCCATGTGCAGGCACCTGAACTAAATATCCATTTGCCCTACTTCATCAGGAAGAATGAAAACGCCTGCCCTGCTGCCCCCTCCTGCTTGTGCTTTCTCCAAGTGAACCACTTCCTCGCTTACTTCAGGGCTTTGGTCTCCACTCCCCGGCAAATATAATTTAGAGCCTTCATCACTAGGTTCGTGCATCTGTCTGCAAAGACGCTCTCCTTGCCAGGCTGATGCTGTCTCTTCCAGGCAATCCTTCTTCTTGGAACAACATCCCATGATCAACAAAGAACAATCTCTGAATATCTAAAGCATGGATAACTGGTGCCTCTTGCAACAGGGGGGGCACCATGGTGGCGAGCAGCCGCAGCCATCGCCCACACTGTCAGTGGCAGCGAGCAGTGAGCAGGGACTGCCCACAGCCACTGCCGGCATTGCTGGCAGCACGGGGGGGGCGAGCAGCGGGCAGCGCGTGGGGACCACCCACAGGCACGACCTGCACTTCTGCTGGTGGCAGCTTCAGTGGTAGCCAATCTCAGGGGGCACATGTCCCCGTGTCCCCCTATGCATTGCCTATGACCAAAAGCTTGTGGTCTTATTGACACTTGCCATTGAGATGTGCCGTAAGTTCTGGCAAGCTAAATGTACCGATGTATCTGTACATTGCCCTAACGTGACCAGAAGAAGCAAGGGCAGCACTAGGCATTGGAGAACAGCTTTTGTCTCTCTTGGGCAGCTAGGCAATAGCTATAGAGCAGCTCCACCTGTCTGGTTTCAGGAAGCACTACAGAGAAGTGGCTGGTTCCTGCGATTAACAACACAGCAGTATCTCTGAGTCTGTTGTTTGTAAGACGCTTTTAGAGGCTTAAAAGATGGAAAGGGCTAATTGAGGAGGCATGGCTGTACTACGGTGTATTCCTCTCCTCCCTTCTCCCTGCTTTGTAGAGTGCAGCCTTAATGCGCTCTCCATGCCCTCTGGGACCAACCTGCAAAGATGCTGAGCTGGGGGCGTTTCTGTGACTCAATGTAATTTCCCTGTGTGAAATCAAGTTGCAGCAGCACTCTCTGCATAATGGTCAGGTCATCCGACCCTACTAAATCATTCTACCTGCAAGCTTTGGGACTCTATCTGAAGGGCCCAGAGAGGTGACTCCGGTGCTGGGGTGAGGCACTGGGACATGGATGGGTGAGTCGTGTGAAGGGGGCCAGTCACCTCTCTTGACACAGCAATGCACTGCTTAGTGGGAGTGTTTTGTACCTCGGCACAGATATACTGATGGTAGCTAGGACGTGCCTCCTGCATTTCTGTCACAAGTGGTATAGCACATCTTGTGAGACTAGGAGCAGCCTCACTGAGAGGGGAGCCCTGGTTCTCCCCCATGAAAGGAAACCCTGTTTGTGGGTGCCCTTGGAAAGCAGATTTCAACAAGCCTTTTGAAGCGACACAAGAGCATCAACCCAGAGGAGAGAGCAGTGAGTGGGATGGACTAGTTTGGGGGACCATGCTACTGTGCTGGACCAGAGCTAAATAGTTCTTTCTGTTGCCTGGAGAAGAACTACAAGTTTTGTCTGCTGTTTTTTTATTTGTTGGACGCAAAGCCTTGGGGATGCTATTTTTGGTTTTTAATATCTCATCACCCAAACTAACCTGAATTGCTCATTGGCTGATAATGCAATCAAACAGAACCCCCCGTCCCGGCCTTCAGTTTGTAGCAGCAGTTCCCTGTATCTTGTGAGCTGATTGCAAGAGACCACATTGGCTCCCCAGTGTGGATAGAGGCTCTCGTGAATGCATCTTTCTCAAAGGTGTTATCTGAGGTGCTCCTGCCTCTGAGTGGCCTGCAATGTGTGTCAAGTCTGCATGCTTATGCTCTGAATCAGTCTCTGGAGTCACACATGACATCCTATTGCCATAATGGAAGAGGTCTGGGTACTCCAGGGTAAAAGAGAGGCATCCTTGCAGCTACCGGGGTGAATAGAATGATCCCCCTAAGCATGGGTACACCTAGGATTTGCAGGAGGTAAGACTGTCATAACTGTGGTGTTTACGACTCCTTGGGGTCAGTGGTAGGTGGGGGTATGCACCTTCATGCATGTGTGCACGCATGCGCATGTGTATATGTGCACAGGAGAGACTAAAGCAGTGATTCTCAACCAGAGTGCTGTGGCATGCTGCAGATCCTTTGAAGGGTGCTGTGAGGTATGAGGAGATAAGCAGCTAAGACAGGCTGGAGCTTGTCTTTGTCTAGCTAGGCATCTCTCAAAAGCTGGCACAATCTCTCAAAGAAAGCCAACATCGATGGGGAGATCCAGTAAAAAATCGATGTGGCAACTCTACCTTTGGAAGACCGTATCATTGTGTGCTCAACAAGCACAGCAGCAGGACCCAAACAAAGCTCCTACTGTATAAGGCTGTGGTAATCCCAGCTCGTCTCTATAGCTGCAAAGCTTGGGTGACCTACGAGGATGACCTGAAAAGCCTGGAATGACTCCACCAGCACTACCTCTGGAAGATCCTCAGCATAAAGTGGGAGGATCATTGCACAAATGCCAGTGTCCTCACCGGCACTAATACCACCAGTAGGAAGTGTTGATTATTCAACATCAGGGCACTGGTGCAGATGCCTGATGTACATTTACTAGAATAACTGCTATACTCACTTTCAACTCATCCAAGGACAAAGGACACATGGGGGGCAGAAGAAATGCTTCAAGGATACCCTCAAAGTGAACATTAAGAAGTTTGGCACTAACATCATAAATTAGGAAAAACTAGCCTGGGACCAGACTACATGGCAAATGGCAACACCTTGTAAGAGAAGGTACATTTTACTTTGAGGAAACTCATTTCAGCCTGGAGGCAGAAACATAATAGACCTGGAAGGAAAGGAAACAAGACCACAAGATCTGTGGCTCAAGCCTCCCTGTAACCTCCACCTGCGGCATCTGCCAGAGAGTCTGTGGCTCTGGGATTGGCTGTCCTAGCCATCAAAGGACTCCTGCACAACCCTTTACTTGACTCATAGGAATGATCATCCTCGACCATGAGGGATCACCAGTGATGATGATGAGTCCCCCACCCCTGCTGCCCAGCCCCTCTGCAAGAAAAGAAACACTATAACATACAGGTTTTGAAGTGGGGTGCCCTCAATTCACAAAAAAAGTCACGGGGAACTGCCTTGAGTTGAATGAAAGGTGCCTCAAGTCAAATGAGGAGTGCCTTGAGTCCAAAAATGTTGAGAACGACTGGGTTAGAGTATTTGACTTCAATAGAAAGCCCAACCATGTCTCAGGGACACAGGTGGAGCCTGGATCCTGCTCCCACCAAGGAATGATTCTTTCTCCTGCAACAGGGGTCTGGGGAAAACAAAAGATACGGGCCTCATTGGAAAATGTCACCGAGGTGCTTTCATAGTCCACGTAGATCCAGATCCTTGTTGGGGTTTTGCTCAGAGGTAGGTAGGTCACAGGGGAGGTGCAAGCCTGGTATAGACCCCCACCACCACCACC
>JAGPOW010000409.1:275-12374 GCA_030014935.1 Caiman crocodilus | reverse complement strand
CCACCACCACCACCTTCTGTAAAGGCAAAACCAGCCTCAGGATTAAAACATGATTAATCCAATCCTATTTGCACATGCCCTGGCAACACTTACAACCTAGTCTCCCTTGCCCTCCACCCTCACTGCCCAGTAGCGTTTCCCTGTGGCAAATCCCTTGCAGGCCATCACACAGCACCATGTGTCCGATCTCTTGGGATTCCCAGGCAGAATCTTCTATGTATGCCCCATCTCACACTTGTCTGATTATGAGACACAGCGAGGATGGGATGAGCTGTTTCTGGATCCAGAATCAAAATCTCTGGGAGAGAGAACCAGAGCATGAAGGGCAGAACTCGGAACAGGGAGACGTGGTGCTGGTGGTAGGCTGTGATACTGGTAGGATCTGGACTGGAAAATCACCCGGTTCAGAAAGGGAGCGGGTGAGATCCAGCAGAAGAGCAGGGGAGATGCTCTGTTTGTCTGTCTCTCACCCCTAGGATCGTACGGTTGCTTTCAATATGTGATCAAGGTGCCACAGAGAGTTGTGTCTGTAGTGCAGCCCACCCCCTGCCCCCATGGCAGCACTTGTATGCAGTACGAGTTGGAGAAGAGTCAGGAGACACAAGCAGCTGCAGTATCCAAAAAGAATGCTCTACGTGTCTGAGCAGCCTCATTCCAGTATTGAAACTCTAAACCTTCATAACCTCATGTAGGAACTAGACCAAAACAGTATTTCTGAGCAGCTATTAGAAACTCCAAGTTAGTCCCAAGGCCATGTTTGTCTTTTGCAGAGATCTCTTTATCCCAGAGAGATCAGACAGGGAGCAATAATGCACAAATCTATACTGTACTTCTTCAGCGATCCCTCACAGTCGAGGCTGATTGTCTTGTCTGTGCGTCCAAAGATGGCTGATGAGGCCTAGCCAGGGTCAAACACGCATTTCTGTGCGGGATGGGTGATGCTGGATTCTTGATTTGGTCCGCAATGGAGCATTTTTGCCGGTCCTACTTTTCCATCTCCTGTTGTTGTCATCAGGTTTACAACTACTGCGAACCATACAGCAGACTCTTCCTCCACTTGAGGTGGTCCTGGGTAATGGTCTCTCATGAGTTGATATTAATGTTGTATTTTTTTTTGGTTGGCCTTAAGGATATCCCTGAAGAGCTTTCTCTGCCCTCCTCTTGAGCATACACCTTGGCTGAGCTGGGAGAATTAAACTTACTTTGGGAGTCTGGAGTTGGACATCTAGATGACATGGCCAGCCCAACAAAGTCATTAACAAAAGACTAAACTGAAGGCGTCCCAGAAACAAGAACTGATGGAATAGCACCACCTCCTGTCAGGAATCGTAACATATACGCATAACATGGTACATAACACCCTATCTGCCATTAGATAAATAGCCCTTCAAGAACTTGGCTGCACAATCATTTGACCTAGACAACCCAATTCAAGGGTTCATGTCATCTCATTGGCAAAGGCAACAAGCTCTTTCAGTTCTTTGGGTTCATTTTAGCAGCTGGGGAATTTAACAGCTCTGGAACAACAGCTGGTGGACCTGTAATAACTGGTCCTGCAGGCAGTAAACTCTCTTCTGGATCGTTAAGTGGCACATCATGTGGTACTCAACCTTGTGATTGGCGTGTCTGTGAAGGGTCTTACCATCTGGAGTCTTAGTTTGGTGTGATACTAGTCCTACAGCTTCCAGAACAGGTACATGCACCCACTCTGGCCCAGTTGCCTGGGTTTTGGACATACCGGGCACATCCATATAAGATGTTTACTGCTCAGTAGACTAATTAGCTGCACAGCAAATGTTTTGGCATCTACATGTGCGCCCCATAAGGCTGCAGTAAATGAATAAACTCCACAGCAGAGTACCACTTGTGAATACGAGTACCATAGAATCAGAAAACCAGAGACCTGCTGCAGAGCTTTTACTCCACAGCAGTGCATGTGTAGGCACTGGCAGGGCTGGCCGGGAGATGAGGGCATAGGCAGCTCGTAGGAGGGGCACCGGGGGGCACATGCCCCCCCTGAAGGGGCCTTCTCCGCTGCTGACGCCAGCACCGGCATCTGCGGGTGCTCGACATGCCCCCTCAACAAGGCCATCCCCGCCACCAGCACTGCTGGTGGCATCTGCAGGTGCTTGTCAGCTCTGTCATTGTCGCCAACAGCTTCTGCAGGCACCCCCGCCCCCACCCCCGACTCAGGAGGCACCAGTCACCTGTGCATAAGGGTGCTTCAGCACAGGGGCTGCCTGCCAGCTAGCACCATGCTGAAACACCCTCGTGCCCCAGCCAGCCCCTCTTCAGCACAGTGAGCTGGGTACGAGCAGCCCCAGGCTGGGGGACTGACCTCCACCCCTCCCCACCCCGGGCCTCTCGCCAGCTAGGGCTACTCCAACCCAGTTCAACTCGCTACAGTCCTGGGCACATGTGTAACTGGCACACCCTGAGCAATATACTCTAGAGCAATTAGCACCAGAGTTTATTGCATCGTATTCATTGTACATATAGAAATGCCCACACAGAGTCACTTGGTTTTAAAAAGCTTACACACGTGATGTAACAGATTCTGCGGACAACAGTATTTCTTACTTCATTTCTCTCTCGGCTACCAGGTCTGGGTGAAGTGATGCATGTTTAGAAAAATATGTTCCTAGCAAAACACCTTGCAGCACAATTTTCCTCTCTGGGGATAAGAGAAGAGAGAAAACAAGCTGTGCCTGGCAAATGGTAATCACGTTGCTGAACGCACACTAGATGTTTGGGTACTGCGGTGATGAGGGGACTATGGAAATCCATGTCGGGCACATCGGCACGTGCTAGTAGCAGGCAGCAACAAACTTCACCGCACATCACACCAGAGTTTATTGTTCTCAGGTGCCACATTTGAACACGCGCCCAGGCCCACAGCACGTTGAGCCAGGCTGGCGCAGGGCCCAGTGGTGAGCCTGCCAACGCAGGGCTGCTGCGACCCGGCTCCGCGTGCTGAGGAGGGGCACAAAGCTTCTCCAGCACAGGGCCAGCTGGCCCGCAGCACCCACGCTGAAGCACCCTCATGCTCCAGCCAGCCGGGGCAGCAAAACGCTCTGTAGCAGGGTAGCTCTCGTGTATGCACGTAGGGCTGCACGTGTAAACACCACGGCATTTACTGCAGAGCTCATCGGGCAACTCCATAATGAGCAGCTGGTGTCGACACACCTATGGAGTGGCAGAGTAGGGCTGTGGTGGTGAGCGGAGGCAGAGCCAGCCGGGGCACTGGAGTAGGCGTACAAATGAAAACATGATAGCTGCCGCCACAGCCACGTCACCAGCACCGCAGCCAGGAGCCAGAGCTGCGTCAGGCCCCCAGCTGCCCTGCTACCCCTGGCAAGCAGGCGCCGTAGGGCCGGGAACAGGAGGCAGCAAGGCACCCGGGTGTAGCGCGGTCTGTCCAGTCTCACCGGCGGGGGGGGGCCGTCCGGACTCCGAGCTTTGCCCCGAGCTCCCCAGGCTTCAACTCGCCCTCTCCAGGAAACCAGCGGCGTTTCACCACAGGAATCGGCCTTTGTGCATGAACCAAATGCAGCCTTCACCCAGGCTGCTCTTCCTCCTCCAGGAGCCCGCCCCACAACCCCGGGCGGCCGAGCAAGGACGTCGGCTATTCGCCACAGGCGAGTAACGCGTCCGTAAACGCCCGCAAGGGATAAAGGCAAGGCACGGCGGGCGCCGTCGTTTTACGGTTCCGGGCAGCAACCCGGCTCCCGGCGGGTCGATCGCCGCAAATTTGTACCGGGCTTTCCTTGGTAACCTGCCTCGAGGACGCGGGGACACGAGGTGCTGGAGCCGGCGGGGGCAGGGGGCAGCTTTACTCAGCACTGTCAAGATTTACAACGGAGGAGAAGTACAACCGTCTTCCACCGGAGCAACGCCGCATCTCCCCCAGCCCTTCCGCCGCACAGCCGGGGCACCCGGCTCCCGCCCCGCCCCAGGACAAGAGGAGCGGCGCGGCGGCTGAGAGCGGCCCGGCCCCGCCCCTTGCAGGGGCCCCCGCACCGACCCCGACCCCGACGCTCAGACATTAAACCGACCACCCCGGGGGGGACTTCGCAACCCGGCCCCGCGCCGCGCCGCGCCGCCTGCCGGGCATTGGAGGTGCACCAATCAGCACGCAGAGAAAGAAGGCTCCGGCCGCCCCACAGCCAATCCGAAGGTGGAGGAGGACAACGTCATGCTGGACCCGCCTCCTCAGCTAGTAGATAGCCAATCATAGCAAGAATACCGAGACAGGCCTAACCCCCCCCCCCGCCGCCCATGCAGCCCTTCCAGCCAATCGGGGCTCGCCAGGAGGCGGCCAATGGAAGCGCGAGCCTGCGATCGCGCCCGGGCCACGTCTGGCGAGGGCGGGAGCGGGGGGCGGGGCCGCGCAGCGCGGTCACTGCCACCGCCCCCTGGCGCCCGTCGTCTGCTGCGGCTGCCCCGCCCCGCCCCGCCCTCGCGCACCTCATCGCGGATCGCGCGAGGCCCTGCCTGCTCCGAGGGCGGGGCGGGGCCGCACCCCCGGGTGGGCGGCTCCCGGCTACACCCCTGCCAGAGCGCAGCTGCCCCGCCCCGTCCCAGCCCCCCGGCTGCCCCGGATCACAGCCCGGCCAATCAGCGCGCATAACGCCAGAAGGGGCTCGACGTCCTGACGGCCAACCATAATGCGGGGAAGTGTTGGAGCCACTGCCAACAGCCAATCAGAGCGAAGACGGGCCGCCACACCCTCCGCCCTCCTAGTCCTTCGGCTGCAGTGGTAGCCTATTACCGCTTCGCTCTGCTCCGGGCAGCCAATCGTGGCGCGAGCCCTCAAGCACCATCCCTCCGGGTCTGCCCGCCCTCCCCCGCCCGGGCACCGCCCCCCGGGCTCGCCGTGTTGTGTGGCCCGGCCCGGCCCGGCCCGCAGGACCCCCAGCGCCCCCCGTCTGCACCGGCAGGGTGGGCGCGGCGCCGCCCGCCCGAGTCCCGGGGCTCCGCTGTGGCCACCCGTAGTGGCCCATGGCCCACCGCGGTGCTGTCCTCCGGCCCCAGCTCCCTGCCCCCCGGGCCTGCGGCCGCACCTGCCCCTCAGCTGGGCACGGCGTGGTTGTTGGCGTAGTCCTGGTTCTCAAACGTGGGCAGGAAGCGGTCGGTGTGGACGGAGGCGTAGAGCTCGCCTGGCGGCTGGGCAGCCTCCCGGCCCGCGGCGCACCCTTCGGCCCAGACCTCCAGCTCCGAGCACCGCGGCCCCGCCACGACCACGTCCGTGTACTGGATGTCGGTGCTCCCCGCGGCCGCCTCGGGCAGCAGCCGGCCTGGGCTCTTCAGCTTGAGGTTTGCGTAGCAAGTCGGCTTCTAGGGGCGGAGGCAGACGCAGGGCTGGGAGCCAGGGACAGGCCCAGGGCTGCTCTCACCCCCCTGCACCCCCCTGGCTTGGGCCCCTCGCCCCTGGGAAGCACAGGCTGGCCACAGCACCCACTTCAGGAAGGGCTGGGCTCAGGGAAAGGACCCCCACACCCCTCCCTCCATGTAGCACTGGGGCCAGCCTGGCTCCGGGTTAGACCCAGGCCTGCTCCCCAGGGCTTCAGCCGTAACCACACCCAGCTCTGGGCACCAGGACAGTGACCCAGGTGCCCCACTCTCTGCCAGCAGGGTCAAGCCCAAGCAAGATGGCACCGGAGCAGTGGGAAAGCAGCTGGGTCCTGGATGCTGCCGCCCTTTCCAGCCTGCAGGGATCGGTGCGCCAGCGCTGGTGGCAGCGCTGCAGGGCACCTCAGCACCGGAGGCCGGAAGAGGAAGGGGGAGGGGAAGGCTGGGTGCAGAGATGCTTGTGCTGATACCCCACCACTTCCTGCCACTGCACAGTGCAGCTGCTGCTCAGGAGCTTGCATGCACAACATTCGCACCCCCACCCACGCATCTGCCATCACCCCTCGTTCTGGGCCTGCAGCCCCCCAGAGCCCTGCCCCTGCCCAGCACCAAACAGCAGCCAGGACCCCCAGGTATTCAAGGACATCAGCTCACCTTCACCCTGGGCTCCCGCTCAGACTCAGTCTTCACTGTGTCCATCCCAGAGCCATGTCCTAGCAGAAAACAAAGAGTAGAGAGGTCAGCTGAGAGTGGATGTGGGGTCCCAGGATGGGCCCGCTCTGCTTTACAGGCCTGGCAGTGCCCAGCTGTATTCATGGTGCAGGATAGGGGCAGTAGCAAGCCGGGTGCCTGCCGCATCCTCACCCTAAGGCACGAGCTGCCACTGCACCAGCAGACAGCCAGCATCCACCCGGCAGCAGGACCCAGGCCAGGGCCCAGCTAGGGGCAGAGAGGTTTGTGGGCACAGAGATCCATGCCACCAGGATGGAGCTCCACATGCCAACGAACGTATGATGGGACACATCTTCCTGTCCTGTGCTAGGGCCCTGGCACGTCCACCCCTCTTCCCCCGGCCCCTGCCACTGCTCACCTGACTGCAGGTAGCTGATGTTGCCATAGACGGGCACCTCCTCTGCCAGGTGTGCCGCACTGTGGAGTAAGACATGGGCGGGAGGTCAGAGGCACCAGGGGACTGTGGGGGAATGGGGAGTAGGGCAGGGGAGGTGTGCCCCTTCCCCCAAGCACAGCCGCATGCAGCTGGGCCTGCAGTGAAAATGCAGAACTGGGCACCAGGACTCCTGGGTTCCACCCTCCCCTCCTGGAGGCAGAGGTCCTGCTCTCTGGTAGAGCAGCCCTGCAGGGTCAGGGTGCCAGGAAGGGCCAGCTCTGGCCCCGTTTGGATGGCTTCTGCAGGTTCTTCTGCTGGACTCACCTTCCCCGGAGTTGAGTCACATGCGACCGGAGTTTATCTGCAGGCAGGGAAAGGGGACAGAGCAGGGAGGTTAGCCTGGCAGCTGGGCAGTGCCCATGGGGGCAGTATGCAGCAGTGCCCAGGGCAGCAGGTCAGGCTGCCTGCAAGAAGGGAGTGCAAGGGAAGGAGACTTCGAGGATGACTGGGAGCTTCCCCTGTAATTGCAGGGGTGGGGGGTACAGGTCACCCCTGCCCCAAGAACAGCTGGTGGCTCAAAGCACAGGGAGATGGTCTGGCTCTGGGGTGCCCCTGCCCACAACGATACCTACCTCTGACTTTCTTGTACCTCAGGCAGCACAGCACGTTGCACACAAGGGAGAGCAGATAGAACAGGGCCAGTGCCCCCAGGAGCCCCCACAGGGCACAGGAGCCCTGCAGCTCCTCCAGGCCTGCAGGACAGAGAAAGTGCTGGGAGCCCTCACCTAGGGCTCTTCCCCTCAATGTGGGCACCAGCCTCCATGCCTGAGCCGCCACCCCACGGCCTGGAAAGTGCTGGGTCCTCTCCATCAGCAAGGCCGGTTTGAGGGTGGTTCCCTCGCACAAACACCCCCCCAGCACCCTGGGGAAGGGAAGGAGGGTCACACTGAGTAACCTGAGGTGACAATGGGCCCCCGTGTAACACAGCAGCCCCCACTCACCCAGGAAGCAGCTGCTGTTACAGGTGCCACAGGGCGCAGGCGTTCTGGACATGCCACTCCCTCCAGAGATTCAGGGCTGCAGACAGGAGTCACTCCAGATCCCAGACCAGTGCCGGCACTGAGGGGATTCACTCCGGATCCAGGCAGATGCCAGAGCTGGGGGGAGTCGCTCCGGATCCTGGGTAGACGCCCACCCCAGGGGAGTCACTCCAGATGCCCGCTTCAGGGGTGTCGCTTCAGATCCTGGGTAGATGCCTACGTCAAGCCAAGAGTCGCTCCAGAGCACAGGGACGTGCAGCCAGCCTGATCCCAGCAGCACCAGTCTCACTCTGGTGCCTCCGTAGCCTGGGCAGGGTTCCCACCCCGTCCCTCCCCCTCCTGCTGATACTCAGCATTTGTGCAGCTGGGGATTTCCGGAGCCACAGACACCTGCTCCACAGCTCTGGAGCTGCTGCTGCAGCAGTGGCTGCTGGACCCAAGCAGGAGCTCCCAACCTGGCAGGACGAGGCTGAGGGCTGGGAGGCATCTGTGGGGCACGGAGAAAGGGCAGGAGGTGCAGAGGTTCCCACAGCCAGCGGGGAAGGGTCCCCAACTCCCAGAGAGCCCAAAAGGCATGTCCCAGCCAAACCCATGGCAGGTTTTGTGACAGTCCCGCCCTGCTTCTCAAGCCCCCTCTCACTGCCCAAATCTGGCATGTTCTGATGACCTGTGCAGAGGGGTCCCAGTCCCCAGGCCTGTCCCCACGCCTCCCAGCCTCCAGCGTGGCTCCAGTGAAGCCAACTTTGTGCAGCACACACCAGGCTCACTGCAGGAGCTCTTGCCAAACCCTGCACCTACAGCTGATGACAGGTTGGGAGTCCCACCTAGCCAGTACTGCTCCCCCAATCCCCATCTCGGCTGCTCAGGAGGAGGGAAGGAGGCTTCTGCCCCCCTCCCTCCCCACCTGGGGGAGCCACAGGGGGGAACACTACCTCCTCCCGTGAGCGTGGGGGGAGCAGACAGCACTCTGCCTCTCCCCAGCCCCACCCAATCACTTCTGGGGAGGAGGGAGGGCTTCAGTCTGGTCCTGATTGGCTGCTGTAACCCAGGAGGGCAACACAGGCAAAGGCAGCCAATCAGAAAGGCTAGAAGCCCTGTCAATGCTGGAAAGATTTCATAGACATTAGGGCTGGAAAGGACCTCGTAAGATCTTCGAGTCCGGCCCCCTACTCCAGGGGCAGGAGGTCAGCTGGGGTCAAAGGATCCCAGCAAGATAAGCATCCAAATGTTTCTTAAAAGAGTTCAGAGTAGGTGCCTGCACCACTTCTGGAGGAAGTCTATTCCAGGCCTTGGGGGTTTGGACAGCAAGGAAGTTTTTCCTTATGTCCAGCCTAAAGTGGTCTTGGAGGAGTTTGTGACCGTTGGACCTCGTCATCCCTTGGGGTGCTCTGGTGAGCAGGCATTCCCCCAGATCCTGATGCACACCCCAGTGTACTTATAGGCTGCCACCAAGTCACCCCTGAGCCTGTGCTTCTCCAAGCCAAAGAGTCCCATGGCTCACAGCCTCTCTTCATCAGGCCTGTTGTCTTGCCCTCTGATCATGCGTGTGGCTCTCCTCTGCACTCTCTCTAGCTTCTCCACACACATCCTTCTTGAACTGAGGAGCCCAGAATTGGATGCAGTACTCCAGCTGCAGCCTCACCAAGGTCCAGTGCAGCAGGAGGATGACATCCTGGGTCTTGCTTGAGATACATCAGTAGTCTATAGGTGCCTTTCTACCCTACCCCTACTCCACCACTCCCATTCCCACCCTGTGACCCCACTGAGTCCCACCTACCCTTCCCACTCCACATGCATTCGTTTTCCGTCACCTCATCCTTCCCTCCCCAGTCCCGAGCCCTGGCCATGTGCTGCTCTGCTCCCCTCATCCCCGGCACAGATCCCTAAACAACTTTACCACATGCTGCCAAGTTACAAGTTTATTATTATCAGGAATTTGAGGGAGGGGGGAGCTCCAAGCACCTGCAGCAGAGGAAGCCAGGACGTAGGCTCCCCGATGCTGTGCACGGGGGTGCTTCAGATCCTCGGGGCCACAGGCCTGATGAGCACGCACTGGGGGCATGGCTGTACCTGGCTCAGCCTGCGAGGTAGGCAGCCCCCTTGCCCTCCTCCTCCCACCAGCAGGGGCTCAGCACAGGTCTGCAATATGCAGGTTCCCTCCCACGCCGGCCACAGCCACCACACGCCCACCACACGCCACTGCCACAGCCTGCACTGGCTTGTGTGGGAGCAGGATCTGACCGAGCACCTGGGAGCACAGAGTGGGTAGCCTGGGTCAGGCAGGCCTGAGACCCCAGAGCCTCCCACACCAGCCCTGCTTCCCCAAGCCCATGGAGTCTCAGCTCAGCCCTGGCCTCGTTCACACCCTCCCTGCACCCCCACAACTCGGTGGGGGCCTGGGACACACTCTGCAGGGCCTCCCAAGCTCCACTGCTGCCTGCAGAGCAAGGAGGACCAGCCCTGTGTCACCTGGTGGGTGCTGATGCGGATGACGCCAGCCCCACAGGTGCCACTGCCCCCGGCCAGCACCGTGTCTGGGTCGCAGAACTGGGCTGCATACAGGAACTGTCCCTGCGTATGGCCCCCGGGGAACGGCAGGTTCTTCTGCAGCTGGGATGTCCGTAGGTCCCAGAGCTGCAGTGCGTTGCGGGGCACCCAGGAGGCCGTGAGCACGCAGTGACCCTGGGGAAGAGGGGATGGGGGCAGATGCAGCATGTCAACCCCAGCATGCACCCCAGAGCCAGTGAGCACAGGCTGCCAGTGGGGAAGGGGAGCCTGGCTCAAGTGTGTGGCACTAACAAGTACAAAGGATGTCTCTTTGAAAGGAGCAGGTGGAGGGACCATCAGGCACCTTCTGGTCAGGTCACCACAGCCCAGCCCAGGAACAGGCATGTTGCTGGCCACATCCCCTGTGATGCCCCTCCACATGCCCCACATCCGTCTCACCCAAATGTCAAGTCCTGGGCCACAGATGTGTGGCCCGTTGATCACACGCTGAGCCTCCTTCCTTATCCGCTTGTCCCAGACCTAACACGGGAGGCAAACTAGCAACTCCAGCACAACCCAGCCCCTCTCCCCCCGGCCCCCTCTGCCCAGCACCCTGAGCCCTGCCCCGCAGGGCCTCACCTTGACACTGTTGTCCCAGCCGCCTGTCAGGAAGATATGATTTTCCTGTGGGTGGAAGCGGAGAGCGAAGATGCGGCGGGAGTGCCCACTGGTCACTGCCACATCTCCCGTCATGAAGTCCGGAGCCTCCACCGTATGAAACAGCTGGGGGAGAAGCAGGGACAGCGGCTGAAGTCTTAGGGAGCAGGATGGGCCCAGGGGCTGGGGAGAAGAGCGCAGGGAGCAGGGCGAGGATCAGGGATGAATGGCAGTGGAGAGGGAGGCTGGCAGCGCAGTGATCCTGGGGAAGGGGAGTCAGGGGCAGAAGTAGTGCGTGGCCACACTAGACAAAGGAGGCAGGAAAAGGGCAGGGGATGAGGATCTCAGCTGGGGCAGGCAGGACCCCCTGCTCAATCTGGCTCCACACACCGCCTCCCCATGCTGGGTCACCCCCCCCGCCCCTCTGCCCCATGCCGGCACAGCGCCCTTGTCACAAACCTGACGCTACCCACCTGCATGGTGTAGCTGTCGTAGAGCCGAATGTGGCGGTCGGTGCCGGCTGTGGCAAAGACGCTGCCATCCAGGCAGAAGTCCATGGCGTTGATCTCATTCTCCTTCTCTGCCAGGGCACCAAAGAGGGGCTGTGGCTGTGCAGGTGGAAGCAGGGACTCCCCTCCTCCAGCAGTCACCACTGGGGCTAGGGGCGGAGGGGGAGCCCTGCCGCTAGGATTACCAGGTCTGGGTTTTCCTAGACATGTTCTCTTTTTGAGCCCTCTGGTCTCCGTCTGGGAGGGTTTTTTAAATCTGCCAAAATGCCTGGGATTTTGCTTTCCTCCTCTGCTGGGAGCAGGGGGAGAGGGGTCGGAGGCAGCAAGGAGCACAGAAGTAGCTGCCTGCAGGTGCAGAAGCGCAGGCCTACGTGGTGCTCCCCTGCCTTCCGCGGGGCTGTGCTAGGGCAGGGCCGTGCGATGGAGGGGGCCTGCTCCTCCTGCGGGGAAGGGCCCGGAGGGCAGCGCTGCGGGCGGGTGGAGGGCCGCACGGACGGCGCTCGCGGGGCGGCCAGGCGGCGCTGCCCAGGGAACGGGGAGGAAGGCGCCATGGCCAGGCTGCCCGGTGCGGTATGGCAGCCGCACCCCGGGAGGGAGGCGCCGCACCCTCCGCCTCTCCGCTCCAGCCCCCCGGGGCCGGCCGCGCCTCTCTGCCTCCCGCATCCGAGCCACCACCCGGGACAGGCGTCCTCTTCTTTGGACCTGGACGTACGGGCACCCGGGCCGGCCCAGCTACCTGCGAGCACGGCGAGCGGCGCGCCCGGGCCCGGGCCGGCGGGGGCTTGCTCGGTGCGGTACAGGCTGACGAGCCCGTCGGCCGAGGCGGCGAGCAGCAGGCCGGGCCGCGCGGGGTGGAAGCCGAGCGCCGTGACCGCTTGGCGCGAGCGGTGCCCGCCGGACAGCGCCGGCCCCGGACGCCCGGACGCCGCGTCCAGCACCTGCGGGG
>JAGPOW010000400.1:147330-168584 GCA_030014935.1 Caiman crocodilus | reverse complement strand
GCATCCACAGATGCATCTCAAGCAGGTCCAAGGAGGTGATCCTCCCCCTCTATGCGACACTGGTCAGGCCGCAGTTGGAGTACTGCATCCAGTTCTGGGTGCTGCACTTCAGGAGGGATGTGGACAACATGAAGAGGGTCCAGAGGAGGGCCACTCGCATGAGCAGGAGGCAGCAGGGTGAGTGGTGATTACATGTAAAACTGCTATTCTTGTTCAGGGTGAAAGAGTTGCACTTAACATTGCAATAACAGTCTAATTTATTGTGTGAACACATCAGTGAAATGCGTAATATATGTAACATGTGGCAGAGGCCTTACGGTGGAGAGTGAGACTAGAGGCAATTGTTAAAGTGAGACTACTTAAGGGTTTGTCTACACCAAAGCAATGGTGGGTACTGAGGAAGATGACAGACATTATCAAGACCAAGAGTTTTACCCAAGAAGCTATTCAGGGCTCTATCGCAATGTCTGTTTTTGAGAACTCGATCTCTGGCAGTCCTGAGAATGGTATCCCAAGATCTCAGAAGCAGCCTGACTAGCAAAGTTCTGGATCTAGAGAACAGCATATGCGGGTGCATGGGTATGCTGAGCACTGCCCTCTCTTGGACACACCTCTGCTATGGTACAAACAAGCTCTTAAGTTTACTGGGCTTATGAAGAAAAGTCAACACGTCAGCTCTTCTCTTACAAAGAAATGTTCTAGGAAGGGAAGATTTGCAGATCATGAGCCAGGCCTGAAATAAGCTCTGAGTCTCTCCCTTCTGGAAGAACCAGAACTCTACTTCCTACCTGTTTCCAGGGAAAGGTCTGGTCCAGGGAACAAGTCCATAAAGCTTTCTTCTGCCAACAAGTCCCAGGTGTCTTCCATGTCAGACAAATCTGCAACAAGACAAAGTGGTTAACTTTGGAGTTAACTTGCATCTGTCGCAGGGCCCAGGGCTGCTGCCACTGGGGGCCCCAGAGATGCAGCAGAAAGGAGATTCTGGTGCCAGCCATGAGTCGATAACCTCCAGGGCATGAGTGTCTGTGAATGCCTACCTGCACCTGGGAGCCATGCAGTGGGTAGCAGAGCCCCCACTTCCATACATCACAATCCCCAAAGACTTCCAGAGTTCTTGCCCACCATGACAATTGCCATGGGGCAATATAGGTCCCATCTTGGGGAGGGTGTCATGTCTTCCACTACTGATTGAAGATGGACATTCTAGCCCATAGTACTCCAGGGACACTAGATTTGCACTTAACATTGCAATATCAGGTGCAGATTTGGCCCTAGCCTTGCAGAACTTCCCTGGGGGTGGAACTGTCTTCCCTCTCTCCCCTGCTATGACAGATCTCTCTACTCAGGTACCCGGGGCTCAATCTCCAGAAAGGAAGGTAACAGGAGACACGCTGAAGGATCAAATTTGATTTCATTCTCCAATTAAGGGGAAGAATGTGGCAACAGTTGCCTGTACCCACACCACTGAACTGGAGGGAGTGGAACCACACACCTGCCTGGATAACACAGATCAGGGACAGCCCTTAGAGGTTAGTACAGTGAGATGAAGCTCAGGACCCATTTCCAGGGATCCAGCTCCTTCCATCACTTTGGTACAGACCAATGCTAAGGAGATGGGGGGGCAGGGTGATTGACTCAGCTCACCTGGGGACAGACCCTCAAACCATGCATTTTCTCCAAGGTCTTCATCATCACAGACCCAAAGCTCCAGCTCCCCTCGCTGGATGCGGTTGATCAAGTCTGGCATGGGACCTTGACATCCTGTGTGGGGAAATGAAAAAATGGTGGCTATTTTAATTTAATCATCATTCAGTGTCCAGTCGGGATCTGGGGAACAGATCCAATGGAAACAAAATGCTAAGGGCCCTGGAAAGAACAGGGAAGGTACATTTAGCATCAAGAAGAAACCAGTCAGAATTCTTCAATAGGTGATGGTCCTAGTTCCCCAGCCAGGTGCAAGGATGGTCACATAAAATATAAAGCATGAACCACGGAGACACACAGAAAAGGTATAAAACTCTCAGAAGTACCAGAGAAGGTGCATAGAGGTGCAGTGACTTGTGATGTACTAGGAAGAAGAAAAAGAAGACTTTTATATATTTTTAGATACCAAATTTAAAAGAAAGCAAATGGACCGATACAACTTATTACCATCAGGGTAATTCCAGGCCAAGAACTAGAAATGAGTTTATTCTTGATGAAGGTTTGTACTGACTCTTGACAGTGAAGAGCCAATGACAGTTGGATGACAATGAAACTTTTTAATGGAGAGAAAAAAGCAATTCACACAAGCAGTATACAGAAAAGGGTGATTTTAAAATAAGGATAGGTGCAAATATGTGTTGACCCCCAGATACAGTCTGAAGTACCAACATAAGTTCAATAGACCTATCACACCAAAACTGAGTAGTCTAACTGAATGATTATATGAAGATTTTAATAAAGCTCTTCATTTGTATTTTTAAACATGGAATTCTCTCAAACTATTGTTATTTCAGTCCTAAACAATAAGATCTTTTCAGATTCTGAAGAACAGAAATGATTATCTAAAAAAATAAAATAAAAAAGCTAGTCTATGGAGAAGAAAAATAATTACTAATAAAGAGAACAGTAAAAGACCTGGAAAGGTTCCAGATAACAAGCTGGTTATAAACCTTAGGAACTATAAACCTTCTCTCTCTCAGGAGAGAAAAACAGAAGTTATCTTCATACAGTAACATGAGGCCAGCCTGTTAAGACAACTTCTCTGTCCGAGTTTCAGAGTCCAGGTCCTGAAAGCGAGGTATCCAACATCTGCTGGTGAGTTTCTTTGCCTAAACAAGACTTCAGTGCCAGAGAAACCAGCCAGGGAGAGACCAGCCCTTTAATTAACTAGTTGATACTATCAAGTGGGCTTAATGCTAATATTGAAAGCCAATCTTGTATTCTCTATTCTATTAATTTGCAATTAGATTAAATGCAATCTGGTCAGACTGAATTAAGAACCTTTCACTTACCTGTTGTTTCTGTCTGTGCACCATGTCTCTTGAGTCTATATTAACAACCTTTTACAGAAGCGGGATGTTGGCTGCCTTGGTTCCCCTGCTTTACCTGTGGCAGGTTCAGGTGTTATGTCTTGTGTTGTGCCAGGGGTGATAGTAATTTTACTAAGAGTTAGATTATGGACTTGTGTAGGTTGTTTAGGATCGGGACTATTCTGCCTCGGGAAGAGGTGGGACTAGATATAACCTCTGAAGGTCCCTTCCAGCCTGACTTCTCTGATTCTATTAATGCACAGGTTGGTCAGTACTGCAGTATGTATGACAGTCCATCAGAGTTACAGAGGAAAAAAAAAAAGAAGCAAGGTACAGTTTTACAGCTTGCAATTCCACATACTGGGCTTTTAATAAGCACAGTTTCTAAAAAAGGAGCATAAGATCACCTCCAAAGTGGCCCAGTATGGTGTCCTACTTGACAACTTTGTGCCATTCCCAAAGAAATAATAAAGAAATGAATCCCAGGGGAAAGATAAAATGGTGGGAGTTAGTTCATATCCAAAATCCAGACCCATGTAACAAAGACTACCTATGGTATTACTATCATAATAAAGAGCTTGATGAAGATTTACTTTAGGATACAGGGAAAGAGGTCATACTTATAGTATAACCTAAATCAGGAGGGTCGAAAGAAAAGAAAAATTAGAAAAAAATAACTATGTCTTATGCCTAACCTGTGGAAGTTTCCAAAACATTAGGAGAGGAAGGGTAATGGCAGTTACTGCATTTAACCCAGAAGACCAGACACAAAACAAAAAGATTTCAGGTGACTGGTGATTACATGTAAAACTGCTATTCTTGTTCAGGGTAAAAGATACTAACCACCTGACTACCTACCTACCTGAAAGGCAAGGCAGGACAGAACTCAGGCAATATCTAGACCAGCAAACAGGGCGTTTGAGTGGATAATTTTTGAGGGGCTTTGCCCAGACACTTTTCTTACCCTTATCCTTCACTGGAAGCTTGGTAAGTGGCAGCAGGGAAAGGGAGAAGCACTTCTTTAAGTGATGATCAAGACATAGCTACATATGCGGTATCAACAGCAGGGCTTTGGTTTCTTTGACAATGGGGTGGTGTTTCAAGAAAAACTGGGAAGAGATGGGGTCCACCTGATTTAGGCAGGGAAGTGTCTTCAAGTACAGGCTCAGTAATGGCTTTAAACTAGGTTTGCTGAGGGATGGAGAGAAATAGCCCAGAGGTAAGTGAAGAGCCAGGGGACATGGCTAAAAACCCTAGAAAGGGGAAGCAATACCAGAAGTCCTAGCAATGTTCTCACAGAGTCAAACAGTTAATTGCCATATTTACCTGAATTCAAGTTGACTTTAAATTTAAGATGACCCTCCAATAATTTGATTCGATCAATGGAAAAATTTATTCATTTAACTTCCCATTAATCAAATCTAATTATTGGAAGATCACCTTAAATTTGTCCCCCCTCCCTGTCAAACTATTGCAGCAGGGAAAGTAGCTGTGGGGGGAGGGGAAGGGGGGGAAGAAACCTCTCCCTGGCCCCCTGCACCTTGCCCCTGTGCTCAGTTCCCTCCACCACTTGCCCACCCTGACACCTGTTCCCCCTGGCACCTGTGCATCCCCCTCCCCACACCTGCACATCGCAGGGCCTGCCCCCCACATGCCTGAGCCCTCTGGCCCCAGCCCCCTGCGGTGTCTGACCACCCCCCCAAGCCACTTGCCCCCCTCAGCCCCACCACTTGTCCCCTCATGAACACATTCCCTTGGCACCTGCCCCCTGGCTGCCAAATACACTCTGTTGTGACTGCAGCTCTGGCTTTAGCCTAGGGCACAGAGCATGTACTGGCTCTGGCTCCATCCCTGAACTTGTAATGGTGGCAGCTCCAATGCTAGCACTAATGATATTGCCCTGGCCCTGATTCCAACCTTGAACTAGAGCTAGAGCTGAAACCTCAGCAGCCACCTACTCCTTCTCTCACCTTCTATTTAATTCATGAGCAGGGCTTTTCTCCCCAACATGTTGGAATGGGGGGGAAAAAACTGTCCTGGATTTGACTAAATACAGTACCTAAATTTTTTTATAGACTAACGTGAGAAGCATGGAAAAGAAACATAAAGAACTGGAAGCCTAGTACAAGGGTGGAATTACATAACTGAGATTACAGAAATGTGAGGGAGCAGTTCACATGACTAGAGTACGGTTATGGATGGCTATGACTCACTCAGGAAAGACAGGTCGGGGGGAGAGGTGGTATTACCCTATATATAAATGTGTGTTTTGAGATACAGTATGAAGTGAAAGATAAGCCTGCTGAAAGTTTGTAAAGTTAGAAGGGAGAACTACAGGGAGGATATCCCAGTGGGCATCTGCTCTAGACCACTGACCCAGGAGGAAAAATGTGGATGAGACCTTCTCTAAACAACTAATGGAAGTGTCCACATCAAAGGACCTGGCTCACAAGGCGTTCTTCAGTTACTGTGACATCTGATGGGAAGGAAATAAAGCAGGGCACAGAAATAAAGCAGGTTCCCCCTGGCAAATTCTGGGAGGCTGTTGGGGATAATTTTTAGTTCAGATGGTGGAGAAGCCAACTAGGAGGGGGAGCTCTTTCCAACTTGCTGCTCACGAAAAGAGTGCAATTGATTGAGAATGTGAAGAGGCAAGGTAGCTTGGGTGACAGTAACCACAAAATGATAGAGTTCAAGATCCCAAGAAGAAGGAAGGCAGAGAACAAAGACTGAATTTCAGAAAAGCAAACTAACAAATTCAGGGAGCTGGTAGGCAGGAGCCCTTGAAAGGCAAGTCTGAGAGGAAAAGGAGTCCAGGAGAGTTGGCTGTACTTTAAGGGGGCCACATTAAGTGTACAGGAACAAGCTATTCTGAGACCAGCCTGGCTAAACAGTTCCCTGGCGGACCCAAAAGCGGACTGCTTCTGGATCTGCTACCAGGTGTGCTAGGGAGCGCCCCCGTGCTTTTGTGGGACACTCCAAGTGCCCCAGCATTGCAGCACTCACGAGCCCCCGCTACCTAGAGGTATTTAGAAAAAACGTTTAAAGCTGTCTCTATGTCCGAATCTCCAAATCTTTCCAAATCTCTCCGATTTGAAGAGATTAAAGGGTCCTCAGTTGCAATTTGGATTCAGAGATTCAGCCACTGAATCGGACCAAACCTCCACCAAACTGAATCAAGGACTGAAGCTTTGCACAGCCCCATTATGCTGCAATTGATTTAAACATTCGTGTAAGCCCAAAGTTCCACTTGTAACACATACAGGTGCAATTACTCTGACACACATGACCGGAGATGATTTCTCTCTTCTTACAATGGCAAGTTGATCTAAATGGGAAAAAAAATGGGCCAGCATTTTATAAAATATTTTCTTTCATCATGAAAGGTTTAGTTGTTGCTTTTAATTAATTGTAGTAACTTATTTTTTTTTTATTAGTGTTTAATCTTCACTTTGCTTTTCGAAGCCCAGAAATGAGTCTACATGCCATGGAAGTACTGAATTAACACAACTAGTTGTGGCCTGAGATCTCGCAGTGGCCAAAGGAAACAATACAAGGACATACTAAAGGCATACCTCAAGAAAATGGACGTGGCCATCAAGAGCTGGGAGAAGCTAGCTCAGGGGCGGACAATCATTTTGGACGGAGGGCTGCTTACTGAGTTTTGGAAAGCCATTGAGGACTACATGACAGGCAGCCTGGGGCAGATAAATATTAAATGTTCTTAATTCTGGGGGAGCTCCACAGGCTGGACAGAATGGCCTGATGGGCTGCATCTGGCCCCTGGGCCACATTTTGCCCAGCCCTGAGCTAGCTGCTGACCAACTTAAATGGCACCGCAATCTCAAACAAGTGGCAGCCCATTTTGAGGTAAAGTGTCTGGTCTTCAAAGCAGAAGAGACAGCAGAGGAAGGAAAAGGAGAGGAATCCCAGCCTGCAGCCTACTCTTACCTGCAGAAAGACCTGCAACTTTTGCTGATGGATTTGTGGCTTTAGGATTAGACTCTTAAGTCACCTCAAGACTCAACAAGCCCTGGCAGAGTTCTTCATTGAATCAAGGGATTGTTGATGACAACTAAATTAAGTTTGCAGTCCTACCTCAGAAAAAAAAATATTTTGCAGCAATGCAATTTTTAGGCAAACTTTGTCTTATCCTCTTTTTAAATTTTTTTATTTTATTCTTTTGATAAAAGGGTTAAACGAACTGTCATTTTTAAGATATAAAAATATAACTATTGGCACCATAGGTTTCGAGTGTTTTTGTTTTACACGTTTTTGCTGTGTAACATGTAAACTTATGTTGTGTGTTAACTGAGTGTTTTGTTTGTTGCATAAAACATGAGTTTTTGCAAGCATATTTATGCTAGAAGTGATACCACATTATTTTTTTATTGTTATGACACGTCTAACAGTGCAATGTCATTGATTACTGAAAATTCAATTTTTTTCTTTGAAAATTTACAAAGGTCATTTTAAAGATATACATGTATTTTTGTTGCCTGAAAAATACTTAAATTTTGAATTATTTACCATTTTAGTCTTTTCTGAACAACTTATTTCCTTTAACTTTCTTTTCCTTTAAGCACAACCCTTTCTGTAAAAAAAAAAAAAAAAAGTGCATTTGTTGTTTTTGGCAAAACAAGAAAAAACTGAGGGGGGAGGAAATAAATAGCTGTACACTGCAATTTCTATACTGAATGGTATGTGCCCATTTTCTGCAAGCCAGCCAGGGACAGACATGTAGATACTGCAGGGGGTGGCATAGCACAGAATTTGGCTGCACAGGAAAATCTTCAAAAGCATTGTTAAAATTACCTCAACTTTGACTTCTAGTTTGATTTGGAACTTTTACACTACAACAGAGTTTGGGTCATGGTTTATTTTGCAAATAAATGTTGTAGGTATGACTTTACCATTGACTTAATAAATTTATACATCTTCTGGTGATAAATTTCTTCTTCCAGCAAGTGTAAGAGGGATGTTCCAAATTCAAAGACATTAGGGCTGGAAGGGACCTCAGAAGATCATCGAATCCAGCCCCCTACCCCAGGGGCAGGAAGTTAGCTGGGGTCATAGGATCCCAGCAAGATAAACATCCAATTGTCTCTTGAAGGTGTTCAAAGTGGGTACTTGAACCACCTTCGTTGGCAGCATATTCCAAACTTTGGGGGCTCAGACAGTAAAGAAGTTCTTCCTTATGTCCAACCTGAAACAGTCGCAGAGGAGTTTGACCATTCAACCTTGTCATCTTTTGGGGCGCTCTGGTAAACAGATGTTCCCCCAGATCCTGGTGAGCTGATAAACTTATAGGTGGCCACCAGGTGCACCCTGAGCTTTTCCATGCTGAAGAATCCCGTGGCTCTCAGCCTCTCATCATAAGGTCTGTTTTCCTGCCCTCTGATCATGGCGCGTGGCTCTCCTCTGCACCCTCTCCAGCTTCTCCACATCCTTTTTGAATTGTGGAGCCCAGAGTTGGATGCAGTACTCCAGCTGCAGCCTCACCAAGGCCAAGTACAATGGAGAATGACGTCCTGGGATTTGCTTGAGAAGCATCTATGGATGCAAGCCAGCGTTTTGGTCACTTTGCTAGCTGCAGCATCACATTGGAGGCTCATGTTCATCTTGTCATCAATCATGACCCCCAAGCCCCTTTCATCTGTAGTGCTAGCAAGCGTAGCACTGCTGAGCCTATAAGCCTGCTGTGGGTCTTTCCTCCCAAGGTAGAGAACCTTGCATTTTTCAGTGTTAAACACTATCAGGTTCCCATCCGCCCATTTCCTGAGCCTGTCAAGGTCTGCCTGGATCACCCTCCTGTCCTCAGATGTGGATGCTTCACCCAGTTTGGTGTTGGTGAACTTAGCCAGTCTGTTTCTGACACCAATGTCTACATCATTAATGAAAATGTTAAATAGTATAGGCCCTAGGACAGAGCTTTGAGGGACCCCACTGGTCACAGACACCACGACGATTTACTTCTGTCCTACTGCAGAGCCAATTCCCCAGCCAGTGGATTGTGGTGGGGCCAAGGCCCCAGTTAGCCAGTTTTGGCAAGAGATGACCATGGGATACCAGATGGAAGGCTTTTTTAAAGTCAAGATATATGACGTCAATCTCTTCTCCCTTGTCCAGGTGATAGGTCACCTGGTTGCAGAAGGACATGAGATTGGTCAAGCAAGACCTACCTGCAACAAACCCGTGCTGGCTATCCCTCAAGATGTTGCCATCAGCCATTCTGTTAAGAATGGTCTCTTTGCCAATCTTTCCTAGGATCTTCCCTAGGATAGAGGTCAAGCTGATGGGCCTGTAAGTTTGCCAGATCCACTTTCCTCCCCTTCTTGAAAATAGGCACCACACTGGCCTTCTTCCAATCTTTGGGCACTTCACCAGAGCACCAGGAGTTCTCAAAGACCTATGCCAGGGCCTAAGCTATGATGCTAGCCAGCTCCTTGAGTACCCTTGGGTGTAAACTGTCAGGATCGGCTGACCTGAATGTATCCAGCCTCACAAGGTGTTCCTTCATGAAGTCAGCATTGATGGAGGGTAAGGAATCTCCCACACCTGGGCCTCTCTGTCCCATAGCGGGCAGGGGCGTCCCATGGGACTGGTGGAAAACTGATGAGAAATACCCATTTAGCAAGTTTGCTTTTTCTGGGCATTAGTTGTCAGTTGTCCCATCTAGCCATGATGGTCCAGAAATTCTGTGAGAGGCAAACTTCTTAGGGTGATCTCTTTAATTGGACCAACTGTGTAGCTAGAATAGAATTAGTTAAGCTTTTGAATGCAAGATTCATCAGGTCTTCCATTCGAAAACCTAACTCTATCACAAGTAAACAGTTGGTCCAATTAAAGAGATCACCCTAAGAAATCTTTGCTTCTTCAAGCAAGGACTTTGCTAAGGGCAGATGAAATAATGTGCAACCCAATGGAGAAGTCTGAAGCCAATATGGCACAATATGTAGACGAGATTTTATTATACACAGGTACCAGAGAACAGCATTTGATTAAGTTAAAATAATAATCTTTAACTGATTGTGCAGTGTGCAAAATCATAGAATCATACAGAAGTAGACCTGGAAAGGACCTACAGAGTTAAATGTATGGACATGATACTTATCCTCTTTTCTCTGACAAGGCTAGTTTCCCAAGTAAAGGTACTTAAAGAATATTTTTCAACCTTGGGTTGGGGGATGGTGTTGACTTGTTGGGAAGGCAGAGGAAGATCATCTTGCAAAAGAACTACTGAATATGGAAGCATCAGGAGTTAGACCAAGAGGAATACCCAGGAGAAAGGGAATGGTTATTAAAAGAGGATATGAAAACATAAAACAGAACATAGACCTAATCAGTGACAGAACAGTGGGGAGGGAAATAAAGCATTTTTAGACTATCAACCCAACCTTCATGAGGAGAAGACTTTAGAAGAACCAGGAGAGAAAGGAGACATTTCTGAGTTCAAATAGCTCTGCAGAGAAGGAAGGAATAGAACTTTACCCAGGAAAACAAGTGATTGGTAATTCCTCAGCATCTGGTCCTGGTAAAGCACCTTGTCTCCATCTCCCAACAGCTCCCACTCCTTCTGGGTGAAGTACAGCGCCACATCCTCAAAGGCCTCTGGGAACTGCAGTCACAAGCAGTACATGTTCAGTCCCTTCTGCTCCAGCCTCATCCAGCCCCCACAATCCTGAGCCCTATGATGCATTACAAAGATATGGAGGTCATCTAGTCCAACCCCCTGCTCCTAGCAGGACCATCCCCAATTGTGTGCATTTGTGTGTACACTGTGTGCCAGCCCCAGGGCTCACTCAGCCCGCAGACACCAGGGCTAACACAGGGAACACTGCCCACAGTAAGTGGGTTGGACCCAATGCTGCACATGATACAGGGGGCTGGGCCACAGGCTGCATGGGGTACACTGGACCCCTACCCAAGAAGGGTGCACAGTGGAGCTGGAGATCTCACTGGCTTGGTCAGCTACGACTAGACTGCAGGAACTGGACTTAGACTTGGGGACAGCTGCTGTTTAAGCACTCCGGGACTGAAAGCAGGGGTATCCCTAATCAAGGAGGTGAGGGAGGGAAATTAAGGTGCTGAGTATGTTACCAGTGTCGATGCTTACCTTTTACCTATGCCCTCCCTTTGGCCCAGCTGGCTTATAACCCAAACCCCTATGATTTTCTATAGCAAAGTGGGAACTTCCCCCCACTATTTACACTTCTTCCTGCCCTTTCACCCTTCCCTCCTGCTTCTGGGCTTCAAGGTTGGCACAAATTGTTAGAAGTTAATTAGGTCATTATAATTATCATTATATTCATCCTCCTGCCACCATCACTGCAGCCAGGAGAAACCAAGCCTCCTGGAAACAGGCAAGTGAGGCAAGTGGAGCTGTGACAGTCTTATCTGGTAACAATGGATCTCAAAGGCATCTCCAGGCTGCCACTGCTACGTGTCAGAGTTGCACTGACAACAGTTTTACAAAGAGGTTAGATGATGGACTTGTATGGGATGGCTTGGACAGGGATGATCAAGCCTCAGGCAGGGGTTTGGACTAACTAGATGACCTGCAGACTAAATGCCCCTTCCCAGACCTGCTTCTCTATGAAACTGCCCCACAGCCCTCCATTTTCCAGTGGCATGTCAGAGCCAAGCCAAGCTAGGACAAGCTGCAGCACTGATACACATGCCTGCCTGTCTAAAGCAGTGTGGGTAGCACACACCTTTCTGCTGCAGCTGCTTCTCAATTCAGCTCCAATGCACCTCCTGAAAACAGATGTGCAACAGGCAATTTCAATGCCATGGCAGCAGCCACAGGGGCAGATCCAGAGAGGGTGCAGTGGTGCAGCTGCATCCTCTTTTTGGACTGCACTGCACCATTAGGGATTTTTTAAAGACCCTAAAGCACATGAAAATCTTCCCTCCCTTCTCCTTCCTGCTCAAAGGCATTTCCCCCTCCCCTGTCTGCCTTTCCCCACTGTCCCAGGGATGGGGAAGCCTGCACTGGTGAGAACAGAGGAGACTGGGAGCAGAGGTGCAGCCGCCCCCTGAACTGTGGATGGCTACTCCCACATGCCCTGAGCAACAGAGGCATTGCAACATCCCTTGCTAATTCTCACAGCACCTCAGCTAAGAACCACTAGTCTATAAGGTGCAAGACTACCCTGTCTTCCACCTGACTTCAGATTACCACAGCTCACAACAGCTCTATACAAACTTTCACCAGCCTGGTTATAGCAGATGGGAATGCACAAGTTCTCACCCGTCACCTGACAGCTGTTCCAACAAAGGGCCTGATGAGGCAGCAGCTCTGCTGGTGGAAGAATGTGCTTGTCTATCTCAGCCCAGCTCATATAGCTCCCTCTATCTTTCTTGGGCAAGATACAGCTGCACCTTATAGGCTGACTAAATCAAAGAGGTGTAGATTTTTCAAAAGCAACTGTTACTGCAGACTAACACAGTGAACTACTCTGTACTGCAGCAGTTCTCTGCCTTTTTTAGATTCAAAGTACCCCTCAGAAAATGCCAGCTCTTGGCTTTCACATGTTGTTTGAGTACTGAAAAGCAACAGAGCCATTCTTGTGCTGCAAAGAACTTAAGACAGACCATGACAGCAATTAGTGTTTAAAACACACTGGCCTATTTGAAATAGGGGCTTGGACTATGTGATTGAAGGAGACCTCTTCCAACCCTGCTTCTTGGTGACTCTCTGAAATCTCTGGATTTATTTCACAAATCAAGGGCATTTGTAGACGTGCTCCGGGAGGGGGCGCTTGAATGAGAGTGGCTCGGAGAGCTGCTGTAAGTAAAGCGCCCAGTGTGTCATGTGCATCAGTGTCTGCGCTGAAAAATAGGAGGGGGATAACTAAAGCTTGTCGAATGAGCGTTCGTTAAAGCATCCCCGCTGCCATTTTTCAGGGCGGGGAGGCTGAGACTGCTGACGCCGGTGGCAATTCCTACACCCCAGCAGTCTGTTCCAGGGTGCTGAATCTCCGGGCTCTCTGGACGCGCACAGGTCGCAGACGTAGCTGTGCTGGGGCTGGAGGGAGGGAGGCGTAGTGCACCTGGGGAGGATGACCGCGGCGGGGCACCTGGGGAGGATGACGGCTCTCCCGGCACCAGCTGCATGGAGGCGCCACCCGCAATGCCCTGCAGAGCCCCCGGCGCAGCGCCCGCCCCGGGCCCCGCTCTCCCGGCACTGCGGGGCCTCCCGCTGCTGTCCGCGCGCCGGGGCCTACCTGGGCTGGCGCGGCGGCGGCCATACCCAACGCCCGGCGGAGCGGCGCGGGGACAGGACGGGACGCATCCGCCTCAGCGCAGCTCCCCGGGCCCCGCCCACCTCTACGTCACCCCGGGGCAGGACTGTTCACGGTTGCCCAGAGAGGGAAAACCTCTGCCGCCGCTCTGGTCGGTGTGGAGGACCACGACTCCATGGTCACTACGCCCCTCTCGTTAACCCCTTCCTTCTCGGGCTGTAGCAAGGCAAGCCGCGGTCTGGCTTTCGCGATCTGTGTGCATGTGTGTGAATATATTTGATGCTGTGACTTTCAGCTTCCGTGTGCTTTTCTCCATGTGTTTATGCATAGGTAATGTGTGTGCTTCTGGTTTTCTGCATGTGTGTGTGTCACGTGTTTAGGAATGTGTGCAAATGTGTTCCGCGACTTATGCATGTGTGTACATGTGGTTTTTCAGCATCCGTGTGCATGTGCACACATGCATGTGGTTTTTGGCATTAGTATGCGTGTGTACATATTTGTTGCTGTGTGTATGTGTGGGCACGTGTGTTCATGGCTTTCAGCATTCATTTGCGCGTGTGCACATGGGTGCATGTAGTTCTGTTCAGTAATATGTCTGTGCACATATGCCTGCGTGTTCAACGATGTCTGCTTGTAGGTCTGCCCCTTGTGCGTCTATGTGCATGCATGTGTGTCCGTGTGTGTGCTTGTATGTACGTGCATGTGCACAGGCATGTGTAAGCTGATGCATGCATACGTGCAGGCACCTGGGGCAACAGAAATACCAGTCCCACCCGGGCCAGGTTGGGGCAGGGGAGGGCTGTGGCAATTGTGGCTTCCAGTCACACTCCTTTGTGAGACTGAGAACAGAAAGCCATGGTGGGGGACTGTGGGAGGGGTCTGGTCAGCCCTATCAGACCCCACACCCCTGCCTGCTCTGCTCCCAATCCCCTGCACTCACCACCAGCCAGGCATCGTCCCCAGCTCAGTTGGGGCCATGCCCAGGCAGGGGAACCCAGTGCCACCTGCAAGCAGAGTGGAGTGATCAACACTGGGTGGGCCTATCAAGCACTGCTAACAATTCACTGGGCAGGTACAGCCACCCCATGGACCTGTGGTCTCCAGGGCCTCACCACCAGCCAGAGGGGACAGTCACAGGGTAGACCCACCAGTCAGAGGACCCAGGCCTACAGCCCTACCCTACTGTCACTCCCAGCCCACCCCACACTTTGAACCCAGGTGTCCAGGCTCCCATGCCTGCCTGCTTTCACCCACTGGACCCCACTCCCCTCCCAGGGAACCCTGCCTGCTTCTCATCCCTGCCATGTAGTGGGGGTGTCCATACCCATGGCTTCCCAACTGCAGGACCTGGTATCCCAAACTGGGGCTGTTCTCTGGGGCCCAAACAGCCAGGTGGCCATGCCTATGTTGTACTCCTGGGCAGGAGCTTGAGATTGATCTAGTTAACAAGAAAATGGGAAAGATATGGGTAACAAAGCAATGGGGGGGATAACTGCTGAAAAAAGATGACTGGTAGAGACTCATTGTACAACCGTATATGGGACATATTGAAAAAGCTGTAAAAATTATAAATAGCTAAAATAAAAACTTAACACTTTGGATGCCAGAGAAGCAAACAACACCCTGATACTGATTGCGACCCCTGATGCCATGAGAGTGCCTGGCCAGTCAAGTCATTGGGCGTCATTTGGTAAGAATACCATGCCATTTTGAATTCTGGTATTGCTCAAGCATTTAATAAATTAGGATTTAAGACAAGAATAGTTTAATTGATCATTTAATCTCATTTACACCCACATTTTAATTAAAACTGAACCCAACGGGAGTTGAAAAAGGCAAATGGAAACATGGGATGACATAACATAGTTGAGGATGGTCCCACACTACACAGGGGGTTGGATTAGACAATCTCCTGAGATCCCTTCCAACCCTAATATTCTATGATTTTAAGTACAATTTACAGCAAACAGGGTATTTTGTACTTTCATAACTTCAAAAAGGCTTTAGAGTTTTGCATAAATTGCATCTGTATTGTCTACTCACAGCACCTCTCAGAATAGCCTCTCCCACTTTCTGTTCATGCCTTCTCAGTGTCCAAAAGATAAAATGTATGTGCCCAGTTCTGCTGGCTTTTGGTCTCCACTATTCTGCTCTTGCATGGGAGAATGTTTTTCTTTCCCTTGGCCACCAGAGAAGATTCTGGGTATGTCTGCAGGTCCTTAAACTCCTTTAGCAGCTGGCATCAAGGACTAAGAGAACAAGCAAGCCATAGCCAGGTTTCATACGCTTGGGGAACAAGCTTTACCTCCCTCGCCAGTTCCAGGCCATGTCTAATAGGGCTTGGGGCATTTATTCATTCAATAAATAATGGAATCATCTCATAATAGCACTGGACTCAAGAGCAGACATGCTGAATTGGCTGCCTTGTTCTCCTGGAGGTCACAGGTGATTGTAAAGCTGGAACCTGTTCCCATTGTGCCAGTGACAGGGGCAGCTTCCCAACTCAGAGCAAAATCACTAGAAGATGGGAGAGATCAGAAAAAGTTCCCCTCTTACCTGTCCCGACATGAACACGTTCTGTCAAGGGGGAGATCCTTTTTTGCAGGAATATTCCACTTCCAGCATGGCAAGGCCCAGTGCTGGATTGTCATTTCCCTCATTGGCTGCATCTGGAACAAGAACAGAAGAACTGCTATTTCCTGGTGTGACACAGGCAAGCTTTCACACACCATTTCACACTCCTGTCTACAGGCCAGCCTCCCACCTCACTCTCCTGCCACGCCTTAGTGTAATAATATTGAGGTGTCAATTAGGTGGGAGGCTGCCTGTTTTGAACCCTGATATTTAGTGGGTATCTGCAGCTCCATTCCACCCCTACACTGTGGCCTAAGCCTTGCAGATGGCATCCCAGGCAGCTAAACTTAGCCGTACACTTCAACCCTTAGCTGTGGTCCCCTCTGGGACCTTTGGCTCCCCTTTAGGCTCTGGCCCCATCTCAAACCAGTCAGGACCTTGAGCTTCTTTGTTCTGTGGACATCCCTCGCAATAGGCCCCTGGCCCTTTTGATCTCTCTCTGGGTCCTGGCCCCAGTGTGGGCCAGTCGGGTACTTTGGGTCAGGTCTAAGCTGATTGCCTGCATACAGGATTCAGGGTCCCCCATTCCCAATTCAGGTGCTTTGCAAAGCATGCCTGGCCCCACAGGATTGCTCACCTCAGCAGGTTCAGGTTCTTCAAGAAGCTTACCAGGCTTTCCTTGCATTAAACAACCCACCCAAAGGTGGGACTGAGATTAAGGTGCCTCAACCTGCCTTCCACCAGGAAGGTGCTCACTCCTGGCATTTACCTGGGGCTGTTGCACCCCCAGCAGCCTCACCTGGTCTTCACGCCCCAGCTGGGTGGAGTTTTAGGTCATGCCCGGGACCAATGAGGCTTTCAAGCCATCCCCATAGTCTCACCCTTACCTCTGCCAGGAACATGGCAGAGCTCAGCAGAGGGATATGTCTTCTTTGCTGGCTGATTATGAACTGCCCTTGGATCAGGGAGCTGGGCCTTAACATGGCCTTCCTCATCCAGCATCTGCCCCTCCCTGCTGTCCTTAAAATGGCAGCACCACCAGTGCCTGCCACACCAGGGTCAGACCATCGGTCCATCTAGCCCAGTCTGCTGTGTCACATGGTGGCAGAGAGCAGATGCCGAAAGGGAGTGGATCTGGGTTGGACTGGGGTCTCTACCCGTCCTTGTCCAATCCCTTGGTAAATCTGGCTAAACTCTGCCACCACATCTGGTGGCAACAAGTTCCCCCCCTTTAATGACATATTGGGCACATCTATATGTGCCCCTACAGCACATTGTTACTACACCATCATTTAGTACTTCCTTGTGAAAAAACTTCCTTGTGTTAGTTCTAAACTGACAAGCCTACTAGTTTCATGTAGTGACCCCCTATTCTTGTCTGGTGAGATAGTCAGTAATGTATCCCTATTGACTTTCTCTTCACCATTTAGTACGGGGGGGCAGAGACATTTCTCTATTGGGGTTCAGGAGCTGGATGCTCAGCGGGTCTCATATTACTGTCACTGCCTTCTGGGGTGGGGCATGTCATGGTTCAAGTGCTGGTGGCTCTGGCATCTCTATTTAAGTATGAAGGGCTCAAGCTCGTGTAGCTCCCTCAGTGAGTTCAAGAGAGCTCTGTGCTTTGCTAATGTCAGCATCTCCCTGTGAACAGGCTGGTTTGCAATGGGAACTTGTTGGGGGTTCTCAGGGCAGCTGTCCACGTGCCACTAGAGTGACAAATCCTGACCCACTGCCCTCACTACCCTTCAGAATGGTTAGGCTGTTGCTGCTGAGCCCCTTCTCATTACTCATGGCTCCCTCCATGACTTGCACTCCCCAGTACAGCAACCCAAGTCTCTTCTCCCCTATGACTCCCTTGCTTCCCATCTCCAGGGCCATTCAAACCAAGGGCATAGCGAATATCAAGAACACCAGGATATCAGGAAGAGCTTCTTTAGGTATCAGGAAAAAAATTCTTCACTAGAACAAGGCAGTAGAATAGATGCCCACAGAAGTTGTAGACTTTCTATCACTGGCAGTGTTAAAGAGGCTGGACAGCTACTGGTCTGGAATGATCTATCATGGGGATTTCTTAGGCCTTACCCCCCAAACTCCATCTGCTACACGTGACAGGATATTTTTAAAGTTCCTTCAGAGGCACTGGGTGTTGGCTATAGTTAAGACTAGGAATTTTGTCTTGGGTGTGCCAATGCTCCTACCTGGACCAAAGATGGAGGTTCTTGGCTAGAGGGTCTAATCCCTCTGCTCATGGTCAGACTAGTTGGGGTCAAGAAATAATTGTATCCCATGGCAGACTGATACAGACTGCAGGCAGGCAGGCTGCCTTTCTCATTAGCAGGGGCGCAACCTTTACCTAAGATCTCTAGAGCATATATTGACAGCACATCATAGAAACAGGACCTTGGCTCCTGTGGTTCCCCTGCTTTATCTGTGGCAGGTTCAGGTGTCATGTCTTGTGTTGTGTCAGGGTCGACAGCTGTCTTATGTAGAGTTTACATTATGGTATTTATGGGATGGTTTGGATAGGGATAATCCTGCCTCAGGCAGGGGGTTGGACTAGATGTAACCTGTAGAAGTTTCTTCCAGCCCTACTTCTCCATTTTTCTGAATAGGGAGGAAGGGCACTCCAGACACTGTGTGGAGCAGAGGGTGATGGGAGAACTGGCAGGAACTGACTAGTGTCAGGTGTAAGGATTTCGTCTGTGGATTTGCTGGTGATAAGCAAGATTAGAGCTAGACCTGAAGGACTTCCCACACTCCAGACAACAGTACGGCTTCTCCCCCGTGTGCATGCACTGGTGGGCTCGGAGCTTGGACAAGCTATCGAAGCTCTTTGCACAATCACCACAGCCATGTGGTTTCTCCCCTGTGTGAATGCTCTGGTGCCCTCTGAAGTGGGACAAATGGGAAAAGCTCTTCCCACAGTCCAGGCAGTAGTAGGCTTCTCTCCTGTGTGCACGCATTCATGAACATGGAGGTCAGAGATGCTGTTGAAGTGCTTCTCACACTCAGTGCACTGGTATGGCTTCTCCCCTGTGTGAAGGCGCCGGTGGACACAGAGCTTGGAGGAATATTGGAAGCTCTTCTCACAGTCTGGGCAGCGGTGTGGCTTCTCCCCAGAATGCACATGTTGGTGCTGAGTGAGAGCATGGCGGTGCTGGAAGCTCTTTCCACACTGGGCACAGTGATGTGGCTTCTCCTCACTATGGATGCGTTGGTGCTGACTGAGAGCTGAGCTGTGCCTGAAAGTCTTTCTACAGTGAGGACAACAGTATTGCTCCTCCCCAGTGTGGAGGCTCTGGTGGGCATGGAGCTGGGATGGGCGGGCAAAGCTCTTGGTGCAGTCATGGCAGGAGTAGGGGCGCTCCCCAGAGTGTGTTCGCTGATGGATGAGGAGATAGGATTTATCTCGGAAGCTCTTCCCACACACCAGGAAGGGGTGGGGGCACTCTCCACAGTGTGTCTTCTGGTGGGTGAGGAGGCAGGATTTATTCTGGAAGCTCTTGCTGCAGTCAGAACAGGGGTGGGCTGCCTCCTTTCTGTGGGTTCCCTTATGTGCCTGGAGCACCTCTTGGCCCCAGAAGCTTTCCCTGCACTCCCCACATGTGTACAGCATGTATATCCTATATATATATATATATATATATATATATACACACCACACCTTCCCACTTTGATCCCTGGCCTTGTGGCTCCTCGCTTCTCCTTGCACCTTGTATTTTTCTGTGCACATAGGGCTCTTTTGAGGCTCTGTGCATTTCTGTTCCTGTAGTGCAGGGAGATGGCATTTGGCTGGAAGCAGCTCCAGACCCATGGGCTCTTCAAGCAGAGATGAAGGGCAGTCTTCTGAGGGCATCCAGGCAACTGTTGGGTGGAGGAGGGAACCCAGAGATTAGTCCCTGTGCCACTGGCAAAGGGAGAGCCCTGCCACTCCCCTCCTCTCTGGGATGCATCTGAGTATGACCAGGCCTTGATACTTGGGCACCCTGTGAAAAGAAGTCCAGTTCAAAAAAGTCTTACTGCAGGGAGTGGAAGAATTCAAGCCCCATATGATTGATGGGGAGTCTTGAACACCCCTCACACCTTCTGGCTGGGCTGGGTCTGTCACTACTTTTCTCCTCCCAGATTCTCTGATCCCAGAAGGAGTTGAGGATCACACCCCATGCTATTAAGGCAACCCTGGGAAAGAACAAGGATCACAGGCCTGCTCCATACTTAGATGGCTAAGATCATTCTCTCAGGGATATGGATGGAAATACAGACATTTGAACTTGAACAGTATCAAACTCTCCCACACCAAGGCAGAGGGGTGAAAGCCTGGAACTTGTCTCAAACTATGAGGTGGATTCTGAGGGCCCTGAGACCTCACCACCTGGTAGTGAGGATGTCATTGTATTCTCTGCTGATGTAGCTGCTTTTGCTAATGTTGCCTGATTGCTAATAGAATCATAGAAAATTAGGGTTGGGAGGGACCTCAGGAGGCCATTTAGTCATCTAGTCCAATCCCCTGCTCAAAGCAGGACTAGCCCCCCACAACTAGATCATTCCAGCCAAGGCTTTGTCTACCTGGGTCTTAAAAACCTCCAAGGTCCACAGCCTCTCTGGGTAACATATTCCAGTGCTTTACTACTCTCCTAGTGAGAAAGTCTTTCCCAATATCTAGCCTAAACTTCCTTTGCTACAACTTGAAACTATTGCTCTTTGTTCTATCATCTGCCACCACTAAGGACAGTTTAGCTCCATCCTCTCTGGAACCACCCTTCAAGTAGTTGAAGGCTGCTATCAAATCCTACCTCAGTCTTCTGTTCTGCAAACTAAATAAGCCCAGTTCCCTCTGCCTTTCCTCAGAAGTCATGTGCCCCAGGCCCCTAACCATTTTCATTGCCCTCAGCTAGACCTTTTCCAGTTTGTCTACATTTGTTCTGGACACAGTACTCCAAATGTGGCCTCATCAGTGCTGAATAGATGGAAATGATCACTTCCTCGATCTGCTGGCAACACTCCTACCAATGCAGCAAGGATGCTGTTAGCCTTCTTGGCAACAAGGCCACACTGTTAATTTATATTCAGCTTACTGTAAACTGCAAGTCCTTTTCTGCAGAGCTGCTCCCTAGCCATTCAGCCCCCAACCTGTACTGGTGCATGGGGTTGTTCCATCCTAAGTGCAGAACTTTGCATCCACCCTCGTGGTGGATGGGTTGGTTTCGACCTGGAAGGGTGTGGGCAGTGGGGTTCCGCAGGGCTCGGTCCTTGGACCGATGCTCTTTAATGTTTTCCTCAGCGATTTGGATGAGGGAGTGAAGTGTACTCTGTCCAAGTTTGCGGATGACACAAAGCTGTGGGGAGAAGTGGACATGCTGGAGGGCAGGGAACAGCTGCAAGCAGACCTGGACAGGTTGGACATGTGGGCAGAAAACAA
>JAGPOW010000400.1:135277-147230 GCA_030014935.1 Caiman crocodilus | reverse complement strand
CAGAAAACAACAGAATGCAATTCAACAAGGAGAAATGCAAAGTGCTGCACCTAGGGAGGAAAAATGTCCAGCACACCTACTGCCTAGGGAATGACCTGCCGGGTGGCACAGAAGTGGAAAGGGATCTTGGAGTCCTAGTGGACTCCAAGATGAACATGAGTCATCAGTGTGATGAAGCCATCAGAAAAGCCAATGGCACTTTATCGTGCATCAGCAGATGTATAATGAATAGATCTAAGGAGATGATACTTCCCCTCTATCAGGTGCTGGTCAGACCTCAGTTGGAATACTGTGTGCAGTTTTGGGCGCTGAACTTCAAGAGGGATGTGGATAACCCGGAGAGGGTCCAGAGAAGGGCCACTCATATGGTTAAGAGCTTGCAGACCAAGCCCTATGAGGAGAGACTAGAGAACCTGGACCTTTTCAGCCTCTGCAAGAGAAGGTTGAGAGGCAACCTTGTGGCTGCCTAGAAGTTCATCACGGGAGCACAGAAGGGAACTGGTGAGCTTTTATTCACCAAGGCGCTCCTGGGGGTTACAAGAAATAATGGCCACAAGCTAGCAGAGAGCAGATTTAGATTGGACATTAGGAAGAACTTCTTTGCAGTTAGAGTGGCCAAGGTCTGGAACCAGCTCCCAAGGGAGGTGGTGCTCTCTCGTACCCTGGGGATCTTCAAAAGGAAGTTGGATATGCATCTAGCTGGGGTCTTCTAGAGCCAGCACTCTTTCCTGCCTATACAGGGGGTCAGACTCGATGATCTATTGAGGTCCCTTCCAACCCTAACATCTATGAATCTTATTGAACCTCATGAGATTTCTAGAGGTGTACCAATAAATATTTTTTGGGTCAATACCGATGGCCAATTATTAACCAGCCATATCGGCCAATATGGATCCAATTGCCTATATGCAGCCTGGCAGTTTGGAGAGCAGAGTCTGGCTGGTAAGTCAATGTGAGGGGAGAGGCATGGGGGAGTGAAGGGGTGTGGTCGTGGCAGATGAATGCCCCCATAGTGAGGGAGTGAGGCTGGGGCAGGAACTGCACAGCTGGGGCTGTGCAGGGTGCAGAACAGATCCAGAGCTCATCCAAGGGGCACTGAGGGTGGAGTGGGGGAAGCTCTTGCCACTGCACACAACCTCAGGGGAGGCATAGGGGGCATATGCCCCCCCGATCTGTGTGTGGGGTGAGGGTAAGCTGCCTGCTCAGGGCTGGAGCCTGCACTGGCCTCTTCCCAGCAGGTGGGCTGGACACAAGCTGTGCCCATGGTGGATGGTGGCACTGGGAGCAGGGAGTTGCAGCCACTCCAAAATTCACCATAACCCCCCCCTCCCAGTTCTGCCACTGCCCACCCAGCCCCTGCCTGCCCCAAGCACAGCTTGAGCCCAGCACTGCCCCACCCCTGGTGGGAAGAGACCAGTGTAGCCTCCAGTCCCAAGCACACAGCTCACCCTCATCCTGTGCACAGATCTGGCGGGGCACAAGTCCCCCATGCTTCTCCCAGGTATGCGCACAGTGGCGGGAGCCACCCCCGCTCCCCAACTGCGCCCCCTGGATGAGCTGTGGCTCCATCCGTCCTGTGTCCTACCTCAGCTGTGCAGTGCCTGCCCCTGCCCCACTCCCTCCCTCACAGGAGGGGCCTTGATCTACCCATCCCCACACCCCTTCTCTCCTCTATGCTACTTCCTCTCCACAGGCTTACCAGCCAGATGCTCTTCTCAAGCTGTGGCCATGTGCATGTTATGGCTGTGTGCATGCACGCAGCATTTATCGGTGACATTACTGGCCCCATGGGCCAAAAAAAAGCCAATTACTGATAATGTCAATTTTCTTTTGGTCTAATCCTCCAATTTGCTGAGGTCTTCCTGAATCCTAACACTACCTTCTAGTGTGTCTACTACCCCGCCCCCACCCCGCTCCCCTCCCAGCTTGGTAGCATCTGCATACTTGCTGCAGGTGCACTCTATGCCATCTTTCATGTCATTGATGAAGATATTGAACAAAACTGGCCTCAGGACTGATCTTTGGGGCACTCCACTTGATACCAGCTGCCAACTAGACATCAAGCTATTCACTACTACCCTCAGCCTGATGATTCAGCCAGTTTTCTGTCCACCTTACAGTCCACTCATCCAACCTCTATTTGCTTAGCTTCTCTGCATGAATATTGTTGGAGACCATATTAAAAGCCTTGCTGAAGTCAAGTATACCATCTCCACTGGTCTCTCTACAACCACAGAGCCAGTCATCTCATCATAGAAGGCAATCAGGTTATTCAGGCATGACTTGTCCTCGATGAACCCATGCTGACTGATCCTAATCACCTTCTCTGCCAATTGCTACCAAATGGATTCCTTGAGGATCTCCTCCATGATTTTTCCAAGGACTAAGGTGAGTCTAACCGGTCTATAGCTCCCTGGATCCTCCTTTTTCCCTTTCTTAATATGGTCACTTTGTTTGCTCTTTTGCAATCACCCGGGACCTCTCCCAATCACCAGGAGTTTTCAAAGGTAATGGCCAGTGAACTCCCTCAGCACCCTTGGGTGCATCCCATTCAGCCCCATGGACTTGTCTAGATCCAGGTTTTCTAAATAGTCCCTAACCTGTTCCCCTACACCACTGTTAGATGCTCACCTCCTGCCCAAACTGTGCTGCCAGGTGCAGCAGTCTAGGAGCTGATCTTGCCTGTGAAGATTGAGGTAAAAAAGGCATTGAGTACTTCAGTCTTTTCTGCATCCTCTGCCACTAGGTTGCCTCCATCATTCAGTAAGGTCCCACACTTTCCCTGATCCTCCTCTTGCTGCTGACATACTTGTAGAAACCTTTCTTGTTACCCCTTATGTCCCTTGCTAGCTGCAATTCCAATTGCACATTGGCCTTCCTAATTTAAACCCTAAATCAAGTCAGGAATCATGGAATAATATCTCATAATATCCCACTGAGATAATATCCCAATAATATACCAGTATCTAGTTCAGAGGAACTTGCTTTGGTTTTTCTTGTTCTTCTCAAGATAAAGTAAAAGGCCCCAGAGACATCCTAGGTGTTTATACATGTCCTCTGGTAGTGGGGGAGGGAGGACAGGGGAAGTGTGCTTCAGAGTCTGCTTGGAGCCGCTCTTATTAAAGCACCTGTAGCATCTCGTGTATCAGTGTCCTTGCACTTAAAATGGGAGTGGGGGCCCTTTAACTAAAGCTTGTCAGAACTGATACGAGACGCTGAAGTCGGCTGGCGCTCGGCAATTACCACGCTCCAGCAGACTTGACTGAGTCTGCTGACATGCTGTAACTACAGTATGTTGGAGCAGCCTCACTACTCATGTATAGATGTCCTCTGGTTATAACATTATAGAGACAACTATATCACCTTGGACTCCTCAGGTGAAGACACATTGAACATGTGCTCTGCACTGGCTCTGAATGGCTCCATGCTCTCTAGGGTTGTGGGGTGAGACCAGAAGCAACTGCCTCAAGGAAGAGTGAAGTTCTCTAAGGGCTTGTCTACAGCACAGCAGTGGTGGGGCCTGGGAAAGATGGCTGCCATTCTCTAGATTGAGATGTTCATGTGAGAGGCTCTTCAGGGCTCATCCCCAGTGCTGGGTCTGAAGCACCTGATCTGCAGCAGTTCAGAGAACAGTGTCTGGGGACAGGTCTGAAGCAGTCTCCCTAGCAAAGATCTGGGTCCAGAGTGCATCAGCAGATGTGGTTGTTTGGGGCAGGCTGAATACTGCTGTCTTTGGGACAGGCAAGTCCTAAGGATTGCTGGACTTGCAGAGAAAAAACAATGTCAGCCCTCATCCCTCAAGGACAGCTTTTGGGAGGGGATTATGTGCAGCTAATGAGCCAGGTTTGGAATAAGCCCTGCTTTCTACCTGCTTCCAATGAAGGGTCAGGTCCAGGGAATGAGTTGGCAGAGCTTTCCTCTGTCAACGAGTCCCAGGAATCACAGAAATCTACACTATGACAAAGACCTTGGGGTTAACCTACACATGGACCTTAGGTCTCAGGGCTTGTGAAACTCAAGGCCCCAGACACGCAGCAGAAAGAGGAAGACTCTGATGCAAACCAGAAAGGGTTTATATCCCTCAGAACAGAACAGAGCAGAGCATCCCACCTGTATCTGGGAACCATGTAATGGATAGGAAAGCCCCAGCCTCTCTACAATACAATCCCCACTGGCTCCCAGAGCTCCTGACCACCAAGAGAATTGTTAAGGGATAATACCATGCCCTTGAGCAGAGTATCACCTCTTACACTGCTGACTGAAGGTGAACAATCCAGTCCATGGTACCCCAGGGATACTAGATTTGTACCTAATATAGAGTTGTCAGGTGAGGCTTTGGTCCTACTACTATATGACTTTCCTGCAGGTGGGGCTGACCCCTATAAAGAGACCAACTCCAAAGGGGGCTGGGGTAACCCCAGCAGCCATCTCCAATCCCCTTTTCACTGCAGTTAACCAGAGTATTGCCCTGTCCTCACCTGCCATATACCAACGGTAACGTAAGTCCTCTACAAGTTACAGGTATCGTGCAAAACTGGTTAATTGTGCAATTACAGCTAAACGTGCAAAGTACTACACTTGATCTGAGCCTTCAAGAGGCTGAGAAGCAATGATAAATATCTCCAACCAGCTATAAAGTTAGACCTCAAAAATGTGTACTAAGTTCATAGCTGCTTGCTATACAGCTTTAATTTGCATAGGTAGCAGGGTCTCCATTGCAGCTGGGAGCCCTGTCATCTATCGGCTCCCAGCCGCAGGGATTCACCTTGCGCAGCTGAGGCTGTGAGTCCTGCAACTGTTGGGGACCCTCAGCCCCATGCTCTGGGTCCTGGCAGCACCCCACAGTTGCAGGGACCTAGAGTCCCATAGCTGTGGATGCTGGGTCCCTGCAGCCTCAGAGTGTAGCTACAATCTCCCACCCTTGGAGAGTGCATAAAATGTGGCACTGTCTCTTTCTCTCTCTGCCCCAAGGGGAGACAGCTGTGGCAGGGAGATCACCACAGCTGCATCTTCTAGCTGCAGGGGTGTAGGAAGTGCCCCTGCAGCTGGGAGTCCCTCAGCTAAGAGGGCTCCCAGCCATAAGAGCTTGCTTCTTACCAGTTCAGGGAGAGCCCAATCCCGGGCACCAGCAATGAGGTGTGATGAGATCTAACGCATGATCCCACAATCATGCCTTCTGTCATGCACATGTGTGAGATCAAGTGAATCACACCTTAGATCCTATCGCACCTTTACCTGCATGTGTAGAGGGGGCCTTAGTGTAAATTTCAGAAGCTGCCCTTAGATGACTGAAGTAAGACCTCATGTTCCCCACTCCACCTTGCCCATCAGGTCTCCTCATTCTGGCCCAGTCCTCTAACTCTAGCTCTGACCAGAGCAACTCTGTCCTTAATTGGCCTCAGCCAACCTGCTTCCTCAGTCTATAACCAGAGCTCTCTCTCTAGCCCCAACTCTCAGTCCTTCTCTGGGGCTCTCTAGCCACCCCCATCTCTCCAGCTCAGTCCCTGTCCAGGGCTCTCTCTCTAGCCCTTTAACTGATACTTCAGGCCCTTAAATCACCTAATCAAGCTTCCCCAGATGCCTACAGTGACTGTAGCCAGTGAGTTCAAATACCCACCATCAACTACTTCTGGGCAGTTTGCCTCACCTGAGCCCTCAACTGCCTTCTGCCTGTCCCAAACAGGCTACTGCTAGGGATGCACCAATAGAGATTTTTTGGGCTGACACCCATGGACGATTTTTAATGAGCCATATCGGCTAATACCGACCCAACTGTCGAAATGTGGCCTTGCAGCATGGAAAGCAGCGTCTGGCTGTTGTGGGGAAAGAGGTGAGGGTGAAGGGAAGGAGCAAGGTGGGAGGGAAGGGACATGGAAGGGGCAGATCAAGACCCCTGCTTTGGGGCTAAACAGAGCAAACCAAACCTAACAAAAACAGGAACCACTGATTTCCCCATGAGATGTTCTCTCTAGCTTTCTCTTCCCCTCTCTGTAGTCTTGCAGGTCTCATTTCCTCTCTAGGATCTGGGCCAGAATGAGAATCCAGTGCAGCACCCAGGCTTATATATCCCCAGGTTCTGCCCCCTCCTGGTCACCTGGCCTTTCCCTCTCCTGCAGGGTTTGAGTATTCCTCACTTGCCTTTAGAAGGCTTATTGCTCTGCAGCCGACAGTCCTCTAACAGGTGTCTTAAATATTGCTTCTTTCTGAATAACAGGGGTCGAGACCTCCAATACACCCTTCCACTGAAACAGAAACCTAGGCCAAGGTACCTGGGGCTCAGTGTCCAGAGGAGGGCAACAGGAAATATCACTGAAGAGTAAATTTGGATTTTATGCCCTTATTTAGGGGAACAAAAAGGGAATGTTTGCCTGTTCCCACATCACTAAATTGCAGGGAGTTCAAACACACATCTGCCTAGACAGCACAGATCAGGGGGTCAGCACATTCAGATGGAGCTCATGGCTCATTTCCAGGGTTACAGCTTCCTGTCACTCTGGTACTAAGCTATGTGGCAATTGACTTGACTCACCTGAGGACAGGCCCTCAGACCATGTGCTTTCTTTGGGATCCTCATCATCACAGACCCAGAGCTCCATGTCCCCTTGCTGGATGCAACAGATCAAGTCCAGTGTGGGTCCCTGATATCCTGTGTGGAGAAATGCAGACAGTTGGTTATGTCTGGTTACTCTCCATACTGTATTATTCACTTGAGATTTGGGGAACAGATCCAATGGAATCAAACATTCTAAGTGGCCCTGAAGGAACAGGAGTAGACATTTAGCATCACGGAGAAACCACCCCAAACAGAATTCTTCAAAAAGGTGATGGTCCTTGTCACCCAGGTAAAGTGTAGGGCTGTGCAAAGCTTCAGTCCCTGATTTGATTCAGTGGAAATTCAGCCAATTTTATGGCTGAATCTCCAAATCCAAACCAAATCAGAGGACCCTTTAATCTCTCCGAATTGAATCAAAACCATCTGAATCGATCTGGAGAGATTCAGACATAGAGACAACGTAAAATTTTTTTCTACGTACCTCTAGGTAGCAGCGGCTCATGAGTGCTGTGATACTGGGGCAACATGGAGTGTCCCACAGAAGCATGGTGGACTCCCCAAATCAAATCATGGTCCCCGATTCGGGCTGAAGCCAAATCTGAATCAAATAGGGCCCATTTCGGGCACCCCTAGTAAAATGTAAGGCTGCTCATGTGAAATTGTAAAGCATCAACCACTCAAGTATATTAAAAGGGATAAAATTCCATGTAGCACTATAGAAGGTGAGCAGAGGTGCAGCAACCTGTAATGTACTAGGAAGAAGAGAAAGTTTTCCTATATATGTCAATGATTCAATCAGCTATTAGGTAATAGTGCCAAAAAAGCCCCACTGAAACGCCAGCTCCAACAGATCAACCAACTTCTTGATGACTATAGACGACCTGTTCTTAACACAGGGTGTAGAGGGGCCAACTAGGAGTAAAGCCACTCTGGACTTGGTGTGGGCCAAAAGGGAAGAAGTCGTAAGTGACCTGAAGGTTTGAGGTGCTCTGGGTGACAGTAATCACAATCTGATCAGATTCACCATCCACCATCCACCATCACCATGGACAGACTCGGGTAAACTCTGGAGTCTAGTTGAAAAGGCTCTTCGCAACCAACAACTGGATGACTTGGGAGCTCATGAAGAATGACACTTCCTCAAGGAGGCTATTCTTACTGCTCAAAAAGAGGGCATTCCCATGCAATCAAAAAGAGGGAGATGGGCCAAGAGAGCTGCCTGGCTTAACAGAGACATTAGGGAACTTGTGAAAAAGAAGCGCACATGCAATGGAAAAATGGATGGGGATCCGGAGAAGAGTATGCTCATGTGGCCAGGATCTGCAGACATAAGACAAGGAAAGCCAAGGCATCCATGGAAATCAAGCTGATGACCAATATTAAAGATAACAAAAAATCTTTCTATAGGTACACAGGGAGCAAGAAAAAAAATCAAGCTCCACTGTGGCACCCCTACTGAACATGGAGGAGAAGCCCACAGCTGATCTCCATGAAAAGGCAGAGCTCCTTAATGATTACTTCACATCAGTTTTCCTGAAACCAGGTGAGAACTGGTCACCAGTTCAGGGGCGCAGAGAATACAGCTATGACAGCAGTCCTCATAAAATCAGTCTAGAACAGGTGAAGACACTCTTAAATTATTCGGACATTTTCAGGTCGGCTGGTTCAGACAACCTTCACCCGAGAGTGCTGAAAAATCTGGTTGAGCTCATAGTAGTGCCTCTGGTAGAGCTGTTTGAGGAGCCGTGCAACTCAGGAGTTGTTCCTAACGACTGGAAAAAGGCGAATATGGTTGTCATCTTTAAGAACAGAAAGAGGGACAACCCTGCCAACTATGGACCTGTCAGTGTGACTTTGGTCCTGGGGAAGATCTCTGAAAAAGTTGTCAAGGAGGCCATCAACCATAAGCTCATATCGGTGTGGTACTGAGAAGCAACCAGTAGAGAGGAGGTCATGCCTAACAAACCTGGTGTCCTTTTATGAACAGGTAACTAATTACTTGGAGATGGGACAGGAGTTGGATATCACCTACCTAGATTTCAGCAAGGCCTTTGATACTGTTTCCCATTAAATCCTCTCTGTTAAGTTTCAGTGTACTGACCTAGACCAGGCTACAGAGAGGTGGGGTGGAAACAGGCTCAGTGGCTGATCCCAACGAGTCATAATTGATGGAGTGGCCTCATCCTAGAAGGCTGTCTCTAGTGGTGTACCCCAAGGGTCAGTGCTTGGGCCCATGCTCTTTAACATCTTTATTAATTACCTGGATGAGTTAAAAGTGCAATGATTATGTTTGCGGATGATACCATGCTGTGGGGATAAGTGGGCACATCAGAGGACAGGTCAAGGATTCAGGAAGACCTTGACAGGCTAAGTCCTACGGGCTGAGCAAAATCAGATGAGGTTCAACAGGGACAAATGCCAGGTCCTCCATCTGAGTAGGAAGAACCCTCACTGCATCTATACAATGGGTGACTATCCACTGACTGGCACTGCATCCGAAAGGGACCTGGGGGTGTCAATTGACCAGACGATGACTATGAGCCACCGGTGTGATGAAGTCACCAACAGAGCAAATAGAACTCTGGCATGCATCACCACACGTGTCGCCAATAGATCCAGAGAGGTGCTCCTCCCACTCTATTCGGTGTTGGTGAGACCACAGCTGGAGTACTGTGTCCAGTTCTGAGCGTTGCATTTCAAGAAGAATGTGGATACTCTTGAAAGGGTGCAGAGAAAGGCCACCCGCATAATCAAAGGTCTGGGGGACAGGCCCTTTGAGTAGAGACTTCAGAATCTGAGTTTGTTCAGCCTGATCAAAAAAGGCTGAGAGGTGACTTGATAGCTGCCTATAAATATGTCAAGGGAGAACACCAGGATCTAGGAGAACACCTTTTCAGAAAAGCCCCCTGCCCCTGGGTAAGACATGGAACATTGGACACAAGCTAGTCAAGAAAGTTTCAGCTGGACGTAAAACTTTTCCATATGGGTATCTATAATTTGGAACACACCTCTGGCAGAGATGGTGCAGTTGCCATTTCTGGCTGTCTTTAAGAGGAGGCTGGACAAATACTTCACTGAGTCGAATTACCTCCTACCTATGGCAGGGGACCGGACTTGACGATCTTACAAGTCTCTTCTGGGATTCTATTATCTATACAGATGTCAGGTGAGCTGGGTCCAACTAATGCACTGCCTCTTCTGGGCATGCCCTGGGCTCCATGCTGGCAATGTTACTATCAAGAGCAGCCCTTCTATGTTCTAGTCTGTTAATTGCAGTTACCTCGATACAATTGGGTGAGAGTGAATTTAACCCTTTGATTTCCCTGTTTTTTCCCTGGCTTGTAACCTGTCTTTCCAAATTTTTCACCCATCACGTTACCTAGTCACTAGTCACGTTAACTGTTACTAGTTCCTTCAATTCTGTTTCCCTTAGCCAAACTGCTTGGTATGCCTTGGCCTAGCTTTTGTAGTTTACTTACCAAACAACCTAAATTCTTCCTCAAGTCTACAAACAGCAATCTTTCCATCCAATGGGAGAACAGGAGTGGTTACGAATGCACAGGTCTGTAAATGCTGTAGTATGTACAATATAATCTATCAGATTGGTGGATATTAAAAAAAAGAGAGAGAGAGACATTTTTACAGCCTGCAAAAGCCCAGAGTTTGGAATTGGTTGACATAGGATTCCAAAAAAAGAATGAGCGTAGAATCACGTCCAAAAAAGAAGGTAATTCAATACAAGTAGATTTCACAATGACTAGAAGTGGAAATAGAATGGAATAGAGTAGGATAGGGGATCCAGCTTTTGTCAAATTCTTATAAGACCTGTCAACCTTTACTGATGTTATATACTAGCCAATCGCTCATCAAGAATGATGGGTGGGGGGGGGGCAACTGGGGACAGAGGCCTGCTTCTGGCCCCACCCTCCCCCATCTTTGGGCCAGGCCAGGGCCAGGCCTAGATAGCCAATAAGAGTGCAAATAAAGCATTATGGACAGACAGACTAAGGCTTTTACATATATAGAATGTAGGAGGAACTAAAGTCAAGATTAAAGGTAGGTAGATTTAGAGTCAAAGTTAAATGCAGGCAAAGCTAAGGTGCCAAGTACATAATTCAGAGCCTATGGGAGATATATTTTATTAGAACAACTACAGAGTAGCAAAAATCTTTCTTTGCAAGCCTTCGGGTCCAACCACCCTTCTTGACACAGGAGAATTAAAAGATTGCAAAGGTTCTCTCAGGTAGAAAAGAAACTTCATCTTGCACAGGGGAGGTTAAAGAGGTTGTGGTTCCCCTGGGTTTCAAAGTCCATTTGTGCTTAAATTGCTCTGTGAATATGCAGATTAAGCAGAGGCCAAGCTCCAGCAGGTTGCTTCCCTGAAGGCGTCAGATGTTAGGCAGAAAGTTGAATTTGCTTACTTCCTGTTTAGCAATGACGTTTACATTTCCAAACGGCTAATTACGATATCTTCCATGTTAATTATGATACCTTCCACGTTTCAGGGATATAGCTTATAGCCATGTTGGTCTAAGAAGCAGAAGTAGGCAAATATCTTGGGTCACGTACAAGAGCAGGCCAAAAGGCCTTAAATTAAAAAAACAATTAGCAATCTGGATAATTGTGAGCAGGGCTGCAACAGTCTGTAAATTTATGAACTGCCTATAAAAATCAAGGTTAAAAATTCCTGTCTGTAAAATAATTCAGCCATCCATAACATCACTACGATCCCTTGTCAAAAATGAAGTTGGAATTAAGCCTAGACAGACAGAGCAAAGCAGTACCACCTGGTGTCTCTGCAGGATGCTGCATTTGTGCTTGGAGCTTTATCAGGGCTTTGTAGCACACAGGAGCTTCTGGAGCCTCCTAGCCACAGTCACGTGCTGCTGCTGGGTTACATGTAGGCAGACAATCCTTCTGGGGTCCATGTTGGGACAGGGCTGGAGGGGCCAAGGCTGATGGGTGAGCCTCAGGGTGAGGGTATCGCAGGGCATGAGGTGCCTGCTCCTTTAAGAGCAGAAACTGCCTAGGGAGAGGGCCATAAGAGCCAGAGGTAAACCCACAGTTGCAGGTTAATATGGCAACAGGCTAACCAGTAAATCAGCCTGCACCTGCACCTGGTCAGCTGACCGGAAGAGGCAGGGCCCTGGGCATATAAACCTTAGGCTGGGACTAGTGGTTTAGTTCTCTCTCAGCAGCCAAGGGGGAAGGAGCTCATCATGTTATGCCCCAGCCCAAATCTGGATTCGTTCGTCTGGTATGCAGAGCCAATACAAATACCAGGAGGCGGAAGTTTGAAAGGAAAAAAAAGCTTTTATTGCCAGCAATAAAGGTGCAAGGTAGCAAGCACACTAAAAACTATTTCTAAGCATCTTTTATACTAAAATCTACAAGCATACT
>JAGPOW010000400.1:103561-115335 GCA_030014935.1 Caiman crocodilus | reverse complement strand
CCCTACAGGATCGGTTGGCGAGTGGACGAGGTGTAGGGGTGGCGGAGCCTCGTGGACCATCAGGACCCCAAATCGTGAGTACCCCGCAGGCGGATCCCAGCTATACGAATAACACCACTGACCATCCTCCCCTTGATATTGTGAAACATCAAAGTCGTGGCGGGCGAGAAAAAGGGGTAAAGGAACGTCTCGGGAACTACCCACGACCCAGGGGCCCATAGGGGTCACAATACGTTACCAGACAGGATTACTAGACAGAAAATTTTAGCCGGCAGTCAGGTTCAGACTGACCTGTTTTAACAAGGTTCAGGTCCAGTTACCACGGCCAAGTTGGGAGCCTATGGGCAGCCCTCCTCCAAAATCCCTATAGAGATTTTGAATTAGGTCTCTTACCTCTGAAGTTTGGCGCCTTGGGGTTCAGGGCAGGGAGGGGGCCAGTCCGCGGTCTTCCTTCCTCAACACATGTTCTGGATCCGAGTCACGGCACCAGGAATTGTCGTGGAAACACATGCAGCATACTTTTGGGTCAGGTCAGCAGAAGCTTTTATTCAAATGAAACTACAGCTATAGGAGGGACTCCAAAGTGACATGGATTTCCCAAGCACTTGGAGATCATATAGTGCAGCCCACCAGAAAAGCAGCCACAAACACCAGCTTACACTGCCTTTCTGTTATCAGGATGGGAACCACCGGGCAAGACAAGGTTAGAACTAACACCCCCTTCTTGTACCTTGAAATCAGAGTTGTACATACTTTTTTCTACTATCTTCCAGGCCGTGGTGAGCAAAGCAGTTGCAGAGGAGTTACAAAAAACAAACACTTTCCCTTATCTGTTCTACTGTACAGAGCCAGCAATTCCACACACAGCCGTTATGTCATCTTATAACTTGTATGATCAAAGTATAAGGCATTTATTTTTTTTCTGATTACACAGTGGGAGACTTAGCTGTATTAGTCTGAAGGCAAGTAGAAGGCAGGGTAGATTTTCGGGTCCACAGGAAGCTCAGTGAGGAGAAACTACCCCTTCTTCCCTGCTACCCAGTTCCCCTGGCCCAGCAGGAATCCTGGCTCCCTGAAAGGAATCTGTACCTGGGGTCTGGGGCAAGCCAGCAGACTGGGCCATCACCCTGCATCCAGGCTTTTCCTTATTATTATTTTTTTCATGTTCCAAGTCAAATCAACCAAGTCAGTTCCAAATCTGTGAGTCATTCAAGAACCATATGTGGCCATACTACTGGCAAACATCCTCCCCGCCTTCTTGGGGCTTCAGATGCTTCCAAATCATTTGGCAGGCATCCTATATGCCGGCCAAAGCCTGGAGGCTTGGGGTTCAGATGCCCCCGAGTTTCGCTTGCCCTCAACCATGTGACTGCAGGAGCATGCTAGGGAGGAGTCTCCCATTTCCATAAAATGGGTGTAAAGCCAAGATCTTCCCACTGGAAATGAAAGTGGGTGGTTAACTGCACATTACCTCTGCGGATACTACAGCATGTGGGAAAAGTGGTTATCCCCAGCAACTAGGATAACTGCCTGAGTGGTCATGGTATTTCCCCTCCCAGGTCCCATAGGGCTGTCTCGTCTTCTTGCAGGAAATGAGCCTCTCATCCCCTGTTTCCCATTTTATAGGGCTGCCCTGCCATTTTCTCTTCCCCCTTCCTTTTCTCTTTGTCAATGCACTGAAAAGGAGTAGTCTCCATTAAAATGGGGAAACCTGTGGTTTTACTGCGGCTTTCACAAATTAGGATGCTTTGCACCAAGGCCTCAGGCCTAGAAGGAATCTCATTTTGCATTATAAAAAAGCAAAACAAAGCACATTTGTAGACCTCACACTAAAATCCTTAAGTGTCGCTTAGATGCATTCGTAGTGAGATGGAATCTGCTTCTTTGTCTCCATGCTCATAATAGTGCCTTGCATCAGGGTATTGCTGCAAAGATAAATAAATACAGGAAAGATTTGGGATGAGCCAGTCCAATAAGAGATCACCCTAAGCCAGGAATGGGAAATATACAACCCTGGGGCTGCACCTGGCCCACAGAGCAATTTTGCCTGGCTGGTGGCAGATCCCTCAGCCCTGCCCAGCCCATGTACAGGGGCAGCCCAGGCCATGGTGCATGCGGCCAGTCCTGCCTCCCCTGGGCGCACAATGGAGCTGGGGTGGCATGGCAGCTGGACTTCATTTCTGAGCAGCCCTAGCAGCAATGGCTCCTTCTGGCTACTGCTGCTAGACCCAGCCCTGCTGCCTAGGCACCCTGGCCTGTCTACCCCACACCTAGCACTAGGGCTGGGACCCATGCAGGCAGGGCATTCAGCCTGGCTCCTGAGATGTAGCTGTGGACCAGCAAAGTGCAGCATCCAGGAGTAAGATGAGTGGGTAGCATAGATACCAACTTTTATTTTTGCCGGGAAGGGGGCTAAGATGATGGACATGTGACACTAATACGGTGATCACCTTTTCAAAATGGAAAGGTGGGACACATGCCTGTTTTCCACTCGCTCCTCCACCACCCATGGCATAGCTGGAGCCAAGCTGAGCAGAGCCCATGGTGGGAAGTGAAAGTGGATGCTGACTGCCCACTGTGGGCTCAGAGCTCCCTGCCTGCTGCCCTCCCCTCAGGAGCCCCATGCTGGCCACACTGCCATGAGCAGCAGCAGGAGCCACAACTCTGCACTGCTGCCCCCAGTGCTGCTCGGTGGGCAAGGGGCATCTCGCCATGGCGGTGTTACTGGCATGGGTCTCCCAGGGAGAGGACAACAGGGAGGGGAGCCCCAAGCCTACAATGAGCAGTGTGTACCTGCCTCTGGCCCATGCATAAATCTGGGGGGCACTTTCCCCCTCCCCTGGGGTACATACAGCAGCAGAGAGCACCCCTCCCCTTCCCACCCCCAACAAGCTACTCATGGCTCTGTCCCACTTCCTGCCCTGGCCCTGGGCCCCGTGCACTACCCTGACTGGACAATGCCCCTAGGCCCAGCCCCTGCCTCACTCCCTACTTTACCATGGAGGCCTCAATTTGCTCCCCCACATCAACTTAACCTGCTGGCAGCTCGGGGAGCTGGTCTCCACCACCACCTGTATTCCTAGCCACATGCATGCGTGCATGCACACACATGTACATGAAGTCCCCTATGTCCTGTTCCCTGTATCCCTTTGCAGGCTGGAACTCTGCCAGCCTCCAATGGGAAACCTATAATTTCCTGCATTTTTCTGTAGTAAACAGAAAACCCAGATCCCTGCACAATACTGGAAATCCAGGACAAATGCTGTTCCGGAGTCATGCTGCCTGCCACAGTGACTTAATGTTCCCATTTTGGGACTGTCCCATCCAATTAGGGGCAGGTGGCTACACTACCTTTTTACTGAGGGGGGCCGGGGCCCTTGGGCCCCCATGTACTTGGTTCCAATGGTGGGTGGGACTAGAGAGACCCCAGGATCTTGAGGGGGTGACAGCGTGGGGCCAGGGCTGGGGCAGAGCCACGATCCACTGCCTGCATGCCCCTGCAATGTCCCTGGTTTCTTGCTGTCACTGCCTCATGATCCTGGCCAAGGACTCAGCTGGGGTGAGGAGGCAGGAAAAGGTTAAAGTAGTGGTGGTTTTCAACCAGAACACCTGGATTCTCTCTGAGCTTCCTGGAAGTGGAGGCTGGTGAGTTAAAACCAGTGGAGGGAAGGGCTGGGAGCCCATATTCCTGGGTTCTCTCTCAGCTCCAGGACTGCTAGTTAGAGCAGGGGGGCCTGGAAACCAGGACAGCTGGTCTCTTCTCTGCTGACCACCACCCAGCCCCCTTCTGGACACACCTGACCTCTCCCAGGTGTTCTAGGAAGTCCTTAGCCAGGCGGTTGACTCATCACAGACTGTCACAGCCTTGAAACAGCACAGCTTATCTAGGGATATGGCCCCTACAGAGACCCAGGCATTCAGAGGTCTTAATTCCAGCTCTTTGTTACACCCTAGACAACTCTGGGGGCTTTTATTTCACCCAGAAAAGTATGAGAAGCCAATGCAAGTTTGTCCAAAATAGACATCAGTTCATTGGGATATCAATCAGGCAACATTACATAGAGCAGCTACATATAGCAGAGGATAAACACACACACACTCACTGCTGGATGGCAAGATCTCAGGGCCCTCAGAATCTGCCCTCATGTTTTAAGGAAAGTCCCAAGCTCTCACCCCTCTGCCTTGGTGTGGGGGAGTTTGATGTAGTTCTGGTTCTAATGTCTGTATTGTTCCCATTTTTTCTGAGATAAGGATCTCTTGGCCAAATGAGTAGGGAGCAGGGAATCTGAGTCTTAAGGCCTGTGACCACTGTTTTTTACCTGTTAGCATTGAGTGTGATCAGTTGCCCTGTGCATCTCAACACCCATGAAACTGTCTCAAAATCTGCCATTTCTCCCATGCTTATGGTTGTGACTCAGACTGAACTGCTTCTGGGATCAAAGGATCTGGGTGGAGGAATGTAGTGACACATTCCTGCCTCGTACAGGGAGACTGGACCGGATGATCTACAAGGTTCCTTCCAGTCCCTAACAATCTGAGAGCCAGAGTCCAGAGAAGAGCCACTCATATAATCCAAGGCCTGGGGGGAAGGTCGTATGAGGAGAGGCTGAGGGACTTGGGACTCTTCAGTCTGGAAAAGAGAAGGCTCAGAGGGGACTTGGTGGCAGCCTACCATTATATTAGAGGGGTGCATAAGGACCTGGGAGAACAGCTGTTCACCAGAGCTTCCCAAGGGATAACAAGGTCTTACGGCCATAAGCTCCAGTAAGGCCCATTTAGACTACACATAAGAAAAAAGTTCTTTACAGTGCAAGTATCCAGGATCTGGAACAAACTTGCCTCAGATGTTGCAAGCACCTACTCTGGACTCTTTCAAAAAACGTGGCTGTATTTCTTGCTGGGGTCACTTGATCTCAGCTGACTTCCTACCTATGGTGGGAGGGGCTGGACTTGACGATCTCATGAGGTCCCTTCCAGCCCCTAATGTCTATAAAATCTATGACACACCAAGTACAGCAAACAGGGCTGTGGGGTGTTCAGGACACCCCAACACTGCATATGGCCAGTTCTGGGGCAGATCAGCTGAGGAATGGCCACACATAATGCTGCATTGGGAAATCTTGCCTTGTGCTGGGTTGTAGCCAGACCTGCAGCTTGTGAGTGGTTTCTTATCATGCCCAGTGGGTAAGGTTTGTCAGTGCCAAGTTGCAGCCAATTCTGGGGAAGGTCAGCTGGGGATGAGCTACATATAACAGAGCAAAGGGAAGGCTTGCCTGGGGATGAGATGCAGCTTCTTCTAGAGAAGGGCTGGGATGATGCTAGACAATGATGCCACAGGAAAAAAGGGACACCAAGGTGCAGGCACCTCTGGAGTGGGGCAGCTGGCGAGTGGCTGCCTATAATGCCAACCAGGAAGAGTTTACCCAGTGCTGAGATGCAGCCAGCTCACAGGTGGGTGGTTGGGGTACAGCTGACACATGCTGCATGGGGAGGGCTTGACTAGTGCAGAGGTGCAGCGAGCTTTGGGGTGGAGCAGCCAGGGAACAGATAAATACAGTGTAAGGCTGCTAGGGAAGTCTTGCCCAGTGCTGAGATACAGCCAGGCCAGCTCTGGGGTGGAGTGGCTGAGAAAATGCAACAAAATGCCATATGGGGAGACTTGGAGCTGTGTAGACCCTGGGTGCTGTTTGGTGGGGACAGGGACAAAGAATACAGGGTTGTTTGGGTCTTGAGAGGCTGATCCAGGGGCAGAGAAGGGGGGATATGGTGCTGTTCAGTTTTCTCTGGGTGATCCCTGGAATTTCAGGCCCCCGAATCCTGAAGCACTTGCAGAGAGACATGGAGACACAGGCAGGGTTTTCCCATAAAGGCTGCTTATACCTTTGTGTAAGGCAGGGGTGGGCAATTATTTCGGGCAGAGGGCTGCTTACTGAGTTTTGGCAGGCCATCGAGGGCCGTGTGACAGGCAGCCGAGGGCAGATTAAAATTAATTTTCTAATTTTTTTAGGGGCCCTGTGAGCAGGACAGAATGGCCTGGCAGGTCACATCTGGCCCTGAGGCCGCATTTTGCCCACCCCTGGTGTAAAGGCTCTGCACTTTAACAGATGGGTGCAGCGGGGTGAGGTGTATGGATGCACAGCCCATCTCACAGACTGTGGCTGGGATGGCATCGTGTGTGAGTGGGATTTAAAAAGATCTGCCACATACCTGGCCCATGATATGTAGTGTGTTGATGTCCAGAACAGCTGCAATGGATACACTGTGTGCTGTGGGGTGGGGGTGTGGGTGAGTAGGGCAGGAAGTGTAGGGCGGAGTGTCTGGGGGCTGGGTGTGGGTATGTGTGCAGTGGGATTGTGGGGTGTGTAGGGACAGGGGTATATATATGTGTGTAGAGCAGGAGCAGGCAAAATACAGCTTGTAAGTCACATTTGGCCTGTGGGTGGGTACCTGCCAATTGATTGGATCTGGCCTGCAGCTGCCCCTGCAACACTACATGGGGCTGATCCTCACCCACTCCCACCTGGGGCATCCCATGCAGTGCTCCCTTCCACTCCTGATCCCAGCCATGCAGCTTCCCAGTGGGGTGGCTCCCAGTGCAACTGCAGCAGCCCAGGTACTGCTCAGCTCCTTCTGCCTCCAGCATCTCCTTCACCTTCTCCTCCTCCTGCCCCTGCTTCACCACTGAGCAGCAGGTAGTGCAGGGAAGGACAGTAGCTATGGGGACCTTGCTGGGCACTGGACACCCCAGTCAGGCAGGGAGGAAGCTACAGCTACAGCCAGGTGGCTCCTGCCCCATGCACAGGGCTCCAGCTCCAGGCTGCCTTCTACCCACTCTGCCCCCTCCCTTGCCCCCCAGCCCAGCTTCTGGGACTTAGTGCATGGGCAGCGCCCTACACCCCCCCCAAGCACCCCTGCCCCACACCTTATATCCCACTCCCTCACGATATACAAGAGGACATACAAAAAACTAGAACTCTTGTTTCCAAAATGATACCTTTTATTAGACCAACTGGAAAATGGCAAAAAATTTGTCCTTTTCTGCAAGCTTTGAGGAGCAAAATCCCTTCGTCAGGCTCTGGGAAAAGTGTAGATGGTACAAGATGGTAAAAAGTCCCCATAGGTAGGAAATAAATTTCACTTTTGCACAGAGGGAGCTGAAGAAGGAAGTCTATCCTCATGGAAGTCATGGGTCCATGAGAGTGTCTTTGTGAGCTGTGCTGAGTAGCTCTTTGATGTGTGGATCAGGCAGAATTCCTTCCCTGGAGGTGTCAGATGGCTGGCAGGGAGGCAAAAAAAACTTCCTTGTTGTTCTGCATTGAAGATTAAAATCCAAAATTGACGAAAATTCATCATTTTCCATGTTTCAGGGGTATACGTGGAAGCCGTGTTGGTCTGAGACAAAAAGACATACAAAAAATTAGAACTCTTGGTTCCAAAATGATATCTTTTATTAGGCCACCTGGAAAATGGCAAGAAAATTGTTCTTTTCTGCAAACTTTGAGGAGCAAAGTCCCTTCTAGTTCTAGTTTTTTGTACGTCTTTTCGTCTCAGACCAGCACTGCTACCAAGTACACCCATATACAAGAGGAGCACTTTATTTTGAGCTATTATGTAATCACCCCTATATACACCACTCAAAAAAACATCAATCGGGACAACAATTATTTTTTAAAATAAAATTACAGTATGTTCCAGTACAGTACTGTAGGGGGGGGGGTGTACGTGTGTGGGGGGTGTCTGGGGGACTGCGTGCGGGTGAGGGATGTGTGGGGGAGGTCTGCGTGTAGGGGTTTATGCGTGTGTCGGGGGGTGGGCGTATGCAGTGTGTGTAGGGGGGTGGGGTGCACAGGTGTGTACAGGGATGCAGGGGTCGGGCCACGCGTCCCAGCTGTTATTGACGCCCCAGCCCGCAACCTGGCAGACAGACTCCGCCCCGGAACTCGGGCTCGCGGGCGCCTCCGCCCGGGGCAGGGCCGCTTTGCGGACGCGGGCGGGATGAACCCAACCCCCCCCGCCTGCCCCCAGCCCGGGGAGGAACAGGTTAATGCAGCCCGAGCGGGGAGGGCGGAGCGGCCAGAGAGTTGCGGTCCTCCATGTTCACCAGAGCGGCGTTGCTGCGGCGCGCAGGTGACGTCAGGAAAGTGGTGGGCGGAGGCGATGGGAAGTAGCAGGGGCTGCTGCGAGGCTCCGGGAGCAGTGCCCGGGCCGGGCAGGGCAGGTTTGCATCATGTAAACTAATTAAGGGGGGCGATGAATGTGAGTGTATGTGTATGTGTGCAGTATACACTTTATAGGACAACCTTTATATGATCTGTGTGTGTGTCACAGGCAGGTGCCTCACTTCATGAGAAACTGTGAAAGGCTGTGCAGTTATAAGAAAGAGAGGGGAGGGGAATTTGAAGGCAAAAGATAAGGCAGGGTGTATGGAGAGAGGAGGGGGAAGGAGGGCAGTGCTAAAGAGCAGACAAAGAAGCAATAAACCTCTAGGAAAGTAGCTGGGACCAGGGTGCAGGGGCTGTGCCGTTGAGCCCAAGATTATCAGTAGGCTATCTCTGGGGGCTTTTATTTTATCCAGAGAAAGAGTAGAGAAGCCAGAGCAAGTTCCTCCAAAGGAGACACGAGTGTTGGGGTGTGATCACTCAGGGAACAGGAGCCAGAGTAGCTACATGCAGCAGAGAACAGAAGAACACATTCTCAGGCCTTAAGGTCTGAGGCAAATTCCAGACTGCCACCCCTCTGCCTTGGTGTGTGGGAGTTTGGTACAGTTCAAGTTCAAATCTGTATTCCCACCCATTTCTCTGAGAGAACAATCTTGGCCAAGGGAGTAGGGAAACTGAGTCATGGCCTGTGACCATTGCTCTTTCCTAGGGTCCTTTTAGCACAGGGTGTGACCCCTGGCCTCTGCATCTCAACTCCCTTGAAAATGTCCTTTACTGTCCCCTTCTCTCATACGTTAATCATGGTCCAGACTGCACTGCTTCTGGGATCAGAGGGCCTAGTAAGAGGAATGTAGTGAGACACCCAGCACAGCAAATGGGTGAAGGGTGTTCAGGACTCTTCAACATCAGCTAGTTCCTTGATCCTAGAACATTCCCTCTAACTTAGGGCCAGGGCAGCCTCATGAACTGGCCATTTGCTAGGAGGAAGCAGCTGCATGATGTCTGGAGGGAAGACTTGTGTGGGAACAAGCCACAAGAAGGTGAAATGAATCCTAGTCCCAGTTCCCTTGTGCCAGAGTTTGACTAGGATAACAGACACATCCCTAGAGCTCATGCTGTCTGGATCTCCCTCCATGCCTACAGCTGTGACTTGTGACTAGGCAGCCCAGACACCTTAATTCCAGGAGCTGTAACATTGTGGTTTCTGTTCATGGAGTTGGAATGCTGCACTTCCCTCTTTCTCCTCTTTCTAGGTTGATTCTCCATTGAGTCCAGTGTCTACCAATCCATCTCACATCTTTGAGGATCCATATTCCCTCTTCTTTCTGCTCTGCTCCTTCCCTTTACCTTCCACTCCTCTGCAGCACAGCAGGGATGCTTGCAGTGGCACCAGATCAGGTAGGATATCAACACATCCCTCTCTGTCATGTGGGGGCATCAGATCTCCCCAGGTTCTGGGCCTATTAGTGATCCACATCTCAAAGCCACTTGGGAAGCAAAGAGTAGCTCATGATGCTGCCCTGCAAGTCTTTGGGGTTCCTTGTGGAGGTGTCTCCTGGAGAAGCATCAAATCCCAGGGTCAGCCTTCCCAGGCAGGGTGTGACTCCCTGTGAGTCACTGCCAGGAAAACAGCTTCCCTAGGGCAGACAAGCTGCCTGCATTACAGTCTCTGCTGGTACAGTGATGATGTCAGCACTCTCCTCATTTAGATGCAGCTTGTAACAACAGAGAAGTAGTTAGCCATGTTCATCTAAAGCTTTTCCTTATAAAACTTACACATCTTTAATTTGGTTAGTCCATAAGGTGCAATTCTACCCTCTCTTATGCCAATAGAGGGAATAACTGCACCACTCCCCGGATGACGTGAGCTGAAGCAGGCAAACACAGTGTCCTGCCAGCAGAGCTGTGTCTACACCAGGCCCTGTGTCCACACCTGGCCCTTTGTCGGAGCAGCTGGGTCAGCTGAGGGGTGAGAAGTTTCATATCATAGCCAGGTTGGCTAATGGTTGCAGTAGAGAATAAAGCTCAGAGTTGTGAAGGCCTTGTGGTTCCCTGGGAGGCATCTGGTGGAGAAGGATAAATTCCTGGGTCACTACTGTTATTTTAGTTAGAATGGCAATGCACCCTTTTGTAGGTACACCCTATGCTGTGTCCATACTGCAGGCTTTTATGGAGCACTTGTTTCAGCTGGAGGGTGGGAAGTTGCATCCATGCCCAGTGTAGCCAGGCTGACAAATCATTGTAGTGTAGCAATGATTTGGCTCAGGACTATGGGTGCTGGATGAGGCTGGAACAGAAGGGACTGAGTGCATTGCTTGTGCCTGCAGCTCCAGGAGGCCTTTGAGGATGTGGCACTGTACTTCACCCAGAAGGAGTGGGAGCTGCTGGGAGATGGAGACAAAGTGCTTTACCGGGACCAGATGCTGAGGAATTACCACGCCCTTGTTTCCCTGGGTAAAGTTCTGTTTCTGTTACTCTCTATGAGCTCTGTGAGCTCAGAAATGTTTCCTTATTTCCTTCTGCAGTCTTCTCATGAAGTTTGGGTCTCTGATGTAAATCTGTTTTCTCCTCTGTTCTGCCATTGATCAGAGAGATGTTGTTAGTTATGTTAGTCTGAAGTCAAGTAGATTTGCACCTTCTCTACACTGGAGGTACTTGGCAAGGGCCCAGGAGGTATGTGACATTGGCGTGGTAAAGCAGGGGCACTTCTGGTTTTGCTGCAGTTTCCCCCCGCAACTCATTGATCAGCTGCTGAGGGACACCCCCTCCTCCACAGCTTGTCAACTGGCTGGGGGACTCCCGGCTCCTTGACTAGCCACCAGTCGTACACCAACCAAAAAAGGTTGAAAACCCCTGTTCTAGACTAACCAAAGTAGGGAGGTAGATAAAGGAAAACCTCGTTAATTCAAAACGCACGACCAAAAATTACCAACTTCAAAATAAATGGGCTTGAAATAAATTTCCCATAGTAATTTACATTTATCCAAATTACTGTACAGGCAGTCCTCAACTTACAAGATTTCGAGTTACAACATTTTGCATTTATAACATTTATAAATTGACACCCTGTTTCAACTTTCTGATATCAGTTTTGACTTTGCATAGATTTCATAGACATTAGGGCCGGAAGGGACCTCGGAAGATCATGGAGTCCAGCCCCCTGCCCAAAGGGCAGGAAGTCAGCTGGGGTCATAGGATCCCAGCAAGATAAGCATCCAGTTTGCTTCTTCTTTATGTCCAGCCTGAAACGGTCTTATAGTAGTTTATGACTGTTTGACCTAGTCGTCATCCTTTGAGGCGCTCTGGTGAACAAACATTCCCCCATATACTAGTGGTCACCCCTGATAAACCTATAGGTGGCCATCAGATAACCCCTGAGCCTGCGCTTTTCCACGCTAAAGAGCCCCATGGTTCTCAGCCTGTCATCATAGGGTCTGCTTCCCTGACCTCTGATCATGCGTGTGGCTCTTCCCTGGACTCTCTCAAGCTTCTCCACATCCTTTTTGAATTGTGGAGCCCAAAACTAGATGCAGTACTCCAGCTGTGGCCTCACCAAGGCCGAGTACAAGGGGAGAATGACATCCTGGGATTTGCTTGAGAAGCATCTATGGATGC
>JAGPOW010000400.1:77519-99557 GCA_030014935.1 Caiman crocodilus | reverse complement strand
CTGGTCCTCAGTCGCCCCCAAGTTGACGCTCGATGCAGAGAAACACTCTTTGACATAGAGCGCAACCCCTCCGCCTCTTTTCCCCATCCTGTCCTTCCTGAAAAGGGCATATCCATCGATGCCTACGGTCCAGTCATGGGTCAGGTCCCACCAGGTTTCCGTTTGCCGAACCAAATCTGGGTCTTCCACAGCCACCAGGAGAGCTAGCTCCTCCTGCTTACCTCCCATGCTGCAAGCATTTCTATAGAGGCATTTGAAGCTACCCACTGCTACCTCCCCCTCTCCACGTGTTTCCCCCAAGCTACAACCACCTACACTCACCTGACTTACCTGGCTCAGCGGCAGAACGTCCTCTCCTCTCTCGGCTGGCCCTTCCCCCAGCAAAGCTAGTTTAAAACCCACCGCACGAGATCAGCCAACCTAGAAGAAGAGAAACGCTTACCCTTAGGCAATAGGTGAAGTCCATCCTCCGCCAGCATGCTCCGCATAGAAAAATGCAGGCTGTGATCGAAGAATCTGAAGCCCACATCATAATACCAACCCCAAAGGCGCTGGTTTACAGCTGCGATACATGCCTCATGTCGCCTTCCCCATTGACTCACCAGCAGAATGGAAGAAAACACCAGCTGCGCTCCAGTCGCCTTGAGCTGTCTTCCAAGAGCCTTGAAGTCTTCAATGATGTCCTCCAGCCGGCCTCTCGAAGCGTCATTGGTCCCCACATGGACTACCACTAACGGATGGTAATCTGTGGGCCTAACAGTCTTCCGGACGCGCTCCGTGACGTCCTGAACTCGCGCTCCAGGCAGGCAGCAGATCTCTCGGCCCAGGACGGCAAACCAGGACTGGTTTGTCACACATGACCACTTTGAGCCAGCCATCCTTTTTCAGGAGGGGTTGGGAGGTCATTAATAAAATGTCTAAGGTGTTCAGACCAGGGGCTGTAGGTGACAGCCAGAGGCATTTGAACTTCATTTACAGGGTCCATGAATGTAAATGTTCTCTGGGATATTTTTCTTCTCAGAAATTCTCAAAATTCATCTTCCACACATGGAAGATTTCTTTTAGCTAAGCTGTTAATTCATCTTTTCCTCATCACTAATTGCATTGGGGAAGTGATTATCAAGTCCTTTGTTTGTGTATAATAGATTTTAGCCAGTTGATCAGTTGCTTTCTCATCCTATCTGCTGTTCAGTTTCTTATACATGTCAGTTAACATTGCTTCTTACTGCTCTTTTTACAGCTCTTGTCTTTTTTGCGTAAGTGACTTGATCTTAATTTATCTTTGCCACTTATTTTGCTCTTTCTTTCAGTAGCTCTTTGAGTTTCCTGCTTGGTTTTCCTTATGTGACTTAGTATCACAGGATACATTTTCAGTGGCTGTAAATACAACCTGCTTCCTTGCATTCCAAAGCATATCTGCATCAAGTACTTAATTATTATTATTACTAGCAGTTGCCTGTCATGAATGATGGAGTGTTTCAGGGAGTGTTTATACGGCCCCCCCACTCCCAACTTACCCTTCGGGGTCAGCCATATAAATAGTCTCACAGCCACCACCTCCTCCTCCAGCCTCCTGCATGGTGGCTCCTTCCCACCTGCCTCCGCCTCCTCCCCCGGTGCAGCAGGGCTGCTTCCCCCACCTGAGGAGGCGACAGCAGTGGCTCCCTCCTCATCTGCCCACCTCTGCTTTTGCCTACTCCCCATGAGCAGTGGAGCTCCCACCTCATTGCCTGAGGCAGCAGCTGCTCCCTCCCTGCCTGAGGGGGCGGAGCCCATGCAGCCAGTCGCCACTGGCCCTCTCAGTGGCACATGTGCAGTTTCCCAAAAGCGTTATGGACAGACAGACAGAGAGACTAAGCCCTTCATTATATTAGAATAACAAGACTATAGGCTGGCTTTTTCAGAGTCCTGGCTTTCAGATATAAACTAACTTCCACCATTTCTTCTTTTCCCCCTAGATTCCCTTTATTCTTTTTTTCTTTGGAAATAGCCCAAAGCTAGTTATTAGGACCCTGTGTTGGAGCATTTGCTCTCAAGGCATCTATGTTTTACTTCTGTTCTTTCTTCATTTCTAGTTTTTGTGTAATCTGCCTGTATAGAATGGCTCTCCCTCTTGTTGATGACTCTATCCGCATCTTTCTCTGGAAACCTCAGTGCACCAATTCCACATTCTGGGTTTTCACAGAAAACCACTTTCTGGGTTTTAACCACATTCAGGGTTAAAAATGTGTCTCACTTTTCCTTTTTTCCTTTATCCAGACTCCAGTGGACTATGATACACTGCACAGTATTTACCAACTTATGTGTTCATATCCACTCCTGTGATGATCCTCCCGTCGGATGGGAAAGACTGCTGTTAGTAGACTTGAGGAAGCATTAGGTTGCATGATAGGAGTAGATTACAAATAGCTAGGCCAAATGATATCAAGCAGTTAGGCTAAGGCAAATCATTATCATTGACCATCCCTTGCAGTCGAGGATGATTTTTTTCCATGATTGTCTTATCTGTGGGTCCAAAGATGGCTGATGAGGCCCATATGGGATCAACAGACTGTTCAGCATGCATTTCTGTGCAAGGTGAGTGGCTCTGGGATCTTCCTTCATTCCATGACATGCTGTTTCTGCTGCTCCCACTTTTCCATCTCCTGTTATTGTCATAAGATTTCAAAGTACTGAGACTGTCAAAGCAGAATCTTCCTCTGTTTGGGGCGGCCCTGGGTAATAGTTTCCTGTAAGCTGATGTTGATGTTGCATTTTTTCAACTTGGCCTTGAAGACATCTTTGAAGCGCTTTCTCTGCCCTCTTGAATGTACACCTTGACTGAGCTGGGAGGATAAAACTTGCTTTGGGAATCTGGAGTTGGAAATCCAGATGACATGGCTGGCCCAGCAAAGTTGATGTCTTGTAATCGTTGCTTTGATGCTCATAGTATTCGCTTGTGAGGGGATGCCAATGTAGGTGCGTCTGTCTTCTCACTGGATTTGAAGGATCTTCCTCAGGCAGCATTGATGGTACTTCTCCAGTAACTTGATGTCTCCTGTACATTGTCCACATCTCAGCTCCATACAATAAGGTGGGGATCATGACTGCTTGATAAACCATGAGCTTGGTTTTGAATCTGATATTGTGATCTTTGAACACCCATTTCTTCAGGTGTCTGAAGGCTGCACTTGCATGCTTGAGGCAATGAGAATTTATAGAACTAGAAACAGTCTAGGTAATGTTGTAGGTGTAAAATCTAGGTAGTTAGGAAAATTTTGAGTTAGGATACAAAAACAGGAAAAGATCATGGAAATGAAAGGCTTTAAGTTTAGGCTTCCCTGGTCTTATTTGGCCTACCCACAACATAATAGAATAACACATAGGAGGCCTGTTTTCAGTATTTGCATTCAGGCTTCTTGTTATCAGTGGGCTAATAAAGGGCAGTTCTGTTTTCATCTTATATCCTCTTGCACTGAAATCTTGTTCAGGCAGAGGAAGCCATCTACAGATGTTTGATACCCTTCCTTTCAGGACTTTGTCTTTTATAACTTGTATAAAGTAGGTTGTCTTAACAGGTTGATCACTTGGCCACTTGTCAGTGATTTTTAAAATCTTAGAACCGAAGAAATTTAGTGGGTTAAGATTCATTTTTTTTCCTTGGAAATTGTAGTGTTAATCTCTTTTTAGGTTAAATAAATAGCTATGCTTTTGTAGCCTTTCCAGGTTCTATTTTCCTATTTGTGACCATTTATTTTTCTCTCTTCTAATCTGTTTGATTCTTTGTAAACATTTTCTTTTTTCCACCCAAGTACACAGAGGGAACAAGAACTTTTGCATTTGCCCAGACTGGGCCTAACTTTTAAGGGCTGGAGTGAGTGAGGCCTGTGGTTTAGCTGTCCTGACTGTTTTACTCAGCCCATTTGGGGCCAGGGAGTAGATCTAGGGTTGTTGCAGGTGGTGCCTATTTTCATGCAGTCTTAGCAGATGAATTGCCCTGACTCCTTGATTGAGACTCAGTGGGTCTCGAACTCCACCCTGTCCTCATTGCAGGGGGAGAGTAACCAGACATAACCACCCTTTATGCACTTCCCCATACAGGATATCAGGGTCCTGCACCAGACTTGATCAGCCGTATCCAGCGACAGGAGGTGGAGCTCTGGGTTTGTGAGGAAGAGAACCCTGGAGAAAGTGTGTGGTCTGTGGGCCTGTCCTCAGGTGAGTCATGGCAATTCCTCTTACCCCAACTCCTTAGGACCTCTCAGCAACAGAGTGGCAGAGGCAGCTGAAACCTTCAACCATGCCCATCAGCCATGTATCCTAAAATTCAAGTCCCAGAAACTGAGCCCCTTGGTTGGGACTGTGCCTCAGGGTTTGGGGCCTGCGCACAGGAGAGTTGATACCCCAGTTGAAGATTGTCCTTTCTCTATAATGCTCTCTGGCAGGGCATGATGGGACCTGTATTGCTTTATGTCATGGTGAGTGGAAACTGGGTGCCATTAGGGATTAGGCCATAGAGGATCTCAGCTTCTATTGCCCACTGCTGCTGGTTCCTCCTGCTTAACTAGAACTTCCCTTCATAACAGATAGGGGAATAAAGACAACCTTTAATCATTAATTTAGGTTGCATTACATGGCTAGCAGATGCAGGTGGGATTCACAACCTCTCGTGTTTCGGGGAAAGGAAACTCTTCATGGTTCACAGTAGAATCTCTTTATGCTGCATCTCGGGCCCGGAGCAGTACAAACCCTGGGCCCTGAGACCCAGTCCATGTGCATGTTCACCTCAAGGCCTTTGTCTTGATGCAGATTCCTCTGATATGGAGGGCTCCTGGGACTTGTTGGCAGAGGAAAACTCCATGGACTCATTCCCCAGAACGAAGACTTCTGTGCAACTAGGTAGGAAGCTGAACTCTGTTCCTCCTAGAAAGGAGATCTGGAGAGCTCATTTCTGGCCTGGCTGTGAACTGCTGAATCATGATTCTCCCCTCCCAAAATGTTATGAATGTGTGTGTTATGTTGACCTTCTGTAGCTTTTCTTTTTATTCCTAGCAGCCCTTAGGGCTTGCTTATACCACAGCAGTGGTCTGTCCCAGAGAGGGCAGTGCTTATCATGCCCCTGTACCCATGCCTGCTGATGCATTGAAGACCCAGAAGTTTTCCAGTGAGGCCACTTTAGTTGTTTTCTCATATGTTGTTTTTGGGATTACCAGAAACTGATAGCTAGAGCATAAGCATTGGGAATTAGCCCCAAACAGCCTCACTGATGAAGTCATGGGTCTACAACATTGACTCCCAAACTTTTGGTACTGGGGGCACACTTTTTTCTGGATGAAAATTGGTAGCACACTTCAGTCTTGCACCCAAAGAAGTATGTTTGTCTGAGCATATATAATTTCTTTTCAAAATGTATAATGCATTTCTTTTCCCTGCTAAAAGAAATACCAGTGTTGAGGTATATGGTTAAAAAATGACACCCAATAAATATATCTTTAAACAAAGAATTAGTTTTTATATCATTGGTTCTCAAAATTTTGGCCTCAAGGCCATTCCATAACACTTCTGAGTTTTGTGGCATCCAGATTGGAAGTCATAGAGATTAGATCTAACTTCAGAAAAGAGACTGGGGGGCTTTGAGGCTAAAATTTGAGACTCACTGATCTATCTGGTGCCCCTTAAGGGTACTGGGGACCTATCCTGCTGTGCCCTGCTCTTTCCACCACCATCTGTCTTCTCACCCACAACCCCTAGTCTGTACCTCAAGGAGCAGTGGCAGCCCACACAGCTCCTGAAGGGTCTCATGACAGTGACCACCCTTATGGCTCTGGGAGCATGGAAGGAGTGGAGGGGATGAGCGGGGTTACCCACATGGCTCTTTCTGTGCACCTGTCTGCTTGCAGCAGTGCCCACTGAGAGTGTAGGGGCTAACATAGGGGCTGCATGGGGGTGGAGAAGGCAGCAGCAGTTCTCAGAGGAGCAGCTGCAGGCACTGCTGAAGTAGTTGGGGCAAGTGCTGAATTCTAGATGGGTGTGGAGAGCCTTTACCTCCTCACAGGGTGGGTATCTCATGGCACACTGTTTGAGAATCACTGGTCTTTAGCGTGGCAGCAAACTTGGGTGCCTGGAGGAGTGCTCAAACTCCCCAGGGCCCATCGCTGTTGTGTAAATGAGCCTCATTCTTCCATTAGGCAGGCACCTCTTTTCTCCTAGCCTTAGAAAGTATGGAGTCAGTCAGATCCTGTGCCAGCAGACACCTACCACATGGTTCTAACCCAGAAGGGTCAGAGGTGATATAGTTCTTCCAGTATGGTAAAGAGGTCACCAGCCCTGTGTGCCCACTAAATGGGGCACATGCATAAATTAAAAGCTGCTGCTGTGGCCACTGCAGTGGCAGTAGCTGGCCTGGCCCTTGCCATCACCTCTGCCACTGCTGCCACCCAGAGCACAGAACTTAGCTATTAACCTGTGAGTTCTCTGCTCTTAGATGAGGCTTGGATTTGGGACAGAAGCACTTGGAGTCTGAAGCTCACTAGGGAACATTAACACAGTGACCTGGCCCTCCATCCTGAACTTTGGGAACATTTGAAATTGGGCCTCTTGTTCTCATGTGGTACCCAAGTGCAAAGGCCCAGCCCTTGCTCTGGTACACATGCCTGTCAAAAAGGCACAGGGACTAATATTTGGGTTCCCTTCTCCACCCAGCAGGTGCCGGAATGCTGAGCAGAGCTGAGCAGCAGCCTCCTGAGGAAGAGCCTGCAAACCCAGAGCTGGTTCCAGCTAGAAACCAGTTCCCTGGGCAGTGGGCACAGAGAGTAGCTGAGCCCCAAATGAGCCCCATGTGCAGGGAAGGATTCCAAGGGCAGAGGGACTCAAGAAGCCCTGAGGGCAGCACTCCTATGGGAGAGACATTGTATATATGTGGAGAGTGTGGTGAGAGCTTCAGGGGCCAACAAGAGCTTTGGGCACATGAGGGGACCCACAGGAAAGAGACAGCCCACCCCAGTGCTGAGTTGGGAAAGAGTTTCTATGAGTCCCATCTCATGGAGCAGCAGAGAACACAGTCAGATGAGTGCCCCCACCTCAGTCTTGACTGCAACAACAGCTTCATTCAGCTATCTCCGCTTGTCCATGCTGGGCAGAAACCACACCGCTGTGCTCAGTGTGGAAAGAGCTTTCGGCAGAGGGCTACTTTGGCCCAGCATCAGCGCATCCACACTGGGGAGAAGCCCTATCACTGTGGGGATTGTGGGAAGAGTTTTGGGCACAGCTCTGCTTTTGCCCAGCACCAACGTATCCACACAGGGGAGAAGCCCTTTCACTGCGGGGACTGCGGGAAGAGTTTCAACCGCTCCTCCAACCTCCGTGCCCACCAGCGCCTGCATGCCAAGGAAAAGTCACATCCGTGCTCAGAGTGTGGGAAGACCTTCAGTAGTCCATTGCGGCTCCGCTCCCACATGAGCCTTCATACAGGGGAGAAGCGGCACCCCTGTTCAGATTGCGAGAAAAGCTTCAGTAGCCCAGCGCAGCTGAGCGTCCACCGGCGTGTGCATACAGGAGAGAAGCCTTACCAATGCGCAGAGTGTGCAAAGACCTTTGCCCGCCCAGACCTCTTCCAGCTCCACCTGCGCGTGCACCGGGGGGAGAAGCCATACCACTGCCCAGAGTGTGGAAGGAGCTTTGTACGCCCATCCTTTCTTCGGGAGCACATGCGCCTGCACACGGGGAACAAGCCCTACCAGTGTGGGGAGTGCGGGGCGAGCTTCCACTACCCGTCGCAGCTGCGCATCCACGAAAGCCTACATACTGGGAAGAAGCCCTATGCCTGTGCAGACTGTGAAAAGAGCTTCAATAGCCCAACCCATCTCCAAGTGCACCAGTATGTGCACACTGGGGAGAAGCCGTACCATTGTGGGGAGTGTGGGAAGCGCTTCAACCGCCCAGCCTATCTCCGTGTACACCAGCGCATTCACACAGGGGAGAAGCCATGCCTCTGCAGGGAATGTGGGAAGAGCTTCAGGGATCACTCTGCTCTCAACAAGCACCAGCGAACCCACCGACCAGCCCCTTGCCATTGATATGGGTTGTCTTGTGCAAGCTCTCACATCAGCTCCCTCCCTACACTCTGGGGGGGTTTACAGAACACTAAATGGTGAAGAGAAAGTCACTAGGGATTCATTATTGACTGTCTCTCACCAGACAAGAACAAAGGGTTACCACATGAAACTAGCGGGCAGTCAGTTTTAAAACTAACACAAGGAAGTTGTGTTCCCCCCCCACAAGCATAGCATTAAAGTGTGGAACTCATTGCCACCAGATGTGGTGGAAGCTGAGAGTTTAGCCAGATTCAAACAGGGATTGGACACATTCTTGGAGGAAAGGGGCATCAGGAGCTATTGAGCACAGGGGTTAGGAATATAGCCTCTGAATCAGAACTTCCTAGACCTTAAACTGTGGAGGCTGCAAGTGAGAGGAACAGTAGAAAAAAACCCTGATCATACCCAGTACATTCTCGGTTTTAGTATCCACTCTCTGCTGCTGTGTGACATAGGAGACTGGGCAAGATGGACCTGTGGTCTGACCTAGGAAATGGCAATTCTTATGTGCTATAAAATGGCGTTGGGGTGAGGTCTGGTACCTGACCTGAATTCCCCACCACCTTTGCCTTTTGCCGGATTTGCATTGGCCTTGAGAATGTGAGCGTTTTCCTGGGAGTCTCCTAAATGCATTGTAGTTGGGGTTTGGGCCCACAGCAGAAAACAGGCTCAGGTCTGTTTTTCAGGGACTTGACTTCTTCCAGGTTGATTGCTCAGGAGTCTTGTAAATATTCTGTAGTTGGAGTTTGAGCTGCAGCTGGAACAGAAGAGACAAGTGGGCTCAGCTGTGTCAGGGGTTCCTTCCAGCTTGGTTGCCCATGTTTTACTTAAGGGTGCCCTTTGGCATTGCCCAAAGCAGGGCTAGAGAAGCATTCTTTTGCTTTGGGGAATTTAGCACTGGTTTTGTTGGGGGAGGGAGAAGAGTTAGGTGTGCTTTTTTGGGGAGTTGGTAGAGGTGTTTTGGGGGGGGTGACAACTGAAGCTTCTCTGCAGAAGAGTTGAAAGAAACACTTTGGGGACGGGATATGAGATCTCCCCTGAGCTTGAGGCAAAGTGCTGCAAATGGGCGGGAGGGAGGGAGTGTCAGGGATTGTAGGGATGAGGTTCGGAAAGTGTCTTGTATCTGGATGGGAATTGCAGCTGGGAAGTATAGTTGTGTTGGCTGGGCGGGTGGTTAACTGTGTGCAGGGTGATGGGGAATTGGGAGTTCTCACATGTTGGTTGGGGAGTCCTGTTTTAAGGTAAGCCTCACTGAGACTTTTGACTAGGACAGGATATAAAGGAAATCAGTAAAGAGCTAGAGTCACTCCAGCCAGGCAGGGGGTTTTCCCTGCGAGTCACTGTCTGAAATTCAGCTTCCCCAAGAGAGATTCTGGCTGCCTACTCTATGGAGTGTCCACAGCACAGTGATAACGTCGGTGGCCTTGTGTAGACAGCCTAGGGCAAGCAGAGGAGGGAGCTGCACCACTTTTCTTGATGATGTGGGTTGAAGCAGGCAAACACTTCTCTGCCCTCAGGCACTTTGCTGGAACAACTGGGTCAGCTGGAGGATGGGAAATTCCATATCCCTACCTGACCTAAACATTCTGGAAAAACATCAATGTCTCCATCACCTGTTCCACTCTTCTTTTCCCTTTCTAATTGCCTTAAAATACCCCAGATGATAATCTGCTACTTCCTCAGCACCCCTGACACCCCCAAAGCCCCTCTATCATTTTCCCTTCTGTCCCAGCATCCCTGATTCTCTTCACAACCCTTGCTCCTCACACCCTCAAAGTCCACTTAAGCCCATCTTCCTCACTGCCCCCAGCACCCAACCATTCCTCCATGCTGCACCTCCCCACAGTGAGCTTGGCCTGAGTGGGGTGAATAGTTTCTCAGACTCAGGACCGAGCACATATAGGGAGGATGTGGTGTATGCTTGGGGACACATTATAGCCCTTGCCATCTCCCCTGACCTTAGCAGAGGAGAGTAGAGTGGACATGGGGATTGGATTGGTACAGACTGGGGAAGAGGCTTTGCCTTCTGTAGTAAGAGCACAGCCTCTACCTGGGATCTGTGGAGCATATATTAACCTTTTACAGCAGCAGTACATTGGCTGCTGTGGTTCCCCTGCTTTACCTGTGGCAGGTTTAGGTGTGATGTCTTGTGTTTGGGTTGATGGTAGTTCTACAAAGCATTTAGATGATGGATTTGTATAGGATGGTTTGGATAGAGATGACCTTGCCTCAGGCAGGGGGTTGAACTAGATGTGACCTCTGGAGGTGCCTTCCAGCTTGGCTTCTTTACAATCCTATGATATATGTATATAAAGGAATGTTAGGAATGTGTCTGGTGGGGGGAGTAGAACCACTTATGGGGAGACTGGGATTTATTTGAGGTATCTGTGGGGAGCAAGAAACTGCAGAATGCATAATCTTTGCAGTGATAGGTTTGGATTGGTGTTGCAGTGTGGATGCTTGAGGGATGGGGAGCTCTAGGGGGGGTCCTGGTGTGGCTTCAGAGGCCATGAAGCCTTAACAGAGTGAGAGGCATACAAGGATCTTTGATCACATTTGTAGGATTGGTCTTTTCATTGGGACTTTTCTCTGCTGTCTTTTTTTTTTTTATCTGCATCCTCCAGCATAGACTTTTCTTCGCTCCCCCATTTTTTCTCTGGGAAACATTTTCCATGCGTCTCCTGGCTGTTTCCTTGGCCAGTGTCAGAAGCATCTTTTGAAGAAATTCATTTCAATCTTTGTTACAAATACAACGCGGTCTGCGTATTGGATTCGTTCATGCAGGATCCAGTCCTAGAACTTAAGGGACAGGACAGCTCATGGTGGGAGAGAGCAAAGGGCCTATTATCACTCAGTTGTGCTGAAACTTTGAACGCTAATTTTTATTTCTTCTGCATTTCCTCTGAACAGTTTCTGACAAAATCCTTTATGGCTAAACACTTGGGGGTATCATTTTCTTTTCTTTTTCTTCTTTCTTTTTTCTCTTTTTTTTCTTTCTTAGTTTCTTTCTCTTCTTCTTCTTTTTTGTGGGGGGTAGTTTCCCAAAGAGGTTGTTCTTTTAAAAAGATGAAGCTTTCTTTCCAGACACCATAACCCAGAATATTGGAAAAGGTTCAAATGAGATGCATCGATTTTTACATTTGTCTTTCTTGGAAAAATGAGGTCTTTTTCATTTTATCTTTACCAGAGAAATAGTTCCCTGAAAACTAAATTGAAGAACAATCATTGTAAAAATCAATTGTCATGGATTGCTTGTCTAAATATCAGAACTATGTGACCCAAGGTACCATGTTCCATAAAATAGTTTTTTTTAGACTCCAAAAAATTTAGATGGAGAAGATGCTGGGTACTTTTCCTTTTTTGCTAAAAAAGAAAGCTCTACTTTCATCCCCATCAGGGAAAGGGGTAGCCAGGAGGTGGGGCAGAAAGGGACACCAGGAATTGCCCTAACTGAGGAGTGTGCTGGGCTGAGGGGAGCTATTACTGGCCTGAAATTAGCCCTCCTCTAATCACAGCTGTTTCTGCCCCATCCCCTGCTCTGCCCTCCATCCCAGTGAGGGGGCAGGTGGGGGGGGAGCTGGGACAACTGCCACAAGTCTGTCCTGTCCCCCTCAAAAGGAAACATATGGTGGGGGGACACTTCCACCCCCAGGAGAGCCTGGGGTATTATTTTCTACTCTGAGAATTCTATTTTTAAACAAAATCTTCCCTTTTGTTTGCTGCCCCCTTTTCAGCCTTAAGGGGTTAACCATCACTGTGAGGTTATTTTCTGAGTGCTCCCTGGGGAGGGGGGTGGGAGGGCAGTTGGAGGTATATCTTTACCTCAGGTGGGAGAGGGGTAAGAGCCTCATGCTGGGGGGACACCAAGGGAAATGGCTCCCCCCCATGAAGAGCGGGGCATCCCTTGCAATGGACCTTAATATCACAGGTCTGCAGACAGTCCTAGACTCAGAGCCTACAAAGATTATTTATTTCTTGCTGTCCCTGCCTGGGCCGAACTGGGAGGACCTGGTGCTTTGTATCCAAGAAAGCATTTCCTGACCTAGACAGGGTTCATTGCTTTGGCACACGTGGATCTGTTCGTCTCAGCTCCATTCAGCTTTTCCCAGTTCAGGCCCGTGCAGCATGCCCCAGCCTCTTAGCCATCAGAGGCAGGGACCCTCATTCAAGACATGGCCCAGCCTCCTCACCCTCATTGTCTGGGGCAGCCCACTGCTGTGGGACCCTGCTGCTAAGTGGGGGGGCAGGGTTGGCCATTGTCCTCCCAGAGAGCCATGGGTCAGGACACCTAGTTCCAGCACCAGATACAGCCAGCTCTGAGGCAGGGTGGCTGAGGAACGGCCACATATAACACTGAATGGGGAAGGCTTGTCCTCTTTGTAGAGGCAGTTAGCTCTGAGGTAAGGACACTGGGGAGCAGCCGTGTATAATGCTGCAGTTAGGGCTTGCTAGCTGTAACCTGTAGCTAGCTCTAGAGCAATACAGCTAGGGAGTATATGCATGTAACAAGGTGCACTAGGAATAGCCACAAAAGGATGCCACTGAGATGCAGCCAGTAGCTGTGCAAAATTTCAGTGGCCATTTCATTTTGACACTTAAGAGTCATTTCGAGGGCAAAACAGCAAAATTGAAGCGAAACAAAGGCCGTCAAAATAGCTTTGAAACAAAACAAGACTAGTTGAAACGTTTCGACCATAGCGCTGGGGATGGGAAGTCAGTCCACACTCCATGAATTGCTCTTGCTATCCCATATCCAGACCTAGTTTTGGAGCCATGCAATGTTCACAGAGCATCACTTAACCCCAGCCTCCTTTGAGCTCCGCTCCACTGAGACCAGGTTGAGAGCTCCCTTTTCTCCACTGGGTACCACAATGTGGAACAAGATCAACTTGCACCATCCCTGCCCCTCTTGTTGCTCCATGGCTTTGTGATGCAATGACTGGTACATGACCTTCCTGCCTGAGAAGGGCATTTAAAGGCTGTGATGGATGTTAGGGCCTCCAGGCCTATTGCTGCAGTTCTTAACCCTAAGATGACTGGGGGCGTATTTTATCAAGAGAAGCCAAAGCAAGTTCCTCCAAACTAGATGACAGCTTACTGAGATATTATCCATCAGGCAACATGACACAGAGCAGCTATATATAGCAGAAAATACACAGATGTCCTTGCTGCCTGGTCATGAGGTGTCAGGCCCCCATGGTTTGAAGCAAGTTCCACGCTCCCATCCCTCTGCCTTGGTGTGAGAGAGTTCAGGTTCAAATCTCTGTATTCCCACCCATTTATCTGAGAGACCGATCTCAGCCAGTGGAGCAGGGAAACTCAGTCATGACTTGTGACCATTATTCTTTCCTGGGGTCTTCTTATTAGCATGGGGCATTATCCCTGGCCTGTGTATTTCAAGTCCCTTGAAACTATCCCTTACAATCCACTTCTCTGACATGCTTATGGTTATGAGTCAGACTGTACTGCAGATCACAGGGTCTAGGAGGAGGAATGTAGTCCAGTACAGCAAAAAAAAAAAAAGGGGTGAGGGGCACTCAGGACTCCACAACACAGTTTAGTGTAAAAGCTTTTATTTACTGTCAATCAGGTGGTCGGTCCAACTGATGGGATATAGGCAAGAGCACACAAGCCTAAAGTTGTCCTGAAAATAGGTATCTTGAGACTTCCATTACTTTTTGATTCATCCTACCGCAGTCACACATTTGTATGCAGCTAGATAATATTCCTTTCTCTTCCCAAAGAATCACTGGAGAGCTCAGCACCATAGATGGAGAAGGAAGTCGAGAACAAACACCGTGTAGAGATTTTTGCTGCATTCCAGCAAGGAACAAGATCCCAGGGGTTGCCTGTGGTAGACAACTGCTAGTTCAGAGGCAGATGGAAACAATCTGACTGCAGGGGAAGCTGTAGGTTCAGTCTTAGGTTGCCCTAGCCCTTGGCAGCCACTTCACCAACCTCACTGGATGCTGTGGAAAAGCTTTGGAATCTAGACACATGGACACAAAAGGAGTCTTTACACATGCTGGAGGGGAAGAGCTTTTAATTAAGGTGGCTCAACAAATTTTAAAGCACCCCTGCTGGCATTCTGAAATGCAGGGATGCTGGATACACATGATGCCAAGGCTGCTGATACACTCTGACCAGAATGCTCCAGCTGACTGATTAATTGAGCAGATTCAATTAACTGGGTCTGCTCCAATGCATTCTAATTAAAATCAGTTGGAGCAGGGGTCAAGTATGTGTACAGGTACATAAATACACTCCAGCTCTGCCTATGGTGGCTTTCTCTGCAATGTTTCCCATTGGTCTGGCATGGTAGAGAGACAGGCTGAGATCCTGAGTCTCAATACGTGGCTGAGACAATGGTTTAGAGATGAGGGGTTTAGGTTTCTTAGGAACTGATGGACCTTTTGTAAAAAGGGGGAGACTGTACAGGAGGGATGGTCTCCACTTGGGCCAAAATGGGACCAAACAGCTGGTGTGTATCATTAAGGAGGTGACAGAGCAGCTTTTAAACTAAAAACTAGGGGAGAGCCAACAAGTATGGAACAGCACACGGTTCAGATTGTCACTTTCTATAAGTGAAGCCATAAACAGTAGGGATAAGAAATAGGGAGGCAATACACAGATGAAACACAAAGACCAGCATGAACAAGTACATTTACTGAAGAAAAGGTCACATACAAGTATCCAACCAGGCAACAAGAAAAAATATGTGCACCTTTAAACTAATGCCAGAAGTCTTAAGTTTCAAAATGGGGAGGGCTTGAATACTTAGCAGTAAACAATGATATTGACATAGTAGGCATCTCATAAATATGGTGAAATAGGAAAAATAAATGGGATGCTGTAATACTAGGATTCAAATTTTACAGGAGAAACAATAGGTTGTAATGGTGGAAGAGTGACATCTACATTAAAGACTGCATCAAATCAAAATTATCAATTTTTCAATGGATAAGAGAGGTACCACAGAATCTGTAAGGATGGAAATTTCGGGTTTCCATAGAACAAAAAAATACACCTGGGATATACTATTGATCTCTAGATTAGGATGGCAGCAGCAAGCTAAAAATGCTAAGGGAGTTGGGAGAGGCTGTGAAAGCAGATGTTAATTAATAGACTGGGTCTGTCTTTCCTCAGGCCAGGATGGAAAGACCAAATTGCTTAATGTTATAAAAAACTGAGTTCTGGAGTAGTAGGCTTGGAGTCTACAACAAAGGCCACTCTTGACCCAGTCCTAAGTAGTGGACAGGATTGGTGCAAAGGTTTAAGTGTTACTAAGCTACTCTGCAATAGTGACTACAATGCAATTGGACTTGACATCCACATCCAAGGGATGTGAGCAAACGGAACAATAAACAGGACAGTTTGCAAGCAGTTTGCTGGAGGCAAGAGGAAGAAGAGCAGGAGGAGCAGGCACTGGATCCTGCTCCGAGGAAGTAAGTGATCTTGGTCTGTTTGGTGAGCTGGTTGTTTAGGCTGGGGCCTCTGAGCAGTTGGCGAGTGCTGCTTGCTGAGTGATTGCTGTCTGTGTCTGTCAAAAGACTTAATTGGGGGGTTAAACCAGCCCAAGCCAAAGAGTACAGAAGGAAAGCAGCTGAGGGACCAAGGGAGCAAGGGAATAGGGGAGTACAAACAGGGCAGCTTGAAAGCATTTCCCAGGTTAGTTTGCCACCCCACTTTTTGAAAAGGAGCCTTCAGAGTAAGTTTCTCCTTTTAATCAAGAGTAACTAACCTAGATATCTAGCTGGAAAAACTTAAATAACTTAAATAATGTAGCATTTATATCTTGGCTTACATTTCAACACTTGAGTTTCTTGTTTAATATGTAGCTGCCATTAGGGCAGAGTACTGTTGAACAACAGATGAATCCACAAGATCTACATGTTTAATCAAAGGGAACCAATTAATAAAAGCATCTCTAAAAGACCAATCTCAGTTTTTATCACTTGAAGAAAAAATGCAAGCAGAAATTCAAAGTGGGCACTACCTAGTTAATTGTACCAGGTGTAGTATGTACATATAAATCCCCTTATAAATTCATGGTGCAGCCACACTTTGAATACTGTGCCTGGTTCTGGTCTCCACATCTCAAAAATGAGAAGAACTAGAGAAGGATAACTAGGCTGATTAGAGGTTTGCGGGGGGGCCTTCTATATGAGGTGAGACTAAATAGGTCAGGTCTATTCATTTCAGAAGAGCTTGAGCAGGATATAAGGGTTTTCAGCATACTAAATGGTGAAGAGAAATGAGGATTTATTGACTCTCTCTCTCTCACCAAACAAGAACTAGGGGTCACCACATGAAACAAGGCACTCAGTTTAAAATGAACAAAAGGAAACTTTTTTACCCATTGTGTAATTAATTAATTGTAGACTATGATCAAGGTGTGGCAAGTGAGAAAGTGAGGTTAGAATGAGAGAGCTGGAATAGAAGTAAAGTGTGACCATCAGTAAACCAAAAAAAAAAAAAGCTTAAAAAAGTCCACCATGCCAATATGTAACTTTAGGAAGGGAAATTACATAAAAATGAGGAAATCAGGAAAAAAGGAGTAGTAAAAAAGGTAAAAAGCCTGCAGGCAGCTTGGAAGCTGTTAAACATATCAGAGGCTCAGGAATAGTGTATACCACAAACCAGGGTACCAAGGGATTCAATAAGATCCCCTGCATGGTTTAATAGGAGAGTTAAGGAAGCCAATCAAGGCAAAAAGTCATCCTTCAATGAAATGGAAGGTGTGGCCAAAATAGGAAAACAGGAAAGCCCACAAACTGGCAGGTCATGTGTAAGTGTAAAATATGGCAGGCCGAAAAAAGAAAAATTGAGTATCTCCAAGATGCTAAAGTTAATAATAATAAAAACTTTTAAAAAAAATACTTCAGAAGCAGGAAGCCAGCTAGAGGGTCAGTGGGACCATTAAGTGATTGAAGTGTAAAAGGTGCACTTGGGATGATAAGGCCACAGCAGAGAAGCAAAGCACCAGTGTTTACCGCAGAAGATACTGGGGAAATCCCCATGCCAAATCAATTACAGCATGGAACTTGTTGCCACCAGTTGTGGTAGAAGATGATAGTTTATCAAGATTCCCCGAGGGACTGGACACATTCTTGGAGGAAAGGGGCATCCATAGCTATTGAGCGCAGGAATAAGGGGCATGACTTCTAGATCAAATCTTCCCAGACCTTAGAGCCTGGAGGGTTCAGTGGGAAAGGAACAGGGGGAAGAAAACCCTGGTCAGACCCAATTCACTCTCCCTTTCCACTCTGCTGCGGTGCTGGGCAAGATGAACCTATGGTCTGACTTGGTATGGTTCATGGCAGTTATGATGTCCTTAGGTTCCAGAAATATTCATGCTTTCATGAACATCACAGCAATATCTGGACTTTATCAAGAGGAGGGGAAAAATCTCATGATTCTTATGTTACTCCTTTGCTTCTCATCTCCAGGGCCAGTACAAACCCAGCACCTGGTGAATGGGGAAGTGGTGGCATTTCAGGCTAGGTGTCAGGCTTCCCTTTCCTGAGAATGGCACCTGGGAATACAGGTACATAGGGCATACTGAGCACTGCCCTCTCTGAGATAGGGCTTGCTTGTACCACAGCAGCAGTCTGAGGTTTGCTGAGCTTACAAAAAGAAGCCAAAATGGCAGCCCTTGTCCCTCAAGGAAATATTCTGGGAGGGAGGATTTGCAGCTGATGACCCACAATAGAGTACAAGATCTGGGGAGGAAAGTGAGGAAAAAAAACTGCCAGAAACTGTCCTGTGTCAGTCACAGGGGTCTCATCTGTAGGTGCTCTGGTGCTCAGTGAGATCTGAGCTAGACCTGAAGTGCTTCTTGCACTTGCCGCAGCCAAATGGCTTGTCCCCTGTGTGCAGACGCTGGTGGACACGAAGATTGGATGGGTGGGTGAAGCTCTTCTCACACTGAGTGCAGCGATAGGGCTTCTCCCCAGTGTGCACACGCTGGTGGAACTGGAGGTTGGACAAGCGGGTGAAGCTCTTCGGGCACTTAACACGACCATACACCTTCTCTCCTGTGTGCAGACACTGGTGGGACTGGAGATTGGACAGGCGGGTGAAGCTCTTCCCACAGAGCACATAGTGATGGGGCTTCTTCCCGGTGTGCAGATGCTGGTGCACTCACAAGTGGTATGGGCTGTTGAAGCTCTTTCCACACTCCAGGCAGCATAGCTTCTCCTCACCATGGATGTGCTGGTGCTGGATGAGAGCAGAGCCCTGGTGGAAGCACTTCCCACACTGGCTGCAGCGGTAGGGCTTTTCCCTAGTGTGGATCCGCTGGTATACTTGCAGTGGGGAGGCTTGGTTGAAGCTCTTCCCACAGTAGCTGCAGTGGTAGGGCTTCTCCCCTGTATGAATGCATTGATGGATGCAAAGCTGGGACAGGGAGACAAAGCTCTTCCCACAGTCCTGGCAGATGGGGGGGCATTCACCTGAGTGCATTCTCTGGTGGGTGATGAGACGGCATTTATATCAGAAGCTTCCCACAATTGGCACAGGGTGGGCTGTCTCCTTTCTGTGGGTTGCCCCATACACCGAGCTCCTCTGGGTCCCTAAAGTGCTCACTACACCCTGTGCATGTACATAACACCTCTCCACTGCCCTCATGGCTCCACAAGTCTCTTTGCCCCTTGAATCCTTCCCTGCACTGAAGCTCAATTGGTCTCGGTCCACATAGCACAGGAAACTGGTTTCTGGCTGGAAACAGATCTGAAGTGGCAGGCTCTTCAAGCAGAGGTGAACAGCAGCCTTGTGGTCTTCTGGGACCTGCTGGGAGAGAAAGAAACTCTGAGATTGGCCTCAGTGCTTCTGGCCAAGGGAAAGCTGTGCTATTCTTCTGTGTCCCAAAGCAGGGTTAGGCCTTGGCAGTTGGGTACCCAGTGAAAATAAGGGGTCTAAATTCAAATAGTCCCAATGCTGGGATGGAGGAACTAGGGTGTCCTCTAGTTCCCTGGTGAATTTTGGGTCAAATATCCTAGTGGTTCTGTCCAAAACTGAAGCTGTATCTGAATGGGGAGAACAATATGACTTCAAACCTCTCTTTTATACCCTGATCATACAAAGGCCCAAGCGACTCCCTGAAGACAAATATGGGATATATGTACTGGCATGGGATCTGAATGGCTCCACGCTCTCCAGAGCTGAGGGGGAGACCAGAAGCAACTTCTTGAAGCAAGAATGAAGCAGTCTAAAAGCTTGTCTACACCACAGACATAGTGGGACATGGAGAAGATGGCTGCCATCCTCTAGACCAAGATCTTCACCTGAAAGGCACCTTGGGGATAGAACCCACTGCTTACTCTTGAGAACTTGATCTCTGGTAGTGCTGAGAATGGTACCTGGGTGCATGGGGCATGCAGAGCACTGCCCTCTGAGACAGACCACTGCTCTAGTACAGGCAAGCCCCAAAGGTAGATGGACTTACAAAGAGAAGCCACCATGTCAGCCCCCAGGGAAATATTTTGGGGGGGAGGATTTACAGCTGATAAGCCAGATCCGATATGAGCTCTCCACCTCTGAGTTGGAAGGAGCATAGTTCTGCTTCTTACCTGGTTGTAGGGGAGGCTCTGGTCTGGTTCAGAGAATGAGCCCACAGAGCACTGCTCTGCTAATGTGTCCTCTGTGTCAGAGGACTCTGTACCAGGACAAAGGTCTTGGGGGTTAACCTGCTCATGGACTCTAGTCTCAGGGTGCAGGGCTGCTGCCACTCAGGGCCCCAGAGATGCATCAGAAAGAGGGAGATTCTAGTGCCAGTCATGAGGAGTCTCTCTCTCACAGGGCATGAGTGTCTGTGAATGTCCAACTGCACCAGGAGCCACATGGTGGGTAGCAGAGCCCCAGCCTCTATAGCCCAATCCCTTGAGTCTCTGTCCACCACAAGAACTGCCATGGGACTAGACAGGTCCCAGCATGCCCTTGACTGGAACATTTTTTCCATTGCTGACCAGAGATGGATATTCAGGCTCATTGTACTCCATGGAGACTAAATCTGTGCCTAATATCAAAGCACCAAGTGAAACTTTGGCCCTAAACCCGCATGACTTCCCTGGGGGTTGAGCTGGGGCCCCCTCCCTCCAACATGACAGTGACTCCTACCAAGGTACCTGTGGCTCAGTCTGCAAAAAGGAGGATAATAATAGGAGATATTGCTGAACAGGTGAATCTGGATAGCAGCCTCCTACTTAGGGGAAGAAGGCAACAGTTGTCAGTGCCCACACCATTGAATAGCAGGGAATGGGAATACTCAGCTGTCTGGATGAGACAGATCAGGGTAAGCTCTTGGAGGTCAGTACACGAAGGTCAAGCTCAGGGCTCATTTCCAGGGGTCCAGCTCCCAGTCCCTCTGGTACTGAGAAGTGCTAAGAAGGTAGGGTAGAGAGAACTGACTTGACTCACCTGGGAACAGGCCCTCAGACAATGTGCTTTCTCCAGGGTCTTCAACATCACAGACCCAGAGCTCCACTTCCCCTCCCTGGATGCAGTTGATCAAGTCTGGTGTGGGACCTTAATATCCTGTGTGTGGGAAATGCAAAAAGGGCGGCTACATCTGGTTACTCGCTATACAATATCCACCTGGGATTTGGGGAATGAATCCAATGGAATCAAACATTCTAAGTGGACCTGAAAGGACAGGAAAATGGACATTTAGCATCAAGGTGAAACCACCCAGACAGAATGATAGAAACAATCCGTAAACGGCATTTAAAAGCAAATTTGTTAAAGTTTTAGGACAACTAGAGTACACAATGCTAGACTTCAACATAACCACCATCCATCATGATATAGTTATTAAAGTTTAAAAATGCATAAGGACTTTATGAAGACCCTGTACTAGGGAGAAGAAAGAGAAAGCTTTGAGAGTGAGAGCGATACACACTATATATTATATACACATACACACACACACACACGTGTGTATGTGTATACACTTATATATGGATACATCTTATATTGTTATCAGATTAACTTCAGGCCAAGAACTAGAAATGGGCTTATTCTCAATGATGGTTTGCAACGAAAACTTTTGAAAGTGGAAAGAGTCAATGACAGTGGGATGACAATAGAACTTTATATAGGAGCAAAAAAGTAATTTGTTTCAGCAGTGTATAGAAAAGGATGTCGACCCACACGTGCTCTGAGGGACCAGGATAGGTCTGAGGTGCCTTCCAAGCAAGATGCAGTGTTCTAAAAGAATGATTATGCAAAAACTTTAATATAGATTTTACTTTTTAATTTCTAAACAGGAAACTCTCTTCAACTATTGTTATTCACTTTGTAAGCAGGCTGGTTTCCCCTCTGGGCTTCTTTGTGGGGGGCAGGGGTTAACTCCCTGAGGAGTTTCTTAGCCAGTCCACACAAAAGCAACAGTCTTTAAACAAATGCAACTGGCCGGGCCTGGCCCAGACATGAGGGGACCCCTGTGGCTCTGGCCTTAACAAAGCAATTTGGCCCTTCCATGGTGGTTTTGCCCACCCTGTGTCTCTGCCTGGCAACTTTCCTTCACAGCTTGTTCCCTGCTGCTCTTCTCTCTGGACTTTTCAATCTCCCCAGGAGTCCCTCCCCAGCCAGCAGCCTCCTCACAGTTGGAACTACTCAGCAGGGTTGGCTGCCCCCTCTTGAGGCACTCAGTCCTTTTGGCTCCAGACTCATCCAGCCCCCATAGCCCTGACTTTTCCTCTGCACTACAAAAAACTGCCAGCCTACTTACAGTGGACATGGATGTGAAATATCCTATCACTCAACTGACAGAGATGCTCCAGCAAATCCCCTGGTGTGGACACAGCATAGGGTATTCTATGCTATGAGGTACTGCCATCATAATTAAACTGACCCTGGGAATGCAGACTGATCGGGGGTCAGCAGGGCAGGCCTTATGAGGAGAGGCTACGGGACCTGAACCTGTTTAGCCTCCACAAGAGAAGGCTGAGGGGGATCTTGTGGCCTG
>JAGPOW010000400.1:59398-77419 GCA_030014935.1 Caiman crocodilus | reverse complement strand
GACCCCGGTGCTCTTTCCTGCCAAGGCAGGGGGTCGGACTAGATGATCTGCCCAGGTCCCTTCCGACTCTAGACACTATGATACTATGAAACTATGATACAGTATCAGATATCACATCTGATCCTGTCACAGGTAAAGCAGGGAGATCATGGCAGCCAACATCCTACTTTTGTACAAGGTTGTTATTATACACTCAAGAGATCCCAGGTTGAAGCCATGCCCCTGCTACAGAAGAAGGCAACCTCCACCCCCTCTCCCCCAGTCTGGATCAATTTGGCCAGGGGGCAAAATTCCTTCCTGATCCCATGCAGTGTCAGTCTGACCCTGAGCGGAGGGGCAAGATCCTCTCACTTTGGTCCCAGCAGAAGCATTGTCACAGCCCAAAGGCCCCAGCTTGGGCTGCAGACAACTCTGAGGGATGCTTTAAAACCCCTTGACACATGTAGCAGAAAGAGGTGGCCAGGGCAACCAGAAAAAAACCCAGAAGCCTGGGAAATTCCCACAGTAGAACATAGGCATGACTACGCCTCAATCATCCCTGACCAGTACCTGTCCAACCTCTTCAGCACCTCCTTATAACACTGACTTATTGTAATGTGGCTGACTTGTTTGCAGCTGAAAAGAACTGCTTTGCTATTTTTGTTGTTAGAAAAATGAAAGGAAACTAAGAACTGGCTTTCTCTGAAGGTTGCCTCTAGTTTAAAAACATTGAGAACCACTGGGTTAACATCCCCTAAAGTGAAAGGACAAAGACTTAAAAAAACCCAAGCACCCAGAAACTTTACAAGTTGCCAGTACTTCAAATTCCACCTCCATAGAAGTTGAACTGGGCAGGGCATGATGTAGAGCAGGCATCCCTGAGCAGCCATGTGAGAGGCAGGTATTTCATAGGGTGAGCTCTTGTACTGGACTATCTATGTAGCAGGGCTAGCTAGACAAGCTATCTGTCTATACTGTGTCCTGTGGCCCTTCTTGGAACCTGCATGCTAGGTGCCTAAGTCCACATGGAGACGGGACATGGTGGCATGGGCCAGGCATTTGCATAAACTTGCAGCACCTGAAACCAATTATACGTATGACACTGATATTGGGAACATCTGTAGCCTCTAGTGTTTTCAGTATTGTGTATCTATATGTATATATGTGCATGTATGCATGTGTATATGTATATATGGGTGTATGCATGCATATATAGGTTCATGTATGTTTGCATGCATGCATATATGTATCTGTATATGTATGTATGCATGTATGTGTATATTTATGTGCATGCATGTATATGTATGTATGTACATATGCCTATGCATATTATATGCATGTACAGACAAGGTTATGTATGCACGCTTGTACGTGCATTTATATACACGTAGCTGCATGAGCGTCACAAGCTTCCCAGAACACACCATGCGTCCTCCCACCCCGATCCCAGGTGGCCGGGTACCACTTCAGCAAGAATGAAAGGGGCCGAAGTGATCATAGAGTCTTCCGGGGACAACCAGAGCGGAGGCGGAAGTAACGTCTGCGGTGGGCGGAGCGGCCCGAGGAGCAACCTCGGAGGGTCGTCTTTAGAGCGAGGCTCGCCGCACCAGCCCAGGTCGGCCCCGGTCCGCGGGCGCGCGGACAGCAGCGGGAGGCCCCGGGATCCCCGCGGAGCGGCTAGGACGAAAGGCTTGTTATCGGGGCGGCCCCGGGGCGGCAGTGCCGGGAGAGCGGGGCCCGGGGCGGGCGCTGCGCCGGGGGCTCTGCAGGGCATTGCGGGTGGCGCCTCCATGCAGTTTTCTGCTGAGTCCAGTCTGCATCCGCCCAGCCTGGCCACGGGGGTTCTGCACTTCTCCTTGCCGCTCTACTCCTTCCCCTGCCCTTCACTTCCCCTCCTCTGCCCCAGGTCGCAGATATGGCTGCAGCAGCCATGACTCAGGTAGGACCTCTATGGGAAGGCCTGGTAGTTCATGTGAGGGCAGAAATGCACTGGGGCCTTCAAAGCTGCAGGCCCCAGACCCAGAAGGAGAGCAAAGGGAGAGTCCTGACTCTTCTCTGCCAGGCCCTGGCATTCCCTATGGAGGTGTCTGGTGGAGAAGTATCAGTTCCCAGGGTCCCAGGCTGGGGATTTTCCCTAAGAGTCTCTGCCAGGAAAACAGCTTCCCATGGGGACACTCGGGCACTTGTACTACAGGATCTCTGCTGGTGCAGTGAGGAAGGCAGCATCTAGAGATGCACCGATACATCAGTCTAATGTTGGATCAGCACTGATATAAAGAAAATTGACTATATCGGAAATTGGCTTTATCAGCCAAATTAATCCGTTATGTAAATGCCCATTTGCATGCAGTCACGGTGCAGCACACAGGCAGGGAAAAGCAGAGCCTGGCAGTGTGGAGAGCTGCCTCCAGCTGGTAAGTCCATTGTGGTGGCCATGGAGGGGGAGCAAAGGGGTGGGGAGCAGACCAACACTCCCTGCAGTGAGGGAGGACTGGGGCTGAGGTGGGTGCTGGCCAGGCAGGGTGGATGCAGGATGGAGCTATGGGGAGAGGGCAGCAGCTCCCACTGCTGCATGCTGCTGGTCCAGAAGTGCCACCACCGCCCACTTTGAGCGCAGTGGGGCTTCCAACCCACAGCTGTAGCCCACCTGCCCCATGTAGATCTGGGGGCCCCTGCCCTTCCAGATGAGTGGTGGGAGCAGCAGTAGGAGCCACCAGGCAAGCAGACGAACTGCTTCTGGACCAGTGGCGAGAGCCGCTACTCCCCTTCCCACGGCTCCATCCTGCACCTATCCCACCCCACCCTGGCTGAGCAACTCCTACTCCACCCCAGTCCTCCCTCACCGCAGGGAATTTTGATTTTCCCCCCCACCCATTATACCCCTTCACTCCCCTTTCTGGTCCACCACAAGAGATGCAACTGTATCGGAAATTGGATTGGTAATGGCTAATATGCCTCCTTAAAATTTGGCTATTGGCATCAGCCCCCAAAATGTCTATTCGTGCACCTCTAGCAATACCCCCTAACCTAGACACAGCCTATGCCAACAGAAGGAGTAGCTGCATTAGCTCCTGGGTGACATTGGGTGACATGGGCTGAAATAGACAAAACGCACCTCCGTCAGCACAGCTGTGTCTATACCTAGTGCTTTGTTGGAGCATCTTAGTCAACTCAAGGGTCAGAAGTTCCACATCTCTGCCTGGGAAAGCCAAACTAGCAAATGCTTGCAGTGCAGCTCAGAGGTGTAGGTGTTCTGGGGAGGTCACTGTTGGTGAATCATTATTGTTGGTTTAGTTATGGTCTCACTGTCCCCTAGTATAGTCATAGCCTATGCTGTGTTCTCACCAGAGATTTTGCTGGAGAATGTGTCATCCACAGGGTGGGACATTTCACATCCACACCTAGTGTAGTTAGGTTGGCACAGCTTTATAGTGCAATGTAAGGCTCAGGGCTGAATGAGGCTGGAGCAGAAGGGACCATGTGTTTGTTGCTTGTGCTTGCAGCTCCGGGAGGCATTTGAAGATGTGGCACTGTACTTCACCCGCAAGGAGTGGGAGCTGTTGGGAGATGGAGACAAGGCACTTTACCGGGACCAGATGCTGAGGAACTACCAAGCCCTTGTTTCCTTGGGTAAAGTTCAGTTTCTTTCTTCTTGCTGGGTGAGCTGAGAAATGTGCCCTTCCTTTCCTGGTTCTTCTATAGTCCTCACAGAAGTTCGGCTTATGATTTAAATCTGCTGTCTCCCCACTGCTGTCACTGATCAGGCCTTTGTTTCATTTTGTATTTTCATATTCTCCTTTATTTGATCCACGCCCCTTTTAGGTGTTCCTCTTGGTATAACCTTCTGGTGCCTCTATGTTTAGCAGTTATTTTTCAGGCTGATCTCCCTCTGCCTTCCCAGTCTGTCCATGATATCGCTAACCACTTTTCACAGATATTCACCAAGTGCTATTACTAGGGGAATTGGTCTTACACCTTTATTCTCTTTCTGGCAGTATCTTGCCCAAACATTTAGCTATCCTAGCCTGCTATCCTAGCCACTGCTGTTTCAGTGGTGTCTAACCCACTTTTTTTTCTTTTTGGTTACCTAACTGACATAAACCCATGGGGATTTCTATCGACATCTGATGCTTCAATACATGGCTTTTCTATTTCCTTAACTTATCCTCTAGGGACATTTCCATGATCAGTAAAACCCAAGTACTTCTAACAAAATGTCATAAGTTTCTGCTTACGTGCCTTTCCAACATCTCCATCTCCACCCACCGCAGCTTATGCCTTTATTGTATTTAATTTAAAACTCATAATCTCAAACTCTCTGCCACTTCAAAAAGCCTTTCTATTATCTCTCCATATTTTGAGACGTTGCCTGCAAACATAAGATTCCCTGCATGGTGAATCATAAGTGCTTGTGCAATGACTGCAGACACTGATAAAATACTGAGAAATTACCATGCCCTTTTTCCCTGGGTAAAGTTCTGTTTCTTGCACACTGCTATGTGAGCTTCACAGTCAGGGCAGCTAGGATCTGGAACCAGCTTCCAAAGGAAGTACCCTGGGGGTCTTCAAAAGGAGGCCGGATAGACACCTAGCCGGGGTTGTTTGATCCTAGCTTTCTTTCCTGCCCATGGCAGGGGTTTGGGCTTGATGGTCTGCTCAGGTCCCTTCTGACCGTACCAACTATGAAACTATAAATCTTGTGTTTTATCTTAGCTACAGTTATTTTATGTCCTATGCTTTCAAGATAACTTTACAGAATGAGAGTCATCTTGTCCTCTTAAAATCCCTCTGTGTTTTGGGAAGTTGCTTGCAAACATATTATGCTCTGCAAAGACATAAGAATTGTCATTGGCTGGGTCAGACTATTAAGTCCAGTTTACCCAATCTCCTGTATCTCATGGCAGCAGAGAGCAGATGCTGAAAGGAAGAGTGAACTGAGTCTGACCTGGGTTTTTTCACCACTTGCTGCCTCCAGCATTTAAGGTCAAGGAACTTTTTGTTTCGGAGTCTGTGCCCCTCACTCCTGAGCTACTGATGCTCTTTTCCTTCAGGAATTTGTCCAATCCCTTTGCAAATCTGGTCAAACTCTCAGCTTCCACCACATCTGGTGGCAACAAGTTCCACACATCAGTTGCACACTTGAAAAAGAACTTCTTAATAATCTCTAATACTTTTCTTGCCTTTTTGACAGCTGCTGAGCTCTGAGCTGATGGTTTTAACAAACAGTCCGCAATGACTCTCATATCTTTGCTACAACTCACCTAGAGTCCACCATAGTGTAGCTCTAGGGTGGATATTTCTTCATCACTTTACACTTATTTGCATTGAATTTCATCTGCTGTTTAGTTGTCCATTCACTCAGTTGTGCCATATTCTTCTCTTCCTCATAGTCCATCTTGTGCGTTACCATTTTGAATAGGTCTCTGGGATCCTTCTCTGCTTCCCAATATCTGCCCCCAGCTCTGGGGTGTGGTGGAGCAGTTCGTGGGTCTTAGCGATACCTGGGGGACCCAGGGAGCCTATCCATTGTGCATGGAGCCTTCAGCATAGACTACGGAGGTGCAGTGTGGTAGGTGAGGGGGCACATGCCATGGGAGGCTTGATATAGGGTGGGAGGGAGGGAGTGCCCTTCCCATGTCCTTTTATCATACCTGGGAACTGAAAAATTTGCATCTTCAGTTTATATAGTTATGTTCTGTGTCTTTTTGTTGTTGTTTTCACCTGTATTGAGTTCAATTGTCAGCCATCGGTTGTTGATTCTTGTCACTTCCAAGAGGTCCCACTGTTTATTCTCATCATTGAGAATAAACATATTTCCAGTTCTCTGCTTAGAACTTCCCTAAGTTGTCTCCATCTTCAGGGGGTCTATGCTCCATCTTTTCAATATGGCATCTTCTTTGTACATCACACATCGCTGCACCTCCTCTCACCTTCCACATTTACTAATGGGAGTTTTATATTTTTCTGAGCAGTTGATGCTTTATATTTCATGTGATTGTTCTTCTGCTGACCTAGGTAACAAGGGTCAGTTATAGAGTCATAAGGAAGTTGAGCTGGAATGGATCTTCAAAGGTCACCTAGTCCAGCCCCCTGCCTGATGCAGGATCAGCCCTATCCAAACCATCCCATGCAAGCTACAATCTAAACTCTACATAAGGCTACCATCATGACCTACTGAAGGTTTCTCATTCCAGTGCTTCTCACTGATACTAAACTTTTACCTTGCCTTTTCCATGAGGCCCCATTAAAATGTTGGAATGCATTAGATCCATTCTCAGAATCCAAATGGAGATTACATGGAATATAACCAGACATAACCATCCCTTATATATTTCCCCATGCAGGGTGTCGAGGTCCTGCACCAGACTTGATTGGTCGCATCCAGCGGGGGGAGGTGGAGCTCTGGGTCTGTGTTGATGAGCACCCTAGGAGACATGCATGGTCTGAGGGCCTGTCCCCAGGTGAGTTGTGGCAGTTGCCCCTGCTCCTCTTTTCTGCACTTTTTGAGTCCTGGCAATTCCACTGCTGTGTGCCAGAGGGACAGGGGGAGCTGGAACCTTGCAATCCTGCTCTGAGCCCCACCCCCACAAGGTAATGACCTGAAAACTTTATTCTGATCTGTGTTGTCCAGCCAGGTGTTACAATTCAGTGATGTGGGAATGACTATTCCCTTCTTCTGTCAAGATTCTTGGGGCATTAATCCTACATTGACCCCTTCAGTGATCTCTTTATTCCTCGTTTTCCCCCAACACACCCCTCTCTGGAGAGTGAGCCCAAGTCACATCGGCAGGAGTCACTGTCATAGAGATGACCTGCTCACAGGCTAAATCAGGGCTGGGCAAAATGTGACCCACGGGCTGGATGCAACCTGCCAGGCCATCCTATCTGGCCTGTAGGGCCCCTAAAAAATTTAGAACGTTAATAGTTACCCGCTCCTGGCTGGCTGTCATACAGCCCTGGATACCTTGCCAAAACTTAGTAAGCAGCCCTCCGCCCAAAATAATTGGCTCTTGCGTGCGGGTGGGGTTCTCAGACTGACTGAGAATTCTCAGATTCTCACACTCTCATGCTGTTAGGGATGCTAACTCATGGTTGGCACCAGAATCTCCCTCCTGCTGCTCCCCCGGGGCCCTAAGTGTCAAAAGGCCGGGGCCCCGAGATCTAGATTCCACATTCAGGTTATCCCCAGGGCCTTTTCTCGATGCAGATTGTTCTCATGTGGGGGACACCAGGGACTCAGTGGCAGAGGAAAGCTGTGTGAAATCATTCCCTGGACCAGGCTTTTGCCTGCAAGCAGGTAGGAAGCAGAGCTCAGCTATCTTATGACAGGAGAGCCTGGGTGCACAGTCCCACCAGGGGAAATGCCTTGCTGGACCTGGTTCTGGCTGCAGGCGACAACCTGGTAAGGGGACCGTGGGTTCTCGACTAGCTGGGTGATAGCGATCATCGCCTACTGGAATTCGCTATCCGGCACAGGGTGTCAAAGGCCTGCAGGAAGGCAGCAGCCCTTGACTTCAGGAGGGCCAATTTTAATGAGTTAAGATTAGTCAGGAAGGCACTGATATCCTGGAGGGTAGGAGGGTTGGGAGTCCAAGACGAGTGGTCATTCCTTGAGAAGACGATCCTCCAAGCCCAAAGGGTGACAGTCCCAATGCGAATCAAAGGGGGCAAGAGTGCTCAAAAGCCCCCATAGCTCACCAAAGGCATTCAGGAACATCTGAAAGCTAAAGAGGAGGTGTATACCTGATGAAAGGGAGGGGCTATCACCAAGGAGGATTACACCTCTGTTGCTTGAGACTGTAGGGGGGCTGTTAGGAAGGCTAAGGCAGAGATGGAGCTAGGACTAGCAGCCAGGATCAAAGATAACAAGAAGTCCTTTTTTAAATACATAGGGGGTAAAAAGAAGGCACTGGATAACGTGGGGCCCCAGCAGGACATGCTTGGCAATCTGGTGTTTGCACCAGATGATACAGCTGACCTCTTTAATAAATTCTTTGCCTCCATTTTTCTGAGCAAAGACTGGGACATCCCCCCCCCCGGGGGGGATTCTGGATGGACTTGGGAGGTACTGCCAGGCCTATGGTCAGGGGGGACCTAGTTAGGGAATTTCTGGTGGGGCTGGACATGTTTAAATCATCAGGTCCAGATGATCCCCAACCCAGAGTGCTGAGGGAATTGGCAGAAGTCATTGCAGGACCCCTGGCATGTCTTTCTGAGCACTCATGGTGCTCTGGCCAGGTGCCAGAAGACTGGAGAAGGGCAATTTTGTGGTCCCCATTTTCAAAAAAGGGAGGAAGGAGGACCCAGGAAACTATAGGCCTGTTAGTCTTACCTTGGTCCTAGAGAAGCTCTTTGAGAAACTTATCCAGGAGTACATCTCTGAGGGACCAGCAGAGGAGATTATGCTTAGGGGCAACCAGCATGAGTTCATTATGGGCAGGTCCTGTCAGACGAACCTGGCTTTCTTTTACAACCAGGTCACAAAATCTTTGACCGCAGGTGTCATGGTGGACATAATCTTTCTGGACTTTAGGAAGGCTTTCGACACTGTCTCTCACCCCATTCTCATTAAAAAAATTAGGCGACTGTGGTGTTGATGCCTACACAGTCAGGTGGGTCACAAATTGGCTAGAAGGCTGCACTCAGAGAGAGGCGGTGGATGAGTCATTTTCGACCTGGAGGGATGTGGGCAATGGGGTACCTCAGGGCTTGGTCCTCAGACCCTCACTGTTCGATATCTCCGTCAGCGACTTGGACAAGGGGGTGAAAAGCACCTTGTTCAAATTCATGGATGACACTAAGATGTGGGCAGAGGTGGACATGAAAGAAGGGAGGGACAGCTTACAACTAGATCTAGACAGGCTACAGGGGTGGGCGATGGGAATTGGATGAGATTTAACACTGACAACTGCAAGGTACTGCACCTAAGGAGAGAGAACCAGCAGCACACCTGCAAGCTGGGGAACTCCCTTCTCATCAGCACAAAGGCAGAAAGGGATCTTGGAGTCATTGATTCCAAGATGAACATGGGCTGCCAATGTGGGAATGCAGCCAGGAAGGCTAACCGCACCTTGTCATGCATGCACAGATGCATCAAAAGCAGGTCCAGGGAGGTGATCCTCCCCCTCTGTGCGACACTGGTCAGGCCACAATTGGAGTACTGTGTCCAGTTCTAGGTGCTGCACTTCAGGAGAGATGTAGACAACATGGAGAGGGTCCAGAGGAAGGCCACTTGCATGGTTGGGGCCAGCAGGGAAGGCTGTATGAAGCGAGGCTACGGGACCTGAACCTGTTCAGCCTCCACAAGAGAAGGCTGAGAGGGGACCTGGTGGCTGTCTATAAACTAACCGGAGGGGATGGGAGAGAACTAAGAATAATGGCCACAAGTTGATTGAGAGTAGGTTCAGTCTAGACATCAGGAGACACTGCTTCACAGTCAGGGCGGCTAGGATCTGGATCCAAGTTCCAAGGGAAGTGGTGCTCGCTTCAACACTGGGGGTATTCAGAAGGAGGCTAGATAATCACCTTGCCGGTGTCATTTGACCCCAGTACTCTTTCTTGCCATGGAAGGGGGTTGGACTTAATGATCTGCTCAGGTCCCTTCTGACCCTACCTACTGTGAACCAGATTTGATTACCAGCTTGTCTCCTCAGTTAAAAATCCTTCCCTCCCAGAAAGTTTTCTTGAGGGATGAGGATGGACATAACTTGATTTTTTTTTTTTTTTCTAAGCTCTGCAGCCCTCCACAGCAGTGGTCTGTCCCAGAGAGCACTCTTTTCTGTGTGTTCCACCCTTACGTCTGCTGACACTCCTAGAGCAGTCTCATGCTTTAGATGTCTTTGAATAGCATCTGAGGATAAGTCTGGACTGCTGGAGACTGAGTGCTTGAGAATGAGAACTGTGGCCAAGCGCTAGCAGTCTCATGGGTGAAGTTCTTGGTCTTGAATGCAATAGTGAACTTGGGTGGGTGGGGAAGTACCCACTACTGTTGTGTTATAGACAGGCCCTCAGTCTCATTCTTCCTTTTAAGCAGATGCCTCTGGTCTTATGCTCCGTCTTAGAGCATAGACCCATTGAAGTTCTTTCCAACACATGCATGCTATGTAAGTTTCCCCTGATGAGAGGTCTGAGGTGATGTAGTTTTCCCACTCAGTTGAGGCCTGGGTTTGGGGAAGAATCACTGAGAAAATTAATCCAAAATTCACTAGAGAACTTGTGCATGGTACCTTAGCCTGTTCCTCCATCTCCAGCATTAGGAGCACTTGGAATTAGATGTCTTGCTCTCAGAAGAAGGTACCCAGGTGCCAAGGCATGAACCACATCACAGAGGCCTTGGGACTTTTTAAAGCTCCTAAAGCAGGTGAAAATACTCCTACCATCCCCCTTTTTGCTCAGAGGTGGCACCCTCTCCATCTCCTTCCCTCATAAAGACTTTAAAAACTCCCCAGAGTCTCTTGCAGCCTGGTCTACCCTCACTGGTGGGGCAGAGTAGACTGGAAACAAGGAGTGTAGCCATCATTGCAATGTGGGTTACTGCTTCTGCACCCTCCTTTAAGAAATCCTGGATCTGGCCCTAATGGCAGCCAACATCCTGCTTCTGTAAAAGGTTGTCAGTATGCAGTCCAGAGATAGAGGTCCAGGTAGAGGCCATGCCCCCTGCTACAGGGGAAGGCATTCACCCCTAGTATACATCAGTCTGTGGGTAGGAGGGAATAAGGAAGCTCCTGCCTGCTCTAGCTGGGCTGCAGGGAGGCTATGTCAACCTGGACTTATGACCCCTTCAGTTTATAAAAGATGCTTGAAGAGGCACAAGGACAGTTTCAAAAATACTAAATGGTGAAGAGAAAGTCGCAAGGGATTTATTATTGACGGTCTCTCACCAGACCAGAATGAAGACTCACCACATGAAACTAGCAGACAGTCATTTAAAATTAACACCAGAAAGTTCTTTTTTCCCCAGCGTGTCATTAAAGTGGGGGGAGCTTGTTGCCACCAGATGTGGTGGAAACTGAGAGTTTAGTTAGATTCACCAAGGGATTGAACGCATGCTTGGACGAAAGGGACATCAGCAGCTATGGAGCATGGGGGTGAGGAACACAACCTCTGAATCAGAACTTTCTAGACCTTAAATGCTGGAGGCTGCAAGTGATAGAGGAGCAGGGGAAAAACCCTGGTGAGACCCAGTTCACTGTCCCTTTCAGCTCTGCTGCTGGAAGCAGGGCAAGATGGATGTACAGTCTTACCCAGTCAGTGGCAGTTTTATGTTCTTATGACAATGGTGGCAGCAGGCAAGCGCATTTTCCCCCTCTGCCTGCTCCCCCGTAGGTGTTCCCTGTCAGCCCAGGAATGGGTGGAAAGGGGGAATTTGTCCCCTGGCCTCTACTACTGCAGCCACAGTCTTCAGTGAGAGCAGCCCAGCTGGAGCTCATCTCAGGCTCAGGACAACACTTGGCAACAGCAGGCAGGAGTGGGAGAGGAGCAGTGCTTACCTTTCTGGGTGCTTAGACAGGGCTGCGGGAGCAACAGCCAAGAACAGGCCTGCCCTTGTGGAGGGAGCCAGAGGCAGGAGTCTGGGAGTGGGGAATGCAGCTGTCCCTGAAACTGCAACCCTCCTTGCCAAATCCTGGATCCACCCTCGAGTATAGGGACTAATTTTGGGGTTCTCTTCTCCACCCAGCAGGTTCCATGAAGCTGAGCAGAGCTGAATTGCAGCCTCGTGGGGAAGAACTTGCAAACCTGGGGCTGATTTCAGCCAGAAACCAGCTCCTTAGACAATGGGGACAGAGAGCAGCTGAGCCACAGAAGAGCCCTGTGTGCCAGGAAGAATTTAAGGAGCAGAGAGACCTGAAGAGCCATGAGGGCAGCACTGTCCAGGCAGAGGCCTTGTATATCTGTGGAGAGTGTGGCAAGAGCTTTTGGGGCCAACAGGAGCTCCAGGCGCATGATGCTACCCATGTGCGGGAGCTAGCTTACCCCTGCCTTGAGTGTGGAAAGAGCTTCCGCTACAAATACTGTCTCATAGACCACCGAAGAACACACTCAGGGGAGCACCCCCATATCTGCCAGGACTGTGGGAAGAGCTTTCCCCGCCCATCCCATCTCCAAGTTCACCGGCGTATCCACACTGGGGAAAAGCCATATGGCTGCAAAGAGTGTGGGAAGAACTTTGCGCAGAGGTCTTCTCTCACTAAGCACTGGCGTGTGCACAGCACAGAGAAACCCTATCATTGCAGTGACTGTGGGAAGAGCTTCAACGACCCATCTTACCTCCATGTCCACCAACGTCTGCACACGGGGGAGAAGCCTTACATCTGTGGGCAGTGTGGGAAGAACTTCTACCACACATCCCACCTCAGAAGCCACCAGCGCCTGCACACAGGGGAGAAGCCCTATGGCTGTGGGCAGTGCGGTCACCATTTCAGGCACAGAACATCCCTCATTGAACACCAGCGTTTGCACACGGGAGAGAAGCCATACCTCTGCGTCCAGTGTGGGGTGAGCTTCCGGCATAGCTCATCTCTCACCAAGCACCAGGGGACCCATAGGCCAGACCCTCGCCTTTGACAAGGATCATTTTCTACCACTTCTTGTCTTACCCTCGCCCTTGATGGGGGTGGGATTGGCCTGGCCTGAAATGCCGCCAAAGCTCCATTCCCCAAGTGCTGGGTTTGCACTGTCCTTGAAGAAGGGAGCAGTCTCCTTAAATGAGCTTTAGTTGGGGTTATAGCTTGCAGCTGAGACAGATGAAACAAGTGAGCTCAGAGCTGTTCTTCAGGGGGCTCAAATTTTTCTTAAGTAGGTTGCCCTTGTTGCTTTTAAGGGCCCCTTTCAGTGTTGCATCCTAGCACTGACTGAGGAGGGGGCAGAGCCTTTCTTTTACTACTGCATATACTTAATTCAAAGATGAGGTTTCTTCCCCCCATTTGACATGATGGACTGGGGCCGGGGAATCTCTCATCTCTTAGAATTACATACAGCAGTGGGGATGGCTGCTGTGGCTCAGGCTCCTGCTACAGCTGCTCCTTGTGTCTTCTACCATCTTTGCACCCTGCAGCAGTGTGAAGGATGGATTCAAGATGACCCTCCAAGAATTAGAATGTGTACATGGAAAATAGTAACAAATTTATACGTTTTCCATGTATAGAATCAGATTGGAGGGGGGGGGTCGTCTTGGATTCAAGTAAATACGATATTTACTGGGGCTCTTTGGAGTATAGTGTGTGTATTTTGAGGGGGGGAAGTTAAGTGTGCTTTTTGCAGAGTAGGGTGACCACTGCCCCTCATTTTCAGGAGAAAAGGTACAGGCTTGAATGAAGAGGTGGTGAGAAGATGGAAATTATCCATTAGGGTTGAGGTGGGTGGTGGTGGGGGTGGGGCGTACTGGGGAGATTTCTTGTCTTTGGATGCCAGTGGTAGCTCCACTGTGTGGTTGAAATTTAGAGGGGCTTGCTTATTGGGGGGAAGGGGGAAAATTGGGATTTCTCATGTTTTAGATTACTGTCTGGGGAATCTTGTCTCTTGGTTGTTTATTGTAAGCTACTCTGAGTCTTTTGGCCAGGGCAGTGTGTAAAACTAAGAAATAAACAGATTCATTGCTGTGGTCCCTTCTCCTAAGCGGGGATATTTTCCTATGAGTCACTGCCAGGAAAATAGCTTCCCCAGCAGAGACTCAGGCCACTTGCATTATACTTTCTCTTAGTGTAGTGATGATGGCAGCTGCTGCCGCTGCGCAGCCCTCCTCCCCGTAGGCACAGCCTGTGCCATTAGAAGCAGTAGCTATGTCTACACCAGGCACTTTGCTGAAGCACCCAGGGGATGGGAAGTTTCATATCCCTTCCTGGTCTAGTCACACTGGTAAAACCCTATGTCTTTAGCACCTGTTGCACACTACTTTGCCTTCACAATGTCCCTGAACTTAAACTTCTGCCCCAGTACCCTGACCCATGCTATCCAAACCTTTACAGTATCTTTCCCTCTGTCAGAGGATCCCCAGTTCCCTTCACAGTCCCTGTTCCCCATCAAAGTCCATCTCTGCTTCTTCCAGCATCCCCTGTCCACCCCTTCATCTGAAGGAGAGAGCATAAGGCCAGGATTGGATAAATCATATAAATCCTAGAGAAGTGGGGCTGGAAGGCACCTCTAGAGGTCACATCTAGTCTAACCCCTGGCCTGATGCAGGATCAGCCCTGACCAACTATCCCAAACAAATCTGTGTCCAACCTGTTACACAGGCAACCGTGCTACATAATCACAGAGCACAGTGCCCTAACCTGCCACAGGTAAAACAGAGGGACCCAGGTACCATTCTGGGCTCAATGTAGAGCAGAAAAAGGTGCTGTTCTCTTACCTTGTGGACTTGGAGGTGGCATTCAATGTGCAATGCCTTATAGCTCAGGGTTGAGAAAACTGGCCTTGTAAGCCAGGGGTTCATAATATCATAAATGGGGCTGGAAGGCACCCCCAGAGGTCATCCTCCTACCTGAGGCAGGATCAGCCCTGTTCAAACCATTCCAGACAAATTTATGATCTAAGTCCAAATCTCTTAGTAAAACTACCATCAAAACCTAACACAACACAAAACATATAACGCCTGTCACAGGTAAAGCAGGTGAACCACAACAAATAAGAAGATCCTCAGTATGTTGGAATCTCAGTTTAACATAATGAGGTATTTGAGCCTCAAACACAAAAGAGAAGCTTTAATATGTGATGCAGGTGTACCTGGGGTGGATGTCAACATCTTGAAATGATAGTCTTGGATGTGAACTGCAATCTCAACTTAGTAGCATGTTAGACCTCCAAAATCCTTTTTTCTCTGAGGACAAAATCACCAATGACCTCTCCAAGGGAGGGAAAAAATGTCAGTCTAGTCTGTCTACCCAAGTAATTCACCAGAATCTAATGTAAGTCCTTCCTGACTCCACTTCCACATACAGAAAGGGAAAGACTAGGTAGTACCCCCAGCTCCGTGGAAGATGGAATCATAGAAAATGAGGGTTGGAAGGGACCCCAGGAGGTCATTATTCTAGTCCAACTCCCTGCTCCAAGCAGGACTATCCCCAATTGGACCATCCCAGCCAAGGTTTCATCTGCCTGGGTCTTAAAAGCTCCTAAGGATGGAGATTCCACAACCTTTCTGGGTAACTGGTTCCAGTGCTTTTCTACCCTCCTAGTGAGAGAGTTTTTCCTAATACCTAACCTCAACTTCCTTTGCTGCAACTCAAGATCATTGCTTCTTGTTATATGCCACCAGAACAGTCCAGCTCCATCCTCTTTGTAAATACCTTACGGTTAGTTGAAGATTGTTATTCAGTCCCCCCTCAATCTTCTCTTCTCCAGACTAGATAAGCCCTAGGGGCTTACTAGTCATCCCCACTTCAAGTCAGGAAACAGGGTGATGGGAATAAAGTAACAGGAAACCTCATGTGACAATATACTTAAAGAATGTAGGTCCCTACAGAAAAGGTTTGGTAGCAATACTCCTACCTAGATGTTTAAATCTTTAAAGAGCTGTCTGCATTTCTTAGCTTGTCCATAAGATGCTAGTATGAGAAACTGACATTGTTACATACATTACATATCAATTGTGTGTGATGTATTTAATTGTAAATGCTAGGGTGTTGTTATATGTTACCTTACATTGTGTTGAGGGTTCTTAAAACAGGAACATCTGCACATTCAGGTAGGAAAACAGGCTAGGGCAGGGGTGGGCAAAATACAGCCCACGGGTCAGAGCTGACCCATCGAAGCATTTTGTCCAGCCCAAAGCAGGTCCCAGGCTCCAGCTGGCTCAGGCACAGGGGATAATCCAGGCCACGATGTACAGCTGGTTCCATTGCCCCTGGGTGTGCAGTGGACTGGGGCAGCACAGTGGCTGTCCCAGCAGTGACTCCTGGCTGCCACTGCCAGGTCTGGCCCTGTTGCTGGGGCATGCTGGCCCTTCTGCCCTGTGCATACCACAGGGGTGGGACCCATGAGGGCAGGCCACAGCTGGGTGAATGGGATGGGGGCTCTGTCCTGGACCCCAGCCCCACACTGTCACTACCCTGCATTCCCAGCCCTGGCCTGCCCACCTGTCCGACTCCCAGATTCCACTCCCTGTCTGCCCACAGCCCTATCGAAGCTGCCCGGCCATGTGCGATTTAAGGCTACTGAGGGAGTTTTGGGTGCTGACCCACCCTATGACAGCTCGCTAAAAATCCCCTAATTGGCCCTGGTAAAAATAATTACCTAGCCCCAAGCTAAGAGCTCTCTGAACAGCTTGGAGAGAATCCTCTTCCAGTGACAGTTATCCCTCACTAGTTTTGGGCAGCTCATGTTGCAATCCAATGTGACCATTTTTCAGGCTGGAGACCAGCTGGGAGTGGTTCTCCAGCGTCTTAGGAGGCACTGCTCCCAGCCCTTCCCAGGTGAGTGCTCTGTCTGTCCCCAGAGTGACAGCAAAGATAACCAGGAGAGCTGCAAAGGTAAGAATCCTCATTTTCCCTTCCTGTCCCATCCCTGCGAACCCTTCCCTACCATCCCATGTCAGAGCTCTCCCTCTGTCTCTCCTGCCAACCCTTAATGGGCAGCTGCTCACAGCTCATGCTAACTTGAACCCCAACAATCATTCCTTAAAGTTAGCATGGGCTCATTGGAAGGTCTAACTGCCCCCTTACAGCTGCTGATCTAATTCAGATCTTCCAGCCTCCCTCTACAAATAGTCCTGTCAGCATGTAGTCACTTAAAATGCTTAGTCTGGGTTGTTTTAATGCCATGAGATGGCATCATAGACTTTAAAACCTATATCAGTAACCACAAACACCTGCTTTTATTTTCTGTTATTCAATAATAAAGTTTTATTGTACCAAATCCATTAGAATTGTTTGCATAACACCAAACCAGCCTTTGACCCTCCCAAGCTTGTTCATTATTGTTTTGAGCAGGCATAGTCTCAAACCAGGAGAACACGGGAAGGTGATTCCTAGCTTGGGGTACTAAGAAGGAACTTAGGACCTCCTGCCATCACAAAATGCTGCCTGTCCTCACTATGTGCCTCCTGATGTCACAAAATGCTGTATTCTTGGGCAGGTAGGTCTTATTTTAAATAGCCATTAATAGATAACAAGGCTAGAAATTCGATAGCGTTGAAGGCCTTTTCGTAGTCAATGAAGATGAGGCAAAGTGGGATTTTACATTCTTGACATCGCTCCAATACTTGGTTAACTGTTTGAAGATGGTCTAATGTGGAGAAACCGTTTCAAAAGCCGGCCTGTTTTCTCGGCTGTTCTTCAACCAGTCTGCATGTCAAACGGTTGAGGAGAACTTTCGTGAAGACTTTGTAAGCAGTTGGTAGGAGAGTGATAGGTCTGTATTTTTTTTAGTCTTCATAGTCTCCTTTCTTTGGAATGATGATTGTCGTTGATGTCTTCCACTGTTTTGGAACGTCTTCTTCGACTCTATCGAATTCAACGCCGTCGTGAACGCACTCGTCCAACAGAACATCCCAAAGAAATACATCCGAACACTTCCATAACACCAACACCAACTGCACGATGTCGATCTGGCTCTTCTACAAACCAATTAAAATCCCCACCGGCAGAGGCGTCTGCCAAGGCGACACAATCTTGCCAAAGCTCTTCAACGCCACACTGGAGGACGTATTTCATCAAATCAACTGGGAAAACAGAGGGATTCAGATTAATGGAGAATCACTTAACCATCTACGTTTCACCGACAACATCGTTCTATTCGCCCACGATATACCTACCGCAGAAAAGATGCTGAAGGAGTTTAACAAAGCCAGTATGAAAGTCGGTCTTCACATCAACCGTGCAAAAACCAAAGCAATGAAGAATAACAGCTGCGCGACCGGTAGCATCACATTAGACAGAGAAACAATCGAGTTCGTAGACAAATATACATATCTGGGTCAACAAATCATGCATAACCACAAAATCGACAATGAAATCCGCAGGCGACGCAGCGCGGCGTGGCTCAGCTTCAAAAACATCCAAGAAGTACTAAAGAACACCAAAAATTCCAACATACGAGCCCAACTCT